>CAMZMU010000044.1:738582-820341 GCA_947311845.1 Poa pratensis | reverse complement strand
TTTTGTTTCGTGCAATTCCGAGAATATTTCCAGAAGTAACTTTCTGAAACCAAAAACAGCAGAAAACAGGGAACTGGCACTGTGGCATCTTGTTATAGGTTAGTCCCAGAAAATGCATAAAAGTGATACGAAGTGTATACAAAACATGTAGCAAATGGTATAATATAAGCAATGGAGTGTGCCTCATCCTTGTAAAGGTTGTTGCCGACCTCGAGGGCATAATATAGTGGCTCGTGGATCTCCTCATCGGAGGATACACGAGGGAGATACGGGTGTGCCATATCAAGGCTATTCGGTGTTCACTTTGTGACTCCGCACGCTCCAACGGAGACGTAGCTTCCATTGGGAAGTGAACTTCGGTAGAACATCTCCGCGTCACCGTGTGGTTATCTCTTAACCTTCCTTTACTTGTATGCTAGCCTATCTGTGTAGCATATCTTGCTAGCTTGTTTATTGCTCATCATATAGGATTGTTCATCTAGTGCATATCTAGAGAATTATATTTGAGCAATTCCCAAATTTGTATTAAAGAAAAAGAAAATTTGTAGTTGCCTATTCACCCCCCCCTAGTCAACCTACTCGATCCTTTCACCATGACTGCCACATCCTGTTGCAGAGAATATTTCTGCTGGCCTGCGAGGACTTGTGGGCTACAGATATCTATCAGGCTGTTTGCTGACCTAGGAAAAAATTCAAGGAATTGTGCAGTAAAACTTTGGAGGTCGTGTTCTGCATCGTTGAGAGCAGAAATCCCAGTAATTCTGATGAGGCTTGAAAACATCTTCCCGTCGTCGTTCTTTGATGTTATGCTCCACCTGGTTGTGCATTTACCTGACGAGGCGTTGCTCCGAGGCCCTGTGAACTATGGGTGGATGTATCCAATTGAGAGGTTGTTGTTTGTACTTTGAAGAGATTTGTGAGGAACATGGCACAGCCAGAAGGTTCAGTTGCAGAGGCCTGCATTGCCTCCGAGTGCCTGACATTTTGCTTAGATACCTTCATGATATTGAGACAAGGCAAAACCGGCCACAGAGATATGCCGTTGAAGAGCATGAGTCAGCTTGTAGTGTGTTTGGCCATAATGTGCATTTATGGGAGCATTTAAAACGATCCGTCATGAAGGCAATGAGGCCCTGAAAACAGACCTTCAGAGAACGGCTTGTACGTCCTAAACATTGCGATGAGGTCAAGCCATACATCGAGTATGTTCTCACTTCCCTAGTACTGATTTATATGTTACAGTAACATTGTAGCTGTGTGTCACGATTAAACTCTCTGGTTTTGCAGGTTGTCCAAAGCATAGCTGAAAGAAGAAGGGGAAGAAGATGGGATGCCCGATGTCGATGTTAGGGTTCAACAGAATTTCCAGAATGGTTCAAGGAGCATGTAAGTTTCCTTTTGCATTTGTCTCTGTCCTATATATGTAGCATTTCATTGCATGATTTTAACCATGTGTTTTTCTTTTTTTGCTGCGGTACACAGATGATGAGCAAGGCACGGGAGGTAGGAGAAGATTTTAAAGCAGGAGCTCTTTGCGTTGTCATGTGGCCCACACAGCAAAGTTAAGATATATTCAATGTGTGCTGTGAACTTGGTTCGGTTTGTCACCATTGACCGTGAAAGTGGCAAGAAAACGCAAAACAGCGGAGTCTCAACTGGTGGAGATCACGACGAACTGGTTTAGACACATTTTTATGGTGTCCTCAATGGGAATCAAAGAGCTCACTTATAACTCTGACGAGAAACATAAACGGACAGTTGTTCTGTTTGCCTATGACTGGTATCGTCTTGAACATGAAGATGACCTCAGGATTAAGCTGCAAAAGTATGATGGACGCTTCAGAAGCATCAACGTTTCCAGTTTATGGTCCAGGATGATCAGTATATCTTGTCAACACAGGCAAAAAAAGTGTTTTATGTGGCAGACCAATTGCTGGGACCAGATTGGCGGATAGTTCAAATTTTGAGCATAGGCGGAGCTTCAACTTGTCCGAATATGGTAGATGGACATCAATAAGGAACAGGACCCTAATACGGAGCATGACCTTAATATTGAGGACGAGCCTAGTGATGCAGCACATCAAGATGGCACAGTGTCTGACAATGAGGATGAAACTTGCTGACCTGATAGATTTTCCCGCCTCCGCTTACTCTGGACCGACATGACACCAGTCCCCGTCACATGACTGCAGCCAACAATAAGGAACTTTGGGATCATATCAAGAATCAAAAGAAAACAGCCAATGGACAGGGAGAATGGAGATGAAGAAGAAGAAACTGAGGTTGAACCACCGGACGAGACAATAGGGGAGTACTATGACAGTGACATGGATTTACCAGCAGATGATTCTGATGCAGACTAGTGTTGCATGTCTGTGTGCATGCTTTGTAGAACTCAAGTGCATGCCTGTTTGCATGCATGTGTTGAACTGATGCGCATGCTCTGTGTGCATGCTTTTGTAGAACTGATGTGCATGCTGTTTGCATGCTTGTGTTGAACTAATCTGCATGCTCTGTGTGCATGCTTTTGTAGAACTGATGTGCAGCCTGTTTGCATGCTTGTGTTGAACTGATCTGCATGCTTTGTGTGCAGGCACATATGTGAAAATGATGGGCATGCCCTGTGTGCATGCTTTGTGTTGAAACTGATGTCCATGCGCTGTGTGCATGCTCGTGTTGAACTGATGTTGTTTTTGGTGTGTCTGTGTGTGGTCTTTCGTACATTGCTAATATTACCCAGTTATCGTGGAAAGCATCAAATAGCGTGGAACAAAATGTCAGCTGGCTCGTTAAACATTTCCAACTAACAGATCTATTACTCTGTTCAGCACACACATGCACACAACAAACGGGTATCCACATTCCCAAACACATAAGGGCAGCGACTAAACTGGGAATCAGATACAACACTAACTGAAAACTATTTTGTAGTCCAAAGGCTTATGCAAGCCTAAACGAAACACATATACTACGAACCGTAACCGGCCAATACCCGTCGTTGAAGACGTAGATGACGTGGCCACATTCGGGAGCCGTCTACTGTGAAGGTCCCACCTCGTTCTCCTCCACCACGAAAGGCCGAATTGATGATACCACAGGCACCCAATGCTGCTGCAGTGACGAGCGCAACGCGAAGTGGATGTCGTGGAGCCGTTACGGGATAGCTGATGGAGAGGAGAAAGGCCGCTCTGCTGGCGGGCGTATCCGCATCACCGATGGCATCTCGCAGGATGAGGGGACAGGCCATTCGACAGGGATCTCTTTGGATATCCGGAACCCGGCACTGAGCGGACCAGCCCATATGTCAGCCTGACACGGTGGCTCCGGCGGCAGTCCGGCGCACCCAGCGTCACGCAAACGTGCCCAGGCAGAACACCCTCCAACGTCCGGCCGCGCCACCATTCTTTCTGACGCTCTATCGCGTACCGCTCTGTGCCGTCCCAGCGGTCGAGAGTGGCCTTCCGCTCTCGCCTGAATCGGCTCAACCATGAGTCGTAGTTCTTGGCGGCGTTGTTGGGGTGGCGCCTCTCCTCTGACGTCATCTTCAACCGCCGCTCCATAATGCGGTGGGTTAACTCCCAGTGACCAACGCGTGGCAGCGGCGGGACAGCACGACCGGCGGAGCTCAGCTGCCAATGGTCCGGGAGGCTGTAGTCGACCGGCACGTAGAGGTCGTATCGCTCGAACAGCCACACCTCGACGATGGGAGGCTGTGGCCGTCGTCATCACTGTACACCATCCAAAGGGTTTGGAAGGGAAGAAGACCGGAGCGAATGCGAGTGAGAGAGCGATCGATCGTCTGCAAACTGTGCCTTCGCAATAAATAACAACAACGCTTCGAAACGACGAAACGACGGTGCGTGGAAAAGCTGCGAACCATCTGTAAAACAGGAAAGGTCATTAATCCACTTGACTACAGGCTCTTCTTTCAAACAGTCAAGCAGACGATCGGTCAAACCATTATTTCCACTCGTATGCTACTATCGTACTTTTGGTTCACTGGCCCATATTGCCGCCCGTATAGCTTCAACAGACGGATTGATTATGGTCTTTCGTACATTGCTAATATTAGCCAGTTATCTTTCGTTAATTGCTAATATTCCATTACTCAACTGCTAGACATCTATAATCTTACCATCTTTTCTTTAAACTGCATTCCGGCCTTGATTACGATCGATCCAAGAAATTCACATGGCCACCTTTTTAGCGCACATACATTCTTCATCCCTGGTGATTTCATAACGGTGCACATGGCACCAAGGTGGGGCGTGGTCCATGTAGGTCAAACGAGTAAAACTGCACAGGATGTGGCAGCGCGACGAAAATATGCGTTTCGTCGAAGGAATATATTTTCAAGCTGGGCTAATGGGCCAGGGACGATAATCCACGACGTAAAATATGCGAAACATCGCGGCCAGCCAGCCCATTACTTGGAAAACCAAAACGTCGAGAGCAATATGGACTTTCGGCCGTCCTCGACGGAAACACACGACGTTATTGGAACGTCGTGGCAGAAACGTCGTGGATCGCTGAATTTTTGGTAGTGTATGCTGCCGGAAACAATTCTTAAGTGATATATTGGGAAGCATCCATAAATAAACTGAATGTTAGAAGCAACTTCTTCAATAACATCCGCATAAACTATGCGGTGCCCGCACAAACATGTGCTCTAGATCAAATCATGTATCTACGCATAGATCGCTCTGATACCACTATTGGGTTGCGTGTATGGTAAATTAAATTTTTCTCGTATTGCTACGCGACACCTCCTAAGATCTACTATGAAAATACATGCGAATACGAAGATCCATAGCTCTAGTTTAGTATACGTTACCAACACCGTAGTTGCGGAAGAAGTGTTCACTACAAAAAATATGGCGATCGGGACGATTCCATAACGTGGTGATCATGCTCCAAAACGTCGGGATGTGCAATCCTCGACGATCCACACGACGTTATGGAAAAGTCAAGGACCGCGTGTCATAGGCGATTCCACGACGGTTCGTTTTTTGGAGGCCCATCATGAGGCCCAACACGCCGCGACGTTTTTTTATCATCACCGAAGTGCGCCACGTGGCAGACGACCGTCACCGCCGTTAGATGACGTCACGTTACACTTGACGAAATCGTAATGTCGCGACATATGATGACGTCAAGATTGATGCGACGTTTTTTCGGCGGTCGTCCCGGATGAGCACGAATGAGTGATCGCCACGTGGGATGTCCACAAAGCAACACGTGGATGTTCCGCGACAGTTTTATTTCGTCGTAGCAACGCGTAATGACGTCATCTATGGCCTCGACGTTAATTATCCGTCGGCGTTACCATGCAATCGGTTGTTGCTACGTGCGTTCAGCGTATTTGTCCTCGTGTCATTTGTCGATGACGAAAATTTTCGTCTCGCGTGGGTCGTGACGTCAATGCACGCGACGTTTCTTTTGGGACGAGGTTCGAACGATCATTTCCGTGATCTGAAACGCATGTAAAATTCTAGCCCTAATAGTATTCCCAGCAGAGCAAACACAACACTTGCAGAATATACATAAATTCTGAATTAGAGGTCTCAGCCTTGCTACCAGCATAGGCTACAAAGGCCACGTTCTACAGTTCACCAGACAACATGTGGTTGACCAGCAGTGGCAACATACAGTTTTCGGCCTCTCAAAGGCCACCAGCAAAATGCAGTTTGAGACTCATGAAGGGCACCAAAAAGCCTCACAAAGACTTACCAAAAAGCCACGAGTTTGTAGAGGTTTTCACGAAGCAGCGTGTTTAGCCAACATCTGCTTGATAAGTGCATTGCACGATTCTTGATCCTTGATCACACGGTTCAAGTCTTGTTCATACTTGATCTTTTCTGCGTCAGCATGTTCCTTCGCCTTCTGTACTCATCAATGATAGACTCCAGTTCCTGCCTCCTTTTTTTCTCAGAATCAAGCTGAAGCTGAAGCTGAAACTTGGCACACTCGTATGGCTTGGTATCACACCTATGTTTTTGAGGAAATTAGGCTTTCGATTGCCCTTACACAGCACGGCAGCGACAACTTCAGCAGCAGAAAGAGGTTCCTTGATAGTGCCATCCGCTGAAGTAGATGGTTCCATCCTAATTTCCATTTCAGCCTATAAAGCATGTACAAGCATAAGATGAAATAACAGCTGAACTAGCTTTAAGCTTGTAAGGTACATTGATGTAAATACCAGATGATAAGCATTTAAGGAACATGGATGAAATATACTCCCTCCTTTCCAAATTGTAAGCCTTTCTAGCCATTTCTGCACACATGTATATAGACATGCTTTAGTGCAAGATTCATGTGAACCTTGCACTAAAACATGTCTAGATACATGTGTGCAGAAAATAGGTAGAAAGACTTAAATTTTGGAACGAGAGAGTAGCAGACAACAAGCTTGTACAGAACATAGATTTTTCCTACGCATGTACATGACTAGTAGATGACAAGCGTAGTAGGAAACCATTTGAAATGACAAGGGTACAGTGTAGATTTGAACAGACGTATCTGGTGATGCGAAATGACAAGGGATCTGCATGTACAATCATAGATGCAACAGCAGCTAAACTAGGATAGATGACAGGCATGTAAGGAACATAGCTGAAAATAGCAGACGAGATAGCAGATCACAAGGATATATGAACTAGCAAATGACAAGCAAGTAAGCACGCATGTACATGAACTATCAGATGACAAGCATAGGTTAAATGGCTGAGTTTGCGGCATAAGTCACAAAGGAATACCGGAAAAGTACCTAATAGATTCTAATGAGGTTAATTGTAACTTCCAGAGAAATACAAAATTATCAGGGACTTACAATTGCCTTTTTAACAGGCGAACTGAATCCACGCCTGGTTTTGTGCGTATCTTTGAACAATTCGACAGCATCTTTCCCCCTGTCGCAGCCAACCTCTTAGCTACGAGATCCTGTAGCAGCAGGGAACCAGACTTTCTGTCTGCTACAGGTGGCTTTCTTACAGGCTATCTGCACAAAGAGTATGAACAGGTTAGGTTAAGTCCAGATTATAGGATTGAATCAGTGGCAAGGTTCAGTGAACAAAGACACAACCTCATTCCCGGTTGTGGACCATTTCTCGACTAACTTGCCCCGCTGTTCTTCGCTCATGTGCCTTACTACATGAGGAGGTGTTCATACAACCAAAGCCTTGTCTCCAACATGGTCAAAATATGCGCTCTTCAGGTAATGGCGTCTTTGTCTTGTACGGTTCCTGAGATTCATTAGAAGAGAGCCATGAATCCAGGGTCGTCGAGGTCCAAATCAAATTTTGCCTGAAACAAAAGAAAGAGCATTCTTCACTTTTATGAACAACAATGGAAAGAACTGGAAAGTTGGGTTACAAAACTTGCGCTCAAGTGCCTGACAAACCCAAAAAAATACGTCAGGTCTTTCCTTGTAATCTTTCCAATGGGGGAAGATAGGGATAACATCATTCACAGCTACTGAACAAGCTGTAGCATACATGGGAGCAATCTTTGGGTCCACTGGCCTTGTCCTCCCCGGAGAATAACAATTCTGAACCTCTGGCCCTGCTTATGTACTGGTGGCATTTTACCATGGGGAGGTGCCTGCTCGCATTGGGCGGCTGCCTCCTGGTGGTGGCCAGTTGTCTCCTTCTGTTGGGCAGCTTCTATACTGGTGGCATTTTGCCATGGGAGGCTTTGGAAGTTGCAGACCTTAATAGTCATGGTGTAGCGGCTGCAGGTACAGCTGGAGGAGTCGGTTTGATCTTTCTCTTTACTACCGGAGTCTCAGGTTTTGTGAGATGAACTATTTCTGCATTGACGCGCTTGCGATTGCGAACTTCACCAGGTTTTGTTTGTGGTTCTAACATGGATAAAGATCTCAAAGTTAGGTACAAACATAACACTTGGTAAGAACATACTACAGCTACAAAGTACGCTACTCACTTCCGGGGTGTAATTTATGTTCTAAAATATATGACTGGTATTGATTGTTCTTTAGTAGTGATGATGTAACAGACCAATATGAGTAATCTATTATGTGGAACTAAGACTGATAGGATCGCAAAACTGATCTTAAGCTTAATACATGCTAGAAAATAAGCAAATTTTGACCATAAGAACTCATTGTGGTTCTAACATGAATAGATAGCTCAAAGTTAGGTACAAACATAACACATGCTAAGAACCTACTACAGCTACAAAGTAAGCTACTCACTTCCGGGTTGCTTCCATGTGGTGTATTTTCTGTTCTAAAATATAGGACTGGTATTGATTGTTTTGTAGTACTGATGATTTAACAGACTGATTTAAGTAATCTAATATGTGGACCTAATACTGAAAGGATCGCAAAACTGATCTTAAGCGACATACTAGCTGGAAAATAAACAAACTTTGACCATACGAACTGATCAAATAGAAGCATCGAACAGGTAATTAAACAAACATGTGCACGAAACAAGCATCAAACAGACGAAAATAATTCTGCCAAGAATGCATCTGGGCTTAAGGAACTTTGTCTTACGGCTGTTCTTGGCGGGAACCGTTACTCGTCGCGTGCAGGGAGGCATTGACGACGATGGACGACCTGCGAGCTGGACGACGAGGTGGCAGATCTTGAGGGCGAGCATGACGGCGAGGAAGCAGATCCTGGCGGCAACCTGGACGGCGAGGAGGCAGATCTTGGCGGCAACCTGGAAGTCGAGGTGGCAGTTCTTGCGGGCGACCTTGAAGACGAGGAGGTAGATCTTGGCGGCAACCTGGTAGTCGAGGTAGCAGATCTTGCCGGCGACCTTGAAGACGAGGGGGTAGATCTTGGCGGCAACCTAGAAGTCGAGGTAGCAGATCTTGCCGGCGACCTTGAAGACAAGGAGGTAGATCTTGGCGGCAACCTGGAAGTCGAGGTAGCAGATCTTGCCGGCGACCTTGACGGCGCGGAGGCAGATCTTGGCGGCTACTTGACGGCGAGGAAGGCAGAACTTGGAGGGCTGGCGGCTACTTGGACGTCGAGGTGGCAGATCCTGACGAGACGTGTACGGCGAAGCGGCAGAGCTTGACAGCGAGGATGAAGATGCGACCCTGACAGCGAGGTGGACGACCTAGATGGCGAGCTACACGGTGAGGTGGAAGACCGGACAGCCAGCTACACGGCGAGCTAGGGTTTGGGTGGAAAGGATGGGAATTTGGGACCAGGGGGAGGGAGGAGGGGAATGCGGGCTTTCGAGTAGGGGACGTTTTGGCGAGGGGGTATAGGCAGGGAATTTTGGTTCGAAATTTTGTGCGCGCAGAAGAAATCGGCAAAGTTTCAACGATAATTTTGGTGGGCGCGAGGTACAAAATTTGGTGGGTGGGCGCGCGGTGAGAAATATTTCTGCCATCGGATACATGATGGATGGCTTAAACAAATTGACCATTTAATGAAGTTAGTATTACAGTACCATGGGAATAAGTCTATAAATTATTGACCTAAACTTTTGAGGAAAATAAATTATTCGCTAACTAGGAAAACCAAATATGAGACAACGTTAATTATCACAAAATTCCGACCAGTATTCAACTTAAGGGGTTCCCCGGTGATCTAATTACCTAATTAACTGCATATAAGTGTGTATGAAGCGGGGGAGCTGGGTCGGCAAATTCAACATCACATTACTTTTCTATACGTATCCTATCACTCATCTAACTTGGTCTTGTCAATGTCAAGATGTATTTCATACACATGTGTTGACCCATTTCGGTCGAAATCCTTGACAGTTGACCTGGCCCGTGGTGGCTCTAAGTTGACGAGGGAATATCTCCCCGGCAATAGTGCCAGAAACAATGCTTGTACGTCACACGTCAGTTGGGAACCCCAAGAGGAAGGTATGATGAGTGCAGCAGCAAGTTTTCCCTCAGTATGAAACCAAGGTTTAATCGAACCAGTAGGAAAACGAGGTTTGCTTCGAAGGTGTTGGTGAAGGAGTGTAGTGCGGCGCAACACCAGGGATTCCGGTGCCAACGTGGAACCTGCACAACACAATCAAATTACTTTGCCCCAACTTAACAGTGAGGTTGTCAATCTCACCGGCTTGCTGAAAACAAAGGGTTAAACGTATCGAATGGAAATGATGTTTGTTTGCATAAAACAGTAGAGAACAATGATTGCAGTAGATTGTATTTCAGATGTAAAAGAATGGACCGGGGTCCACAGTTCACTAGTGGTGTCTCTCCAATAAGATAACTAACATGCTGGGTAAACAAATTACAGCTGGGCAATTGACAATTGATAAGTGCATATAACATGCATGTGTGAGCTGTGGTGTCTACTATGAGATTCATTTGGGCATTACGACAAAGTACATAGACCGCTATCCAGCATGCATCTATGCCTAAATAGTCCACTTTCCGGTTAACATCCGTACCCCTTCCAGTATTAAGTTGCAAGCAACAGACAATTGCATTAAGTAATGTGCGTAATGTAAACAATACATTCATCCTTGAATAAAGCATTGCTGTTTTACCCCTAGTGGCAACAACACATCTACAACCTTAGAACTTGCTGTCACTATCCCAGGTTAAATAGAGGTTGAACCCAACTATCATGCATAAATACCCCCTCTTGGAGTTACAAGTATTCACGTGGCCAAGGCTTCAACAAGTAACGGAGAGCATGCAAGATCACAAATGACATAGACATGATAATATAATATTCAGCTCCACATAGGTATCAATATAAGTCAGATCCCAGCAAACACAACATGTAGCATTACAATAAGATGATCTTGATCATGATAGGCAGCTCACAAGATCTAAACATGATGGCACAAGTGGAGAAGACAACCATCTAGCTACTGCTATGGACCCATAGTCCAAGGATGAACTACTCACGCATCACTCCGGAGGCGGGCATGGCGATGTAGAGCCCTCCGGTGATGATTCCCCTCTCCGGCAGGGTGCCGGGAAGAGCTTCAGAACCCCCCGAGTTAGGGTTGACGACGGCGGCGGCAGCGAATATGTTCTGGATGAAAGGCTCGGTGTTTTAGGGTTTTCGCGTCTCGGGGAATAAATAGGCGAAGGGGCGATGTCGGCGGACCCCCGAGGGGCCCAAACCACAGGCGGCGCGGCTGGGCCCACTGCCGCGCCACCTGGTGGTTTGGCCACCTCGTGGCTCTTCGTCTCTCCTTCGGACTCCGTGTACGTGCTGGAAAAATAGGGACTGGCCTTTTGTTTCGTGCAATTCCGAGAATATTTCCAGAAGTAACTTTCTGAAACCAAAAACAGCAGAAAACAGGGAACTGGCACTGTGGCATCTTGTTAATAGGTTAGTCCCAGAAAATGCATAAAAGTGATACGAAGTGTATATAAAACATGTAGCAAATGGTATAATATAAGCATGGAACAGCAGAAATTATGGATACGTTGGAGACGTATCAAGCATCCCCAAGCTTAGTTCTACTCGTCCTCGAGTAGGTAAAACGATAACAACAAATAATTTCTGAGGAGACATGCTTTCACACAATCTTGATCAATATATTGCAAGGCTCATGTCATGAATGAAGTGACTCAAAGCAATGATCTATAGTTTGCTAACAAATAGATAAAGAGTAAACAATGAATCATATAAGCAAAAACTTTTCATGAATAGTACTTTCAAGACAAGCATCAAAAAGTTTTGCATAAGAGGTAACTCATAAAGCAATAGATTCAAAGTAAAAGGCATTGAAGCAACACAAAGGATGATTAAGTTTCAGCATTTGCTTTCAACTTGTAACATGTATATCTCATGGATAGTTGTCAACATAAAGCAATATAACAAGTGCAATAAGTAAATATGTAAGAATCAATGCACACAAAGTTGACACAAGTGTTTGCTTCTAAGATAGAAAGGAGTAGGTAAACTGACTCAACATAAAGTAAAAGATAGGCCCTTCGCAGAGGGAAGCAGGGATTAAATCATGTGCTAGAGCTTTTTAAGTTTTCGAAAGCATATAGAGAGCACAAAATAAGTATTTGAGAGGTGTTTGTTGTTGTCAACGAATGGTAGTGGGCACTCTAACCCCCTTGTCAACCAGACTTTCAAGAGCGGCTCCCATGAAGGACGTTATCTCTACCAGCAAGGTAGATCATCCCTCTTCTCTTTTGTTTACACATGTATTTTAGTTTCTTTATAGATGACACTCCTCCCAACCTTTTGCTTACACAAGCCATGGCTAACCGAATCCTCGGGTGCCTTCCAACATTCACATACCATGGAGGAGTGTCTATTGCAAAATTAAGTTGCTTACTGATAAATCAGGGCAAAACATGTGAAGAGAATTATTAATGAAAGTTGTAATTAATTGGGGCTGGGCACCCCGTTGCCAGCTCTTTTTGCAAATTATTGGATAAGCGGATGTATATGCCACTAGTCCAGGTGAAAGTCTGTCAGAAGTAAATGACAAGATTGAAAGATAAAACACCACATACTTCCTCATGAGCTATAAAACATTGACACAAATAAGGAGTAATAAAGTTTTGAATAGTTTAAAGGTAGCACATGAAATATTTACTTGGAATGGCAGGAAATACCACATAGTAGGTAGGTATGGTGGACACAAATGGCATGGGTTTTGGCTCAAGTTTTGGATGCACGAGAAGCATTCCCTCTCAGTACAGAGTTTAGGCTAGCAAGGTTGTTTGAAGCAAACACAAGTATAAACCGGTACAGCAAGAATCACATAAAAACATATTGCAAGTATTATAAGACTCTACACTGTCTTCCTTGTTGCTCAAACATTTTACCAGAAAATATCTAGACCTTAGAGAGAACAAATATGCATCCCAAGTCTCAACAAGCTCTACGGTAGTTCTCCACTACTAGGCTTTAACTACATGATGCAAGAGCTTAAACATGATCTACTTGAGAGCTCAAAACAATTGCAAAGCATCAAATCGAAACAAGACAATGATCTACAAGAATGCATATGTCTTTTCCAATACCAACTACTACATGTAGCATTTTCTTTCTTCCAAACAAACACCAATCAATTTATTTAAACATAAACTCTCCAAATGATAATATAATGCAGCAAGAGAGTATTTATAAACAAGTGCTAACAGCTCGAAGAGATGCATGAAAAACAGGAGCTAAAAGCACTGCAGTAGCTAGTTAAGAATACTCAACAAATATAAGTGAAGAACATGAGTATTCACATGAAAAAGCGGAGCGTGTCTCTCTCCCACACAAGGATTGCTAGGATCCGAATTTATTCAAACAAAAACAAAAATAAAAACACACAGACGCTCCAAGTAAAGCGCATAAGATGTGAAAGAATTAAAATATAGTTTCACTAGAGATGACCTGATAAGTTTGTTGATGAAGAAGGGGATGCCTTGGGCATCCCCAAGCTTAGACGCTTGAGTCTCTCTGAATATGGTTGGGATGAACCACGGGGGCATCCCCAAGCTTAGGCTTTTCACTCTTCTTGATCACATAATATCACCCTTCTCGCTTGATCCTTGAAAACTTCCTTCACACCAAACTCAAGACAGTTCTCATTAGAGGGTTAGTGCATAATCAAAAATTCTCATATTCTGTAATGATACAATCAATCCCAAAGCTTCTGGACATTAGCTACAGCCACCAATGCTTTGTGGAGCAAAGAAATCCACACAAACACAGTAAAAGAGCGAATGCAAAACAAAAGGCAGAATCTGTCAAAAACAGAACAGTCTGGAATGACGAATTTTTTCGAGGCACTTAAGTTGCTCAGATGGATCTGGCCTAAAATAATGAAAGTTGCGTACATATCTCAGGAATATGCGTGATTTTTCTCAGAATTTTTTGAATTTTCTACAGGGAGATAAGCTCAAATCCGTGACAGCTAAAAATCTGTCACTGCGCAGAAATCCAAATCTTGCATCAACTTTCAATATAGAACTTTACTTGGCACAACATTGCGATAAAATAAAGATACAAAGGAGTTGCTACAGAAGTAACAAAACTCCTTGACTCAAAGAAAACAAAAATAACAGCAAATAAAAACGATGGGTTGTCTCCCATAAGCGCTTTTCTTTAACGCCTTTCAGCTAGGCGCAGAAAGTGAAAATCAAGTGTTGTCAAGAGAAGAAGCATCAACATCATAACTTGCTCTAACAATAGAGTCAAAAGGTAACTTCATTCTCTTCCTAGGGAAGTGTTCCATACCTTTCTTGAGAGGAAATTGGTACCTTATATTACCTTCTTTCATATCAATGATGGCACCAACAGTTCGAAGAAAAGGTCTTCCCAAAACAATAGGACAAGATGCATTGCATTCAATATCCATAACAATAAAATCAACGGGGACAAGGTTATTGTTTACTGTAATAAAAACATCATTAACTCGCCCCAAAGGTTTCTTCATAGCATTATCAGCGAGAAAAACATCCAAATAACAATGTTCCAAAGGTGGCAAATCAAGAATATCATAAAGCTTCTTGGGCAAAACGAAATACTTGCACCAAGATCACACAAGGCATTGCAATAAAAATCATTCACCTTTACCTTAATGATGGGTTCCCAACCATCTTCTAATTTCCTAGGAATAGAAGCTTTAAGTTTCAACTTCTCCTCCCTAGCTTGCAAAAGAGCATTTGTAATATGCTTTGTAAAAGCCAAATTAATAGTGCTAGCATTGGGACTTCTAGCTAATTTTTGCAAGAACATAATAACTTCAGAGATGTTACAATCATCAAAATCAAAATCATTATTGTCAATGGTGGTGGAACCATTGTCTCCAATAGTTTGAAAAATTTCAGCACTTTTATCAGAAAAAGTTTCAGCAGTTTTAGGCAATTTCAAACGCTTTGCAGAAGTAGTAGAGACATTACCAACACCAATAACATTACCATCAATAGTAGGAGGCTTACTAGCATGTAAACATTAGCATTACTAGTGGTGGTGATAGTACAAACTCTAACTATACTATTCTCTTTTTCAAGTTCTTCCTCTTTTTCCCACCTAGCATGCAATTCAGCCAACATCCTAATATTATTATCAATTCGAACTTGGATGGCATTTGCTGTAGCAAATGACTTATATCTTTAACTTCATTAGGCATAACTTTCAGTTTTAGAATTTCAACATCATGAGCAAGACTATCAACTTTAGAACAAGATCATCAATTTTTTCAAACTTTTCCTCAACAGTTTTATTGAAAGCTTTTTGTGTGCTAATAAATTCTTTAAGCATAGCTTCAAGATCAGAGGACACACTTCTATTGTTGCTGTAGGAATTACCATAAGAATTGCCATAACCATTTGAAGGATAAGGCTTATATTGTTGCTACCAAAATTATTCCTATAAGCATTGTTGTTGAAGTTGTTGTTTTTAATGAAGTTTACATCAACATGCTCTTCTTGAGCAACCAATGAAGCTAAAGGAACATTATTAGGATCAACATGAGATCTACCATTCACAAGCATAGACATAATAGCATCAATCTTATCACTCAAAGAGGAGGTTTCTTCAACAGAATTTACCTTCTTACCTTGAGGAGCTCTTTCGGTGTGCCATTCGGAATAGTTGATCATCATATCATCAAGTAGCTTTGTTGCTGCACCTAAAGTGATGGACATAAAGGTTCCTCCAGAGGCTGAATCCAATAAGTTCCTTGAGGAAAAATTTAATCCTGCATAAAAGGTTTGGATGATCATCCAAGTAGTCAGTCCATGAGTGGGACAATTCTTCACCAAAGATTTCATTCTTTCCCAAGCTTGAGCAACATGTTCATTATCAAGTTGTTTAAAATTCATAATGCTACTTCTCAAGGATATAATCTTAGCAGGAGGATAATATTTCCCTATGAAAGCATCTTTGCATTTTGTCCAAGAATTAATACTATTTCTAGGCAAAGAAAGCAACCATTCTTTAGCTCTTCCTCTCAAGGAGAAAGGAAAAAGTTTCAGTTTTATAATATCCCCATCCATATCCTTATACTTTTGCATTTCACAAAGTTCAACAAAGTTATTAAGATGGGCAGCAGCATCATCAGTACTAACACCAGAAAATTGCTCTTTCATAACAAGATTTAATAGAGCAGGTTTAATTTCATAAAATTCTGCTGTAGAAGCAGGTGGAGCAATAGGAGTGCATATGAAATCATTGTTGTTTGTGCTAGTGAAGTCACACAACTTAGTGTTCTCAGGAGTACTCATTTTGAAAAACAAAATCAAACTGAATTAAACAAGTAACTAATTTTTTTGTGTTTTTGATAAAGAGAGCAAACAAGACTAAATAAAAATAAACTAAGCAAGACAAATAACAAAGTAAAGAGATTGGGTGTGAGAGACTCCCCTTGCAGAAGCAATTCGGTTTTCCCCGGCAACGGCGCCAGAAAACGTGTTGGCTCTAGTTGACGAGGGAATATCCCGGCAATAGTGCCAGAAACAATGCTTGTACGTCACACGTCAGTTGGGAACCCCAAGAGGAAGGTATGATGAGTGCAGCAGCAAGTTTTCCCTCAGTATGAAACCAAGGTTTAATCGAACCAGTAGGAAAACGAGGTTTGCTTCGAAGGTGTTGGTGAAGGAGTGTAGTGCGGCGCAACACCAGGGATTCCGGTGCCAACGTGGAACCTGCACAACACAATCAAATTACTTTGCCCCAACTTAACAGTGAGGTTGTCAATCTCACCGGCTTGCTGAAAACAAAGGGTTAAACGTATCGAATGGAAATGATGTTTGTTTGCATAAAACAGTAGAGAACAATGATTGCAGTAGATTGTATTTCAGATGTAAAAGAATGGACCGGGGTCCACAGTTCACTAGTGGTGTCTCTCCAATAAGATAACTAACATGCTGGGTAAACAAATTACAGCTGGGCAATTGACAATTGATAAGTGCATATAACATGCATGTGTGAGCTGTGGTGTCTACTATGAGATTCATTTGGGCATTACGACAAAGTACATAGACCGCTATCCAGCATGCATCTATGCCTAAATAGTCCACTTTCCGGTTAACATCCGTACCCCTTCCAGTATTAAGTTGCAAGCAACAGACAATTGCATTAAGTAATGTGCGTAATGTAAACAATACATTCATCCTTGAATAAAGCATTGCTGTTTTACCCCTAGTGGCAACAACACATCTACAACCTTAGAACTTGCTGTCACTATCCCAGGTTAAATAGAGGTTGAACCCAACTATCATGCATAAATACCCCCTCTTGGAGTTACAAGTATTCACTTGGCCAAGGCTTCAACAAGTAACGGAGAGCATGCAAGATCACAAATGACATAGACATGATAATATAATATTCAGCTCCACATAGGTATCAATATAAGTCAGATCCCAGCAAACACAACATGTAGCATTACAATAAGATGATCTTGATCATGATAGGCAGCTCACAAGATCTAAACATGATGGCACAAGTGGAGAAGACAACCATCTAGCTACTGCTATGGACCCATAGTCCAAGGATGAACTACTCACGCATCACTCCGGAGGCGGGCATGGCGATGTAGAGCCCTCCGGTGATGATTCCCCTCTCCGGCAGGGTGCCGGGAAGAGCTTCAGAACCCCCCGAGTTAGGGTTGACGACGGCGGCGGCAGCGAATATGTTCTGGATGAAAGGCTCGGTGTTTTAGGGTTTTCGCGTCTCGGGGAATAAATAGGCGAAGGGGCGATGTCGGCGGACCCCCGAGGGGCCCAAACCACAGGCAGGCGCGGCTGGGCCCACTGCCGCGCCACCTGGTGGTTTGGCCACCTCGTGGCTCTTCGTCTCTCCTTCGGACTCCGTGTACGTGCTGGAAAAATAGGGACTTGGCCTTTTGTTTCGTGCAATTCCGAGAATATTTCCAGAAGTAACTTTCTGAAACCAAAAACAGCAGAAAACAGGGAACTGGCACTGTGGCATCTTGTTAATAGGTTAGTCCCAGAAAATGCATAAAAGTGATATGAAGTGTATATAAAACATGTAGCAAATGGTATAATATAAGCATGGAACAGCAGAAATTATGGATACGTTGGAGACGTATCAGCCCGCTCGATCATGTCCTCTACCGGCCCTTAAACGGCCTCAAGAGGGGTTAGACCAATTGACTTTTCAACTTAGTTGTGTTATGGTAGGCCATATGACCATTTAATTAAAACCAAAGTTGAGACCATGTTATCACATGATTCCATCTGGGTTGCACCCGAAGTGGTAGATGTGTAAGTGCAAAACCTTCGTGTAGGTTAAGTGTCGTCTGTGAAATGGGTACACCTAGGAGTTGGATCGATGTTGTCATTTCCAATGTACAATCACACTCTTACCCATATATTACGGTCCTACCTAGGATTTGGTGGGATTCCGATGCTCTGGACCGCCATTTCCATCGAAACCCTAGTATCGTCTACTTGTTTGACCGGCCTCGGGAGGGCTATATATTGGATTTTTTTCACTGGTTGTGTTAGGGCTGGTCATATGACCATTTAAAAGCCAACTATGAGCCCATTTTATCACATTATACCATATGGTGCACCCGAACTAGGGGTTTTGCCCTACCGGTGCATGAACTTCATGCGTGATAAGTTTCGTCTGTGAAGTGGGTCAGACCTCTAGGAGTTTGATCTTGGATATTTCCACATCCCAACACACACGTTTATTCGTACATATGGGCCCAACCTAGGATTTGGTAGGATTCAGGCGCTCATGCGTGTGCCATTTCGGTCGAAATCCTTGGGAGGGACCCCTTTGACTAGCCTTGAGAGCGGCTATGACCAATGTAATTTGCCACCTGGTTGTTTAGGGTAGGTCATATGAACATTTAAAACCCAGTGTGAGCCATGTTATCACATGATTTCATATGGTTTTGCCCTAGCATTGCTGTATCTTCATGCGGGATAAGTTTCGTCGGCGAAGTGGTCGGGTCGTCAAACCTATATATATTGACCGACATCGAGAGGTGGTCGACCAATGGACTTCTATTAGGGTAGGTCATGTGAACATCGAAAACAAACTTTGACGCCATGTTATAACATGATTCCATCAGGTGCACCCGAATGAGTGGGAGTTCAGCTGTGGAAGTGAAGAACCTTCTTCGTGCGGGATAAGTGTAGTATGTGAAGCAGGTCGCACCTATGATTATGATGTCGGCTTTTCCATTGAACAAGCCATCTATGTTCATGATTCACTTTTCATATCAGTGTGCCACTCGGTTAATTGTAAAGCACTATTTGATTAAATTGGAACCAATATTATAACCAAAGTACTCAAATAAACTTTCATGTTTTTTCGGAATGAAATGTATGTGTGAATCGCCATTTCCAACGTGCCACTAGGTTTTTCTGAACCATTGATACATGTGAAAAGTTTCCAAAAAGAGAAAGTTTTTCTAAAAGAGTTAATGTACTTTTGCTGCATGTGGATGCCTAGTTCGAATGGTACAAATAGCACCGGATCAGTTTATTTGAGTACCACACATTTGCACTCACAATAAGCATCACGTACAACAGAACTTTGACAAAAAAATTAGCGATAAGTCTTCCCGTGGAGGCCGAGGTGGAGTTATTTTATTGCTAATTGACGTGGCCACAGCTGTCACCCCTATACAACTAGACTGGTAAATGTAGCGCGTGGGACAGTTACATTTATCCCTTTTATCTTCTCAACTTCCACCGCCCCTGTTTCCCCTGTTTCCCCTGCTTCGCCACTAGTTCACCTTCTTCGTCTCCGCGCCACCATGGACAAAATCGAAATCCATACGGAGAAGACGAAGTATATCGCCCATGGCACCACGGAGATAGAGGTGATTTACACCAACGACATTAGGCAGGTAGAGGAAACCCTCGATCTGCTCAAATGCATGCAGCGAGGCGAGCCGGCGGATGAGTAGTTCATGGGTCTGGATTTCGAGTTCACCCATGAGAATCGTGAGGAGAAGAAAAAGGTGGTCGTCGTTCAACTGTGCGTGAACCGCACTGTCTTGGTCTACCAGTTGGCTAGGTGAGAGATGGATCTGCATGTGTAAATTTCCCCATTAGGGTTTTTTAGACTAGAGTGCAAACAAGAAAGTAAACTAGAATCGCCAACATATGCTCAATCCTAGTAGTTTCGACAGTTTCCATCCAAATCCTAGCTGTTTAGATATCATCGAACCGCCTGTATTAGTTTTTTGTAATGTTCATATGGCATTAGTATCATTTGCCTTTTTCTTGCAATAAAATGGTAGACACAACTATCTGATTGTATGATACAACATATGTTCAATTGCCTTTATCTTGCAATAGAATGGTAGATTCAACTATCTGATTGTACGATTTAACATATATTCAATTGCCTTTGATATGCATCAAAATACTGAAGTTTGGTATCAAAGTATTTGTGAATTATTTGATAAAAAGGTCTGTCCCTCTTTTTTGGAAACTTTGGTTCCAAACTAAGCCTTACCATTACTAATGCAGGCCTAAGGAGCGCTGTGAGGCGCTAATCCAGTTTGTTTTGTGGCTGCTTATGTAAATTTGTTGGCGTCGACATAAGGGCTGGCAGAAGGGTGATGAATACAACCTGGGGGTTCGAAATCCCACATAAGTTCCTTGTGGATATCCAAGATATCTACCACATAAAAGGAAGCGTCGGGAGGTCTGGAATGGCCGCCCTCGCTGGCGAAATCATCAACGAATCATATAAAAAGATGAAGAGCAATCTCCCACCAAAAGGGCACGATTCCTGCGAGAAGCAGCCACTTGATGAGGTTCACCTCAAATATGCTGCTATCGATGGGTTTGTTGCCTTCGAGCTGTACAGATTGCTCCAGAGCAGGCACAAGGCAGTTGTGCTCCAGTACGACCGGTGTTGCCCAATTTATCTGCACCCTCAACTTCTTACATGAGCGGCAGCAAGCGCTCGAAATGGGAGGAAGACATCTATGAGGATGGCCGGAACAAGGGCGATCGGTGGAACGATGACCGGGGGAAGAAAGAAATCGCGAGCAAAATGTGAGCGGCACGAAGCACTCCATATTTAGTACTGTCTATATGTAGTACTGTTTAGTGTTTAGTATTCCTGAACTTTGCGTAGCCGTATATGTATGCTTTTGTGTCACTTGTTCAGTACGTACTATGTAACTACTCTCTGAGTAATGTGTTTTAGCTATCAGACATGTTTGTAAGCACTTTTAGTTTAATGTGAGTAATTTCTCAGAGATGACTGTCACCACTTTCAGAAATATGAGTGTGATAAATTGCTAAACCACATTCCATATCTTTGCATCATTGGTATTGATTCATCTTCCTTGGACCTTTTGGTCCACGGGTTAGGGTTTCAACCAAAACGGTGGTTCCGGAGCGTTGAACTTAATCTCCCCCCTAAGACAAGGTTTGACCGGTTTCACTCGCATCACACTTGCTCACTAGAGGGACGGTTAGGCACTTGGTGGTCGAAACTCCCCTTTCGGGCGAAACAAAGGGAATCTTGTGACAAGATAGAGCTAGATTATGGTTCTACATGTACATATGGGTTTACCTGGCACAACCAAGAAAAAAAGTTACACTGGTGTACCCCCTTCCGGCGATGGTCAAAGGAGTAGACGAAAAAGTTGACTTTTGGTCCACGGGTTAGGGTTTCCATCGAAGCGGTGGTTCCGGAGTGTCGAAATCTCCCCCCTTAGACAAGGTGGAGCCCCTAGCAAATGTATGGAAGCTAGTGTGGTGTGTATGGTGGGGAGGACCAATATACTACCCTAAGACAAGGTTTGACCAGTTTCACTCGCATCACACACTTGCTCACTAGAGGGACGGTTAGGCACTTGTTGGTCGAAACTCCCCTTTCGGGCGAAACAAAGGGAATCTTGTGACAAGTAGTCCAGATTTTGGTTCTACATGTACATATGGGTTTACCTGGCACAACCAAGCAAAAAGTTACACTGGTGTACCCCCTTCCGGCGATGGTCAAAGGAGTAGACGAAAAAGTTGACTTTTGGTCCACGGGTTAGGGTTTCCATCGAAGCGGTGGTTCCGGAGCGTCGAAATCTCCTCCCTTAGACAAGGTGGAGCCCCTAGAATATGTATGGAAGCTAGTGTGGTGTGTATGGTGGGGAGGACCAATATACTACCGTAAGACAAGGTTTGACCGGTTTCACTCGCATCACACTTGCTCACTAGAGGGACGGTTAGGCACTTGTTTGTCGAAACTCCCCTTTCGGGCGAAACAAAGGGAATCTTGTGACAAGTAGGGCTAGATTTTGGTTCTACATGTACATATGGATTGACCTGGCACAACCAAGCAAAAAGTTACACTGGTGTACCCCCTTCCGGCGATGGTCAAAGGAGTAGACGAAAAAGTTGACTTTTGGTCCACGGGTTAGGGTTTCCATCGAAGCGGTGGTTCCGGAGCGTCAAAATCTCCCCCTTAGACAAGGTGGAGCCCCTAGCATATGTGGTTTCACCGACATCACTTTATAAAAAAGATAAAAACCCAAATCATGTGTTATCTCAAATGTTGGGCGATTTGAAAAGTATGTATAACTCCTCAAATATCCCGTAAGCGAATATGCTTTATCTTTTGCATTAACTGTTTTTCTTCCCTTTCTAAAATTATCGTATAATTGTGTATACATACGGTTGAACATATGGGCACACATACACTTTGCTTGGTTATATCTTTTTTCAAAACCAAAAGAAAAATCGGCAGAGGGCGGCACGCGGCCGAACGCATCGGGAACGCTTCGGTGTTCCCCAATTCGGCGGCAGTGCCCCGCGCGGTTATTTCAAATTAACCGCTTCCAAAGAAACAGCTGGCTCCCATAGTATGGTTTGTGGGGCGACCTAAATGCAAACGCGCCTTGAAAAATCACTCAGTCGGGCGTCGGAAAAGCCCGGCGACGATAATATGAGGGCCGCAGCTGGGTAAAATAACTGAACCGCCAACGATATTCGTGCGGCGGACCAAATATAAAAAAAACTAGTGCCGTCGGGCAGTATAAAAAAACGTCTGAGATTATGCCTGGGTCTTTTTTTTTTGCGAGAGGGAGGCCTGGTTTTGAATGCGGCTTCGCCCGCTATTTTTTTGGCTTTCCTTAAAATTGCCGGCCCGTCCATATAACCCCGGAGTTGCAGCTTCCCGGAAGGTTCGAGAACTGAAAACTGCAGCTGTTTGTATTGAAGTCCGGCATGGGAAATGAACCACGATCTCGAGAACTGCAACTGCAATTGGGGCGGCGTGAAATCTAAGTGGTGGAACTTAACGCGGGGCTAATTATATCGAAATTTTAATCGCCGGGAAAGCACAAATAAATACGACCCCCCCCCCCCCCCCCGGTGTTAGTTTTCTTCACTGCCCACTCTCTGCAAACCAAGCGTGAACCACTCTGCAGCAACCGCACGCAGCGGCCACACTCATCTGCTTGCTACGCCATGCCGAGTGGGGTAAGCCGGAGAAGTGGGAGAAGGAGTGTGCCACCTGCGAGGAGTCCGACGGCGAAGGCGAAGCACCGGTGAGTGGGGGGTCATCTTCCTCGAGCGGCGATGGCTCGGATTATGTTTCTTCCATCTCGAAATTAGAATCTGAGACCCCGTCAGAAGTCGAGGGGCTCCATCTCTTCTACGGGCTCGATCACCCCCCCCCCCCCCCCCGCACCGCGTGCCGCGTCGGACGAGGAGACCCCTCCGAGGAGGAGGACGATGAAGATGAAGACGACGACGACATCGACCCCAATGCCATCGCTCCCAACGAGGGGAACGAGGCCGCCCCCGCATCTCCCTATGAGGTGTTGAACCCGTATGGATCCCCCTCCGAGGAGGAGGACGGGGACAAGGCCAAGGATGGTAGCGGCCACAATGCCGTCGCCGCCAACGAGGGGAATGAGGAGGCCGCCCCACCAGCCGGCGGGGAGGAGAGCGAGGTCGCGCCCGCCGCCAAGGACGCGGCCGTCGATGCCAAGGACGAGGACGGCTACGACGGAGACGTCGAGAATCCAAAGGCCCTCGCCAAGCGTCCTCGCCAAGACGGCGATCACGCGGAAGCTTCTTCCTCCAAGAAGATGAAGAAGAAGAAGAAGAAGAAGAAGGATGAGTAGACGATCGAGTATCGATCGAGATATATATATATGTATAGCTCTGTATAAGGGGCAGTACTACTGTACTAGCTAGCTATCTATGTATTAGTATATCGATCTATTTCTGTTTAATGATCTTATCCTTGTATATATCGCTTGATCAATATAATTTGGTTTTGTATGTTTATATATATGTGTTGGTGTGTGTGTACAAATTCAAGGAAAAAAGCCCAAGAGAACAATCACGTAATATATATTGTAAAAATTGATTCGGTAAAAACTCCCAAGATATATACCTCTGAAATTTGAATCGATCTAACTGTTGGAAAATGCATAATGATGTTGTATGATTAATAGACAGATAAACTTACATTGTCATATATGTAGGCATGTCCTAGTGGCAAGGTACTATGATCCATGTATATATTTGCCTGCCCACCCGTGTTCGAGTACCTGTTTTTACACAATTTATTCTACTTTCATGTATTTTTGCTCCACCAACATATATTTCATATTTGGAAGCTAATTGCTTATCGATTACAAAAAGGATATATAGTGGCAAATTAACCCAAATTGAGCTGATAGAGAAATATACTCCGTACTAATATATAGCGCTACTCATTAGCAGTACTAGTACTACTTGTAGTTTGTAGATTACAAAAGATAATTAACCCAACTAGAGCTAGAAGAGGATTAAGTTACAGGGAACTAGATAGAAATTTGTCCTCTCTGCCTTACATACATAAATTTTGAACAAACAAACGATTTTGTTTGAAATTTGATATAATTAATATCAAATTTAAACTAGAACTTAATCTAAACGGCGGTAGGTGGCTAGAACTTAACCTAAACTAATCTAACTAGATGCCGCTAGGGCCAGCCTGCTCTTCGTTGTTCCCCTTTGCTAAGCGTGAGAGCATGCGCCTCTCCCGGTGACGCGCTCTGCGCTCTGACTCCCTAGACGCCTGGGCGATCAGCTGCTGCTCGGCCTGCTATCTCGCCTTGTTCAGCTCCTCACGGGTCTCGCGGTGGATGGCTTGTAAGGAGGCTACCGCGTTCTCCACCTAGGCGATCAGCAGCTGCTGCACGGCCGACGCCGCCTGTGCGTTCAGCTGCTGCTGCTGCTCGGCCCTCTGCCTCGCTGCGTTCAGCTCCTCGCGGATCTCACGGTGGACGGCTTTTAAGGAGGCTACGGCGTTCTCCACCTTGGCGAACAGCTGCTGCTGCTACTGCTGCTCGGCGGCCACGAGGGAGCGGGCACGCTCCTCCTCCGCTCTCTCCTCCGTCTCCACCACCTCCCCGTCGTCATCAGCACGGCACGCGGGCTGGGCTAATGGGGTGTAGATGCGGCGCGTGACGCGTTTTCCGACTGGCATAGCGACAGCGTGGGTGGTGTGGGCGACGGCGAGCAGGAGTTGTGAAGTAGCGGCAACGCAGGGTCTGCTTTTTATAGCGGGCCGGTTGCGCGGGAAACAGAGACGGGAAGCGGTGGCGCTGGGCGGGAAACCGACGGGTGGGTGAGACGCGAAATATCTGATGTGAACGTGAAACGTGAAACGTACGTGGGCCGGCAGTTGCGTAGTGGATCGTGCAGTTCCGTTCCATTCGCAGTGCATGCGCCTCCTCCGTTCCACTCGCCGCATGTGTATAAATAGAGGCTTGCGATGTACTCTTCACTTCAGGGCATCGCTTCTCCTCCTTTCCCCCAACCAGACAGGCAGCCATGGCTCCAACGGTGAAGCGCACTACTTCCTCAAGGTAGATATATATTGGCTTCCATTTCCGTTCACGTACTTCTTATTCGTTTCTGAATTCCTCCTGCTTTCATCTTTATTAGATCCATTTTTAGATTATTATCAACTCCCGATCATGCATCTATGTACAGGGAATTTGAAGACGAGGAGAAGTTTGTCTTCGAGTCACTCGCGACGAGGGTACCCTTGCTAGAAGCTGAGCTTGTCTCGGCCATTAATCTCGCCTACGACAATGTCGACATGTTAGTTAAAGCCAGAAAGAAACAGACGCAACAGGGGGAAGCTTCCAACGAAGCGGTGCAGAAGTTGATGGAAGATCTAAAGAAGATGATGGCCAGCAACCTAGACCTGACGAGGCAGGTTGGGAATCTGCAGATCGAGTTAGCGCTTGCGCATAAGGCAGCTCTGATCGCGCGCAAGGAATCTTTGATCGCCAAGGCAGGGGAGTTCCTAGTGCCATCGGATGCGTAGTTTGCCACTGTTTATGATCTGGTATTGGTCATACAGTCTATGTTTATGTTTAGCAAGTCGAACATATCTAAGGAAGTTTATGTCTCTATGTTTCGTAATTCTGCTGTGTTGATCCCTAATTTCTACCACAAAGGGGAACACAAACTAGTCAATCAGGACAGTATGTGTCGTGCGACGAAAATCCGGGACGTTTCACCGTGACCTAGTCCAGTTTCGTCGAACGAAACTGGCCTCCAACTGGGCTAGTGGGCCGGGAACGAATATCCACGACGTAAAATGCACGAAACGTCGCGCGCAGGTGGCCCATTAACAAACAATGCAAAACGTCGCGAGCAAAATCAACTTTTCGACCCACCGCGACAAAAACACACGACGTTATCGGAACGTCGCCGCAAAAACGTCACGGATCGACGGATTTTTGGTAGTGGTTGATGACGTAGTCGATGTAGCTCGTCGCCGTTTCCCTCAACGAAGCCTGGTAGAGAGATTTCGGCGCCTCCTCCTCCTCGCCTTGTCACCTTGATCCAACAGTGTGAGGGTCAACCGTCGTGAACGACAGATCACCCCTCTGAGAGCTTGCACGCGTACGCCGGGAGAGGTTCAGCAGGACTTCGCCGTCCAAGCTTGAAGCACTACTGGTGTATATGAAGGTGGAGATCTCAACACATGAGAAGGAGAGAGAGAGAGATTAGATCTAGTCTAATCGGATAGGTTGCCTCTAATTAGAGGTTTCTCTAATCCAACTAGAAGAGCTCTAAACTTGTGTGTCAATTGTGTGTCCTCCAAATAGGAGGGGGTGGGGTTTATATATATGGCCAAAGGGTAGAGAGGCTTGGACAAGGGGAAAGCTTCCCCTAGTGCAACTCGGCTTGGACAAGGGGAAACTTTCCCCTTGCCCAATTCGGCTAGGGAGGAGGAGTTGGAGTAGGACTCCAACTTCCTCCCCCCTCCTTTCCTTGCACCGGCCGGCCGGGTGGGGCCCACCCTGGTCCGAACTGACCTAGGGCGGGTGGGGCACACCCCGGCGCACCGACCTGGCGGGTGGGGCCTGCCCTAGGCCGGCCCGCCTTGGCCGCCACCGCCGCCTCCCCCCGCCGTGGGCTGCAAGGCCCTCTAGGGTTCGGCCGGAGGGGAGCCTCCCCCCCCCCCTCGCGGCGCCTTGGCCCACCACCACCGCTTGGTGGTGCGGCTACCTTTGGTGGGCCCCATGGGCCCATCTTGGTAGCCCCATGGTGGGCTCCAATTTAATATTATATTTTTCCGTAATTATTTATTAATTAAATAAATCAATATTTAATTAACTCAGAATTAAATAATACTTTGTCTAATTAATTCTTATTTGAATATTTCCTTTTACAGAATATTTCACTGAATTAATTTCCTATCATATGAAACACTTTCATATGATCCGGGACACCCAGTGTCCGCTGACAAAATACTCCGGATAAATATTTCCTTCATATATAAACCCTCGGAATAAATCCGACCGTGATAGAAACTTCTATCACAAACAATTCTCTCTTGATAAAGTATATCTATCACGCAAGCACTATGCGGTGATACTGTCTCCATGTTCCAGACCAACCAAATACACAACTAACCAATCCTAGTTTAAGTGTGTCCACCCTACAGGTTCGATAACGGGTAGCTATAATTGGGCATCCAACCAATCACCGGCCAGAGTCAGATCCCGGGACGATCTGAATAGCTGCTATCGTTATGCGAAGACACTCTGTTGAACCTACTGGTTATTTAATATATCAATCCCATTACTCACGATACCAAAACTTCACCCTAGATATAGATCCGTAGATGATGCCATGAATCAATCATTGATTCATATCATCTTTGTCTATCTCGTTAACCGGTAAGTTCCCTTTACTCGTTTCCGTATTATGATATCCCACATGGTGTAACTTCACCATGCATTGTCTGCAGAACATATTGGATACCTTTATAATACCGAGAGGGCTAAGGGCGTATCTCTCTTAACACCGAGGAGTAATTTCTCATCTCAGAACATTAGGATATACACACACCTTGAAGCCACCCAGTAACTGCCTTTATGATCACCCAGTTACGGCCGTGACGGTTAACAGTACCAAAGTAACTTTTCCAGTATGCATAACCCTAATAACCTCATGGTTACAGGACTTGTTATATAACAACCTTTCTGTGAAAAAGCTAAGGACAAAAAGACTATTTAACAGAATCTCTTAGCATACCAATACTTGGGTTACCCAGCCATATTATTATCCAATAATATGCCACTCATTGATGCTGACATAAACAATGTCCATGACTAGGAAAAGCCGCGTCATCTAGCAATCAACAAATTAGTTCGTAAAAGAACTAGGGTATACTTTACGTGTTCATATTCTCTACACATGCGAGTGAGCTTTTCCCTAAATCACGTATTTAGAAATCACCGCAGTTATAGCATAGAGAATACAAATCAATAATTAATGAATCAGATATATATATATGTATAAATACATTGCTTTTTGGGCATATATCCAACAAGCATATGGTAGCAGATAACTTCAATGTAGGAGCAGTGTTGCGAAACTTCAAAGGGATGAACTAACCAAATTGTCTTCGGCTCCTCCAAACTTCAAGCTACTCCTCATGAAAACGGTTGGTGCTACAAGTGTAGCCCCATTACAGGAAGGTCCAGCGCCGCATGCGGCGGTGACGGATCCAGATTTGGCAGATGCAGGATGAGCTTCGTGCTCCAGAGGTGGAGGCACTAAGACAAGATGTAGTGACAGTGCAAGGTCTAGCTCGTGCTACATCTATGCTTACTTATTCTAGATGTCCCAGCTAACTTTAGAACTCCATTTGATAGCAAGGCTTCTCTTTCAAATCAGACTCAGAGGGAGAGAGGAACACCCAAACAGTTCAAGATGACGACGAGACTGTTCAATCAATATAGAATAAATCAGGGTGTTTTTTGCATATCAAGCACCAAGGGGACCGAGCTTCATAGGGGTGTTGATCCTGTCTTGTTGATCCTGTCCCTATGTAGAAGATCAAACGGCCCATGTTCCTTGAATGCATTGTACTACCCAACAGTTTATATCACTTGATATTCTCTCTCTCGACCAAGAGACCCGCACCCCTCGCCTTTACCCAGAAAGATTCTAGACAAACACCTATGTCGGATGTCAGACGGCCAAGGATCTTTGGCAGGAGTTGAATATTAGTAACGTGATCGAGAAAGCCATTCAAGTGGATCTTTCTAGTTTTGTGTCCTCGAACACATTATGAAGCTTGATGAAGTTGTTGTCCCAGGCCTCGACTTAGGCTTGAAGGAGGTCACGGCGATCGCATGTTGGTACTTGTGGTGGATTCGCCAGCAACAAACACATGAAGAACCGGTCCCTCCTATTTACAAATGCAAGATGTCCATCCTAGGAATTGCTGCGAATACGGTGAAAGCTCTATCTCAAACGACGCCCTCTGTTGTTGCACGTTGGAATAGACCCAAGCCAAGACAGGTAAAACTAAATGTAGATGCATCATTTCATGCTGACCTCTCTACAAGGAGTTGTTGGAGCCGTTCTCTGCAACTACAAAGGCGATTTCCTTGCTGCATCTTGTGCTTATCTTACAAATGTGGCCTCTGCTATGGCGGAAGTTCTGGCTATGCGGGAAGGTCTCTCCCTAGCCAACATGTTTGGGTGCAATATTCTACAAGCTGAATCCGACTGCTTGGAAACGATCAAAGCATTCACAGGAGATGCTAGATGGTGGAATGACTCAGCGATCTTCGCTGACTGTATTGACATGGTGGCTTCAATTGGTGATGTATCTTTCAAGCATTGTGTGAGGGAAGCCAATCAAGTTGCACATGAATTAGCTCGTAATAGCTTCTGTAATAGAATTACTAGTAGTTGGCTTGACGAAGTCCCTAGCTTCTTGCTTCGCAGCATTATAAACGATGTAACTATTGTTGACAATTGAGGCGGCAAGTTTCAGACGCACTTTTTTCCTTCCAGTGTTGGAAGAGACGGCTTGCTGACCTAATATATGACGGTTGAAAATTCAAAAAAGAGGGGCACAAAAGGAACCTCCGCAATTGCTTAGCGACTACCAATTGGATAAAGCATCTCATGATACATGAAAACTTGAAACGTTAGATTCAGTAAACAAAATGTGTAAAACCATTCAAATTGAGAATTAACCAAGCAAAGAATCCAAGAGTCGGAATGGATGGGAAACATTCCTAGATATTATACTTTCAAATTGAGAATTTATTAAGATTGTACCCAAGAGATTACACATTTACAGGAATCAGAAAACCAAGGCTGGTTCAAAGTACTACAAATTTACAATGAATGAGACACAAAATACGCTACCTACCCTGTAGAGATAGACCAAAAGGAACCAAACAGAAATAGCAAAATAAACTAGAGGTAAAAAAGAGCCAAGAAAGATAACGTGAGGCGTGTGTCACCACATATAGTTAAAATCATCATGTCCGAAGTCAATTTAATGGCCCAAAATCTGTGAAATGCGTCTTTCAGCATCCATTGGTATCTCCCTACCAGGTACATTGACCTTTAATACGCTCAAGTATCTACACGATCAAAACACCTTCACATTAAAAATAATTTAACAAAAGAGCAACAATGTAGTTAATGAAAATATTTAACATGCTTACTCTTTTGCAGAAAACAAATATTCCTGCTCACTGATAAATCCAAGCAAAGACTGCACATAGAGAAACGGGGTTAATAAGATCATCAAAAATAAGAACAGGACCGGATACTGACAGTTGATCTCATCAGTATACCTCGAAAGGCAAATTTAATAGTTCATAGAATGTCCGAACACGATCTAGTCTCTGTTGGACTGCTTCGCTATCGATTGAGGGTATGGCTGCAAGGGCCTGCATATAGAAAATTAATGTACACATGTGACTGCGAAACCATTCATCATGTCAAAAACTATTTCAATTGCAGATAGTGTAAACAGCTATACCCAGCAGATTAGAAAACATTTTACCACATTTGAAACTTCTACCTGTTCTAGTGCTATCGAATTTCTGCATATTTGCTGGACCCCTAGCAGGTTGATGGACTTCATCTGTGCAAGTGCCTGAATGTACATTTCCGGTTGAAGAACCATAAGTAGGATATATGGGACTTGTTGACGCTTATAACAAGAAAAATAGGCAGAGCAGCAATTTAAAACAAACCTTTATTGATGCATTAGCAGCAACACTAGAAATTCCACCAAACACATAGTTCCTTTTTGATTCTGCAACATAGGGAGCCATTTCTTCGTCCCTGCGTGCAATCTGTTCACATTGTAAAGCTCAGCACATGTTACACGACACAATGACAGCGGTAAACTGAAGAAATATAGCATTGCTTAATGTGCATTATGTGCTGTGTCAGTTACAGCACATGAATTTGAAACTTTATTTAGATGAACGTGCACCCAAATTAGTACTCTCTTTTCACTTTACTAAACCCTCCGTTCCAAAATACATGCACATTTTTTCCCCTTGAGACAAGCCTTGACCAACAATTAGTCTAAAAAAAAGGAAAGACCTAGTGCATAGAGGTTCCCACACAAGGTGGGGTCTGGGGAGGGATTATAGGAACCTAGTCTTACCCCTGCAAAGTGCAGTGCAGGGAGGCTCGTTCGAACCCAAAACCTCTTGGCACGGAAGGAGTGATATACTAATACAATATCTCAGTAAAAATATGTGTGCCATATTGGCAAGTTTTTCGAGAATTGCGTTTAATTTCATTGAAAAGGTAGAGTTGTTACGGTGCTCCTAGGAGGCGATTACATGGCAAATGCAGGAAATCAATGGACATCCCAGGTGTGAAGGATGAGCTCTCAGCCCTAGGACGTCGGCGCTGGAAGTGCTGGGCGCCGCCGGGCGTCAAGTTCTTCCACTGGCTCGCCCACCTTGATCGATGATGGACTGCAGATCGACTCGCTCACCGCGGCCTCTTTTTTCACTTTACTAAACCCTCCGTTCCAAAATACATGCACATTTTTTCCCCTTGAGACAAGCCTTGACCAACAATTACTCTAAAAAAAAGGACAGACCCAGTGCATAGAGGTTCCCACACAAGGTGGGGTCTGGGGAGGGATTATAGGAACCTAGTCTTACCCGTGCAAAGTGCAGTGCATGGAGGCTCGTTCGAACCCAAAACCTCTTGGCACGGAAGGAGTGATATACTAATACAATATCTCAGTAAAAATATGTGTGCCATATTGGCAAGTTTTTCGAGAATTGTGTTTAATTTCATTGAAAAGGTAGAGTTGTTACAGTGCTCCTAGGAGGCGATTACATGGCAAATGCAGGAAATCAATGGACATCCCAGGTGTGAAGGATGAACTCTCAGTCCTAGGACGCCGGCGCTGGAAGTGCTGGGCGCCGCCGGGCGTCAAGTTCTTCCACTGGCTCGCCCACCTTGATCTGGACTACAGATCGACTCGCTCATCGCGGCCTCCAGCACCCACCTCACTGTCCCTGTCCGTATCAGGAATTGGAGATCAATGTGCCACCTCCTCCTCGCCTGCCCCTTATCTCGGCAGGTCTGGCATGAGACCCTCGCTTGGCTCAGGTTGACCTGTCGCCCGCCAGACAATGACGTATCGCTCAAACACCAAACCGCTGCACAAGGGGCTTGTCTCCACAACCCTGCTCGTCCCATGGACGCTATGGAAGCACCCCAACGACTGCATCTTCGACAAAGCTAGTCCCTTGGTTCACGCCCTGATGACGAAAATTGGAGAGGAAGCGGCCCTTCGGGCCAGGTCATCTTCCAAGCATCGCAGGTGGTGGAGCCGTGGAACGTGGCTAGGTAAGCAGATTGCGCGGAATAGGTGCCCTCGCACTTCACTTCCAAAGCAAACAGTCCGGCTAGACAGAGAGGCATATGCTCGAGATCTTGTGCCACAGCAGGAGGTATTGACCAATCTCCTGGATGCCGATGGTGCTATGGAAGTCGCGCACCCAGCAGTGTGCCTGCAGTCCATCAGCCACGGTCCATAGCTTGCGGTGGCGCTTAGGGATGCAGGCGTAGAGTTGGGGCGGTCCTCCCGATTCCCAAAACAGGGCCTGCTGGCCATTACCGACAGAAGTCCAAATTACGCCCCCTGAGCTTGTCCGAAAGTTCACTTTACAACCCTCATGTTTGGTCTGGTTCAGATTTAACCCCTAAATTCTAAAAACTGTTTGGAATTACCCCTTACACTGTTTTGACTTGGTTTTCTTGCCACCTCAGCGGTTTTTTGTTGTGTGCATTTGTCAAAAATACCAGATACATAAATTTCCTTGCGTCTCTTCTACATGCATGCACCAGAAAGCGAGTGGTCTTGTCTTTTCATCTGTCTGTTCAAACAAAAGGCTTGTCAATCGGGCCGTCAGCCAGGTGGCCAGCCAGATCACGGCGTGCCAAGGCCGACACCCGCCCCTGCCTTGCCCCTGCCAAGGCTTTCCCAGGCCGTCGGCCGTCACCGCCCTTGCCCAGCCCGCTGCCGCTAGGGCTGAGTTTAAGTCATCCAGGAGACGCTACGTTGCCTCTATGTTCTAGCTACTGCCTAGGTGGAAACATACCTACTTGCTCGCATCTGATCGTATCTCTCTTCACTTTGCAGTATGTTCAAAGTTAGTGTTGGCTAGTAGAATCCATGACTCCTATGGTCCTACCCAAACAGAAGAGTCATGGCAAAAAAGAAAGGATTTTGAACTCATCATTCATGTTTCCTTTTGACTATGTCAGTTTGTTGACACATGTTCAACCGTCAGTGACCAACTGGGTTTTAGCCCAGTGTAGAAAACAATTAAGATTCAGGAAAACGTACATACCCTGCGTACAGTTAGTTACAGCTAACCATGACGGCGGGCTGGCAGGGACATGGTGGCGGCAGCCTGGTCAGGGGCACGACAGCGTCGCTGCGGGCAGGGAAGGAACACGTTGGTAGCCTGGGCATGAAGGCGACGGAGATGCATGTACGAGTAAGTATAGGAGTATATGTATTGCTTTTGATTAAGATGCTCAAGTGACAAAACCGGTTGAAAACCAAGTCAAGACGGAGGAAGGGGTAATTCCAAACGGTTTTTAGAGTTTAGGGGTCAAATCTTGAACCAAATCAAAGATGAGGGTTGTCAAGTGAACTTTTGGACAAATTTAGGGGGGGTGATATGGACTTCTCTCGGCCATTACCAACCCTCATGGTCGTGCAGGCAAAGAAAAAGGTGCGCTCGTCGGAGGAGAATTGTACATCAAGCCCACTGCACGCTGCTGGTGTCAGTGCGGCTGAACCAGAGCCATCGCGTGGGCAGCGCAAGGCTAGAGCGCTCCAGGTCGTGGACGCCGAGGCCACCGAGCGAAATAGCGTCGCTCCGCCTTTGGCCTCCGTGCGCCCAGCCCAGAGGAATCCTGTCTGTATCTTCTCAAGTGCCTTCATGGTTTTCTTCGAAGGCACTAGGACGAGGAATTGATGAATTGGGATCGTGCCGTGCATGACCTTGACGAACGAGAGGCAACCGGCCTTGTTCATGAGCGCCTTCCAAGGTGGGAGCTTCCCAGCTGTTTCTGAAATTGCGTAGCTGTGGGGCGCCGGATTGTGAGGGGAATGCCCATTTATGTGAGGGGAAGCTCCACAGTAGGGTATCCGAGCAAGTCGACGACGGGCGCGAACTCGTCGGGGTTGCAGCGAAGGAGGGTGGCTGAATGGCAAGTGAGTCAAACACATTTTCCTGACATTTTCTGTATACCATGGTATACGCATGCTTAAAAGGAAGCATACTTAATGCTTATTGTTGTGGCCGCTTGGAGCTTCGTAGGTAATAGGCGTGGATCACAGGACGATGAGTTCGTCCTCTGCGTGTTCGTGCCATTGTGATAGAAGGTAGCAGGGATTAGATGTAGAGAACTGAGAAGGGTCGGGAATAGCAGGTAGAAGATAGATTGGTTGTTTATTGCTTGCCCTAAACACACGGGATACACATCCTCTTATAGGAACACCGACTCCAATACCTGTTGTACGCAACTAGGACTCTCTTTAGTCTGACACAAACTAACTCACGAGTTACCCTATTTTCCCTAATTATTTAATCATGCATTAATTGAACTCGACTCTAGCTGTGGCTGTGGCAACTGCTACACTATTAAGGCCACAACACTACCCCCTCTTCAGATACTGCTCGTCCTCGAGCATCCTCGAGCTGTAATTCATGTTGGATCTTCTTCCTCAGCATCATCAATAAGGTAGAAAAGGCTTTGGCAACGATGGCCTCTCGAGAATTTTTCGTAGCAGTTGAAACTGTCCCTGTTCCCTTCTTTTTGCCATCTCTGCAGTTGTCAATCGGCGCAGTGCCCGTCCTTCCCCAACAGGAACTGAACATGAGGGTATACCTTGTATCTGTCCTGTAGGTGTCGATGAATTTTCGCTGGACGATGCTTGGGTCATGGCAGCAGCTGCGACTGTAGCTCTTAGTTCATGAGCACGGGCAAGGCTCATTGCCGTGTTCAAGTCTTGCGGGTTAGGCAGATCCACATCGATCTTCAACAGGTATATCAAGCCAGAGGTGAAGATGGACACCTGATGTGCTATGGACAAGGAGTCAATGTGACCCAAAAATGCTAAAAACTTTTCTTGGTACTCTTGCGACAGTGTGTGCCATCCGAAGCCTTCTTAATTCACCCGGACAATTGGATCGAACCGGAGGGCCGAAACGAAGATGACAACTATGAACTATCTTTAAAATGAGGCCACGAAGGGGTGCCTTCGTCGCGTTCCAGCTGCATGTACCACGTCTGCGCATTTCCAGTCATATGGTATGCAGCAAGCCACACCTTATACAGTTTGTTTGTCTTCTGTCCCCACAAGAACTGCTCACATCTGTTTAGCCACCCGAGTGGATCTTCTTTTTCATCATAAGTAGGAAAATCCAGCTTGTGGTAGCGTGGTACACCGGCGGTGTCAACGAGGTGTGGCATACCTGGTGGCACCTGCGGCGAGACAAACTGAGACCATGGTGGCAGAGGGCGCAGAGACACTATTGGCAAGCCAAAGCTGGCCATAGCCAGGGCTGAAGCAACAGCAGTAAGGTTCGCGGCCAGGTCGGTAGCAACCGGCGATATTAACAATGGCAACTGCGATGTACTCCCTCCGTTTCTGAATGGAAGGCGTGTTTTTTGAGTAAAATTCCAAAATGTAAGGTGTATTACGATTTATGTATAAATTTATCCATCCACAAAAGAGTTCCAATCGATATAAAGGAGGGATTTAAAGGATTGTTTTCAATGTGTGATTATTAGGGACTTCTCTCTCCCGATTTTTTCCAGGGGAAAATAAGTCCACGGTATGCCAAATTCTCACGTCTTAATATTCAAACTATACGCCTTACATTCACGGATGGACGGAGTAGATGGTAGCAGGTCCTTAGGCGGTGAAAACAAACCTGCCGGGCTGCTTGGTTTGAGCTCCAGCGCCTTCACGCGGATCTCGAGTGTGGCAATGCTGTCCTGGATTGCTTTGCTGGCGTCCTAGATGGCCTTGTTAGTCTCTTGAATTGCACTGGTGCTCTTGCGGAAATCCAGAATTGCTTCCGTGATGTCATCTGTGGTGTAGGTTGTCTGCTTCGCCTTGCTCGCATCAGAAGCCATGGTTGGTCTTGGTCGTAAGGTTTCAGGTGGCGCAGGCCGTCCCGCAGCGCTGCTGCGCCGCCCCGCAAACTAGGCCAGCAAAACGCGCAGTGGGCTGCTCGCATCAGTGCTAGCAGGCCGAAGCGGCACGCCGCATCGTCCACTGACTGTCCCGCATAAGCGCCTAACCCGCAATACCTCATCTCTCCCTCGAATCAGGTTGCAAGATGGCCATGGAGAAGGATCTCCCGACGGCGGCGCTTGCCACCTGATGCTGGGGGTCGATCAATGAAGTTCCTGCAAGCAGAGGTCAACGGCGGAACCGCCTCCCATCTCCACCTCCAGCCCACGACCAAGATTCTGATGCCGGAGTTCCCAATGGGCAGCCCCGCCGGCGTTGCAGCTCGCGGATGTCGGTGCGGCCCTCCCAGAAGACGTCGGCGCGAAGCTAGTGGAGGACGTCTGCACGGATCTCGCGGGGACGCAGATGGCGGCGGCATCAGGAGGCGGCGGTGACTGTAGGCGCCCGAGCCGAGCTCGGGTGCGAAGGTACTGGAGGCGGCCGCGCGGCTCGTTCGACGCCGGAGAATTAGACCTCGTGCTCCGCATCAACGCAGCTTGTCCGCGACGAGCGCGGCGGCGAGGGACTGGATGGCAGGCAGGAGGACGAGGAGCGCGAAGGGCAGGGCGATGGGGACCTCGTCGCCGACGACAATGGCGGAGATGAGGCCCGAGCCGCGGGAGTTTGCGGCGGTGAAGGGGAGCACGTGTCGGGCGACCCAGGCGGAGGCGGTGGCCGGGAGGAGCCGAGCGCGAGGAAGCATCGTCTCCGCGGACCGTGGCGAACGTCGCCGGCGTGCTGGGCGGCCTGGGACCCGTCGGATACTAGTGTTTGCTGCCACTAGCGGGCTAACGCGGGATGATGCGGGCTGGAACAGCGTCCCGCACTAATTTAGCGGCTTGTGGCGGCCAGGCGCGAAGTTCCGCCGGTGTCGAATTGTCCCGCATACTTCTGTAGCGAACAGCCGCTTCCTGCCCCACTTGAAACCTGAGTTGGTCGGCTCTGATAACAGATGTTGTGGCCATTTGGAGCTTTGTAGGAAATAGGGGTTGATCACACGAGGACGATTTCATCCTCTGCGTGTTGGTGCCGTCGATAGAAGGTAGAAGGGATGATGTAGAGAACTGAGAGGGGTCGGGAATATTAAGTAGAAGATAGATTGGTTGTTTATTGCCTGCCCTAAACACACGGGATATACATCCTCCGATAGGAGGACCAGCCGCCAGGGGACCTGGTGCACAAACCGATCCCAATACCTGTTGTAGGTAACTACGAATCTATATAAGTCTGACACAACTAACTCACGAGTTACCCTATTTTCCCTAATTATTTAATCCTGCAGTAATTGAATTGGACTCTAGCTATGCAACAGCAATAGGAGGGCTGAGGTCATCGGAGCCTCCCTATTTCACACCACTAACTTTTCTGTGCAACATCAAGCATAATGCAAGGGTTATTTTCCACTAACTACACCTCGTGGACTGCCCACTATGCCAACTCTTCAGCCACACGTGCACTTCTTCCCACGTGACTTTACACTTTGTCAGTTGTTGCACTGACTGATCCCACCAGCCAAGTTCATGGATTGTCAGTGTTTACTCTTCTACATATTGCTTGACGTTGTGCTAGCATTTCGCAAGTCCTCATTTGTTTCCGTCACTGGTTGCAACGGCTAGTACGAGATGTATACATTGTTTTATTGGAGTCAGTTTCCCTTGCTAACTAGATTTTACAGTGCAGCACAACATAGCAAAACCATCATAGCCTTAAAAGAGCAGTCAAGTTGTATTCATACTACTAACATGAGCTGGCATACCTGAGTTGTAAGTGAGATGATAAAGTCATCAGGATCTTCAGCATCTTGATCTTCTACATACTCTCTTTTTGTCATTTCCTGTTCAAGCATGTTAGTATGAAATTATTGACATGGTGCAAGTACATCAGTACAAACAGAATAATTCGGTCAGAAACTTGAGCGATATACCTGCATGTGATATATTGTTTCTAGTTGCATTTCCAATCTCAAGACTCGGACACAATCAATTGCTAGCCTTCTGTACTCATTAGCAAGAGATGCAAGGTTTTTTGGAATTGCACTAGTTGAGCGAGTATGACGCCCTTGGTGTATGTGACTTTTGTTATCCGGGGTGGTGGATGGACTTATGAATGACTCACCAAGCCTGAAAGTCCAAAACTATAAGTATGCAGCCAAAGAATTCTGGCAATGATAGATCATTAGAGATGATGCAGCACAAAAAATCTACAAAAATGGATGAAGGTTACATGTTTACTAACTGTTCATTAATTAGGGACCAGGGTATAACTGGAACCAGATGTATACTGAAGTTAGGGTCGGTTGATGCTTTTGTATTTGCACAATGTGTCTGGGGTAATAACTGAACTCACCCCTATTTGCCACTTGCCAATTAACATCAATGTAACAGTACTGTAGTTCAGCAACATTGCTATCTCATCATAACAAGTGAAAAGATTTACCTTTCAACTGAATCTGCTAGATATTCCAACGAGTCGCTAAGAGATGCTAGCAATATTAATTTCTGATCATCATGTATCAAGTTTTCCTGCATACCAGTAAAACAGTCAACAAGTAGCATGGAAATTTCCCAGACTATATTGTCCAATGTCTCCTCAATTTTTCTTAAGACAAATAAGAGTGAAACTGGGATTCCTACTTTTTAATAGTACATATATGATGGATAAGTATTCTATATATGACTGTTCATGTGCTTCACGCATCCACATGAGTGGTCCCTTGAGATATGTGTAGAAGGAAAGCACATGCTTATGGATTAAAGCATGAAAACTATGACTAGCAGAAGGAAAGCACATGCTTATGGATTAAATTGCATGTGCACCCAAAATAAGACAGCTTTGGTCAGCCTTAACAGAAAATGCAGAACCATTAAGCAAAGTTTGAATATGTTAAAAGTACCTGTTTGATTGGGCACATATCCAACAAGAGATCACTTAGTTCAATCTCTACTTCAACTCCTTCTGCGTCTGGAATGTTGTTTTCAAGTTGACCAAAAGAATTTTGCAAAGTAGCATTTGCAGGGTCCAGATGCATTAAATTTTCAACATCACTCCTTGAAAGGAGGATATAACTTTGTTTTTCAAGAACCGCCTGCATTTTTGCCAAAACATTTAACACAGAAGGATAATGATGAAGAAAACAGACAAGAGTAATATATTAGTCAATATTTAGGCATCTATATCTAAATCGTTGCGCCCCACTATCTAATTTTCCTACTCTCTCCTTAAGCCACGTCACCAAGAATTAGTCAATATTTAGGCATCTTCTCTTTCACTGAGATTTGAGATTTACATTAAGCCCACCGCCTACAATTGTGCCTCTCTAGATTACTATGGTACTATCAACTATGCACCTTCTTCTTGTTCCACCTCTCAACTCTCTTCTTATATAGATACTCAAACTTCTTCATCTCACTCCACAATAGGCGTGTAGCAACCGTTCCTACATGCCCAGGTCTTCACCAGCTCAACATTTTGATTTTCAACCGCCCAGCTAAGCATGGTAGCCGCATCTGGGCAAGCTAGATCAAGGATCAGATGATCAATGCCCGATGCCGCAGGCAGCGATAGCCAAGAAGGGCATCGATCAGCTACCTTATACGTACCTTTGTGACCAACGACCATGGTAGCCACATCTAGCACGAGCAGATCAAACTAATGGCCACTTCTAATGAAGTACATAGTAGTAGCTTAACTTTCTATACCACTATGGCCGACCATATGATGATTCTTGGCACTTTTGTTTTGGCCCTTCGGGTGTGCTACACTATTTTTCCCTCTTTTTCTTTCTCCTGAATATTCATCATGAATCTTATATTGTCTTTTTGCAGATGTTGGTTCACCCAAAATTCCTTTAGTTTTGTGGTTCATTCGGAGGTTTTGGTTTATTCGTCACAAGTTCCACTTAGGGAATACTCGTCGATGCTAAAAAGGGTTACTATTCTCATTATTTTAGAAAATACTGTTTATGCACATTTGGTTTGGATTTATGCCTTTTTTCTACTATTAGTTGATATGTACTACAGTGAGTACTATTACCCGCATTGTCTCATTGGACATTATTGTCCCTCTGTATTTTCAAAGAAGACTGTTTTGTACGACGTCACATTGCTTACTGCCTCCAGTTTAGCATATTGATATAAGCTCTAGCAAAATAATTTACTCTTTACCCATGTCCTCTGCATAATTGATTCCAGCCTAGCAATTATTTCCTTTTGTGGTCAATATTGAGCATCCTGCGGCAACGCGTAGGGTGTCATCTAATTTTTATTAATTTAGTACAAATAAGTTGAGCTACAAGAGCATCACTGCATAGTAAGCTGTGATTGCAAATAAATAGCTAGCAAACTCTCCCAGTTTCGATTAGCTGTTACCCATGAGATATTTGTACTAATGCTGAATGTAAGCTGTCCAGCATATACCTTGTAACATACTAAATCGTGCTGTAGCTGAACTGTATGTTATTTCCTAACTATGGCAACAGTTCAATTCTAATAAATATATACACTGGCCACTATATGTATAAATATATACACTGGCCACTATATGTACTATACAACTCTACGAACAGCTAATATGAGATTTACACCAGCTCGGCAGATGATTTCAAAAGTTGATTATTAACTTGCATTTCATATCAGGCCGAACATGCCATATAATTACAATATAAATTAATATATATTTAGTTCACAAATAAGAGTTATATGTTCCTGAAAACCACAGAATACAGATAATTGCATAACTATACCTCCATATATGATGCACGACATCTTTCGTGTGTGCGTTCTAGAAATGTGCGAACATACTCAACAAGCTCAGTGGCATAGTTCGGTATCAATTGAACCCAGCCAAGAACCTAAGGAGAGATTGAGAAAGTAAATAAATTACATATAATTAAGGCTTAAAAGAGAAGTAATGTTTCCTGGGGCATTACCTCTTTGGCTATTATATCAACAGCCAGAAGCCCTTGTAGTACAGGGCGCCCATTCTCACTACGGAACTATATACTGAGGTTGCATTTACACGCGGTCTAAATGCTGCTGGACCTGCCAACCGATATGATAAAGTTGTTCAAACATGCATAGATGAAAAATTTAAGAATAGACTATTGCAGCCACCATTATAAGTAAACACAGGTTTGGATTTCAAAATACCACACTATGTTTAAGCAAATTTCTTCAAAGATGCAAAACAGGGACACAATATCATGTAACGGATAATCAAGTGTTTGATCATCAAGCCAGGTTTTAGCAATAAATAAGGGGCAGCTGGCCCTGTCCCACCAAATAAGGATGATATCTCGTTATCTGGAAGTATCTCACTAGTGAGGGGTCATTTCCTATTGTTAGGAAAGGATGAATTACAACTATATTCTGTTGTTAGGTGCTAACCATCTCTATAACAGAGGACCTGCACCACACCTTCCCCATGATCAATTAATCAAAGATGTATTTATCCTTCATATAGTTTAGTTAGTCTCTCGACCGTTGTCTCACTTACATGATGCAATTATTATAACACCATGAGACCCATGGCTTTATTGTGTTTTAACAGAAGTATGTAGAATTGCTCATACGCCTCCTAGGTGCCTGGAACCCTGAATTCCTACCGAAGATGGGCAATATGCCTCCTGGTGCGAAATGCCAAACTAATAAAGATACTATTCTATCGGAAAATTTCTTTTTCAAATGTTCCTCAATCGCTCTTACGCCAAACCACACACAAGTCTCCAATTGTGTGACGGGCAAGTCATCCAGTTCAAAGCGTGCTACTCCGGATAGCCATGATGCATCCTTCACCTTCTCCCCACACCCCTACTTGTTTCTCACCCTTGTTTCTCTCGTATACTTGGTTCAAATCATGCTACTCCCGATAGCCATGTTCCATCTCTATTCCCCTCACCCCTAACATTGTGTTTGGATGTAGGACTTGGGGGCTGGAATTAGGGAATCTGGAATTGCATAGTGATTTCCACTGTTTGGAGTGGTCACGGAATCTAGGCCTGGAAACACCGAGCAATTCCCAGCGCATCCCCTGCAGGTTACCGCTCGGGCCAAATGTTTGCGAGCCTGGAGGCTGGGAATCTCGCGGAAACGGAGTGAGCACCGCGTTCGCGAATCGTTTCGTCCTCGTGAAACAGGTCTCTCCCCCTCGCGAGCAAGGTCGACCAAGGCGAAACTACAGCGCCGGCGCCGCGGCCAGGTACCTCCCGCTCCCCTTCCTCTCCTTCGCGTCGCCACACTCTCTCCCGCCTCTGACTGGTCCGTTCCCGGCCGAGGCCGTGCCGTCCTTTCCCTCTCTGAGCGACCTAACCGTAAAATCGATTGGGGATGGGAAGGACGACGGTATGTAGTTGCTGGAGGGGAAGGGCGGCGGCGTGCTGGCCATCTCCAATCCTTCCTCTTCCTGGGCTTCTTTTTCTCTGACCTCTTCTGTCTCTCCTCCTCCGATGCAGCTTATTGAATCTGAATTTTTGCTGCCTAAACGTGTGATTTATTTGAACTGTGCAGGTCTCCTCCTCCGATGGATTCATTCTACTTGCTACTTGGATTCGAGCGGGCTCAGATTGATAGAAAATAGAGAGTATAAGGGACTTGATGCTCAAAAGTTTTGTGAAGCTTGAAATCTGTAGTCCAGAGTTGTCAACGGCGCACGGCGGCTGTCCGTGCCACCGCCGCCGGGCCAGAGGACAACCCATTCCTGGCGGCGTACCTGGGCCTGCACAAGAGCACCGGTCGCGGCAGCGACGGCAGGAAGAGGACGATGATTGATTTTATTATCTCCTTCCTAGTTAATTATCTTGTTAATTTCGTATGGTTTGTAGCTGTGAGTGTTCCTGGTTACGGTTTGGCCTTTTCGTCGCCAGTATCGCCGGTCGCCGCCGCACGCGCGTGAAGTTCAGAGTTTGTCCTCTGAAAATATTTAGTTTCGATTTTTTGGCCTGTGAAAAATCTTCAGATGTTATTATTTGTGAGTTGATCTCGAATTTTTAATGTTATTATGTGTGCAAACTAATATATAATATTCAAATATGCATATACTATTGTTTTCATACATGTAATAAGTTTTATATTGTCTAAACTCAACAACACATTCATTTCCAAGATTTATACAGCCAAACAGGAATTGGAATCGTGTTCTAACCTTCGTTTTCAGCCATAAATTCCAGTCACAACCAAACATCGGAATTAGAATTGCAGTCCATTTCCTTTCCATCTGGGAAATGGAATTGCTAGTCCAATTCATTTCCCAACAAACTTTTCTACATCCAAACACAGTGTAATTGTTTCTCTCCCTTACCCCCGCTCGTTTCTCTCCTAGATCCCGTCACGGCGTCGTTGATGATTGTAAAGCCGACTCCACCGACACCCAAGATAAAACTCGACATCCCGCCTACGACCTCCGGCGCCACAAGGACGAGCCACACAGACCTCGGCCACCTTAGGCGCTAGGCGACCTATATTTAGCAGGAAATAGTTTCCTCGCAGAGGAGGTTTGATAGCCATTTTCCATCCTTCACCTTTTATTCCCCTCACTTACCTCGGCTCGTTTCTCTCCTAGATCCCGTCGCTGATCTCTATAAAGCCACACGCCTCTCCTTCAACCGACCAAAAAAAATGCGCGACACGACTTCCACTGCCACAGAACGAGCCACACAGACCTCGACCACCTTAGGCGATAGGCACTAACTACTGCTATAAGGTACTGTTATAAGGTGTCTTTGTATATTGAGCTTTTGCGGATTCATTAGATGACTACCTCCGTATGTCTAAGTCCTCTAGCATTGAAGCCACATACAGGTTTTGCAAGGCGGTGGTGTCAGAGTTTGGAGAGACCTACCAGAGAGCACCAAATGCAGCAGACACACAGCTCGGCTAAGGGCACAAGGTGCAACGAGAGGATTCCTATGATGTTTGGGAGTATTGATTACATGCATTTGGGATGGAAAAATTGTTCATTCGCTTGGCAGGGTACGTATAAAGTAGGACATCTTGGAGCGTGCAGTGTTGTACTTGAGGCTGTGGCAGATTATGAGATGTGGATTTGGCACGCCTTTTTCGGCATGGCCTCATAATGACATCAACAATGAGATCAACGTGCTGCAACGCTTTCCAGTGTTTGCGAGACTCGCTTGCAACTATGTGATCAAAGGCCATGGGTACAACAAGGGGTACTACCTTGCCGATGGCATATATCCTCATTGGTCGACATTTGTGAAGACAATCCGCAACCCTGTTGGTGAGGCAAACTCTCATTTTGCAAGGAACCAAGAGAGTGTTCAGAAAGATGTGGAGCGGGCATTCGATGTGCTCCAAGCTCGGTTTGCGGTTGTCTCATGCCCTTCTCTATCATGATCGCTAGATCAGATGTGGGAGATCATGAATGCTTGTGTTATCGTGAACAATATGAACAACAAGAGTGAGCAAAATCTTAATATGGTGTTCGAACAGGTTTTGGAGTACCAGACCTATTGCCGAGCCACAGCTGGGCACGTCGGCCCAGTTTGCTGATTTCCTTTCCATGCATCTACAAATTCATGATGAAACAACTCACGATCAACTGCAAAATGATCTAGTCACGCACCTGTGGGCGCTCATAGCACATGAGTAGTCTGACTGTTACGTCTTGTTTTCTGGAACTTGCTGAATTTTAATTGCAATTGGAATTGTCGTAGTAACTATATTTTTTCTCTATTTGACTTACTATTGGACTATACAATAAGTTTTATGTGATTTATAGATAGAAATATGACATCTTGAAAATTATCAAAAATGGATAGAGGTGGCCATTTGGGGCACAATTTGACCAAAAATTAGTCCAACAATACATGATTTATGTTATACAAAATTGATGTGTTAGATTTATAAACCGAAAGAAGTTACAGATGGCATATTTTCTGTGCCACATAACCCACATTTTAATGATCAAATGTTTGGTCAAAGCAATTTTGAAAAACGTGTGAATCATATTTTGGGGAACGGAGTAAGTAGTTCCTACGGCAGAAAACGTTCTGTACCTATCCGAGTCAACAGACTTTCAGACCTAGCACCATCCCTATTCCATATTTTCTACATGCATTTCAAATTATAAGGCTAAAATCACAGGAATTCTAGTTCTTTGCATGTAGTAATTGCTCCATGTCTGATCATATACTCCAACATGTTACAACACAATACATCGGGTTTTCAAAACAAAATTGATAATCCACCAACTTTTAGTATAGAACAAGAATATGATTTTATTTCTTTAATGCAACATGACTATATAAAGTGGTAAGTAACATATACTATGTGCTGTGAAAAATAATTGAGACTTACTAGATATAGCCTGCTGAACACATTTTCTATAATCTACAAATATAGCTGGCAAGAAATGCTCCTTCAAGAAGTTGTTCACAAAAGCCATTAACCCATCATTCCTGCAGAAATTTAAGAGTAACAATATATCAATGCTTTAAAATTTCTCATATGTCAATCATACTTAACAGCATAAATGACTGGAAATGCTTTCAGTCTACTATTACCATTTCCACGTGGCAAACCAAAAAACTTCTGTCCACATTGGTTTAACTTAAGAAAAATCAATTCATGTGTTATGGTGTCTATTTGGGAATATAGGAAGCACACGGGAGCAAAGACAGCAATCCAAGAAAACTGAGAGAAGTTATAGGGTGTGCATGCCTCATAGTTCTGAATTACCCCCATCACCAACTAGGCTCTATCGTTTTTCCAAGGGATTATTTTACAAAAGTCAATTCCCTACATAACACTACTAATTCTTTATGCCTGTAAATAAGCAGTACTAACAGCGCCTCTGGAAGTCATGTAGCTGGAAAATTGCGGACTAAGAGCACATAAAGAGGGGGCGGAAACCCATAGCTAAAGCACAACTCCAAACAAAGCGAACGAATACTGGAGTCATCCTTGGTCTGAGATACATGTTTCCTTTCGTCTACCAGTCACACACAGAATGGAGGAGAAAGATAAGGATTCAAAAAAGAACACTCATGGAAAACAGAGGATAATCAATGTTGGTTTGTGGAAGAGGTTAGGAAGGAGAGGGGAGGGGAGGAGTCACATGGTCTTCTTTACAACACTTCAATTCACTATTTGTGGCAGGATGGTTTGCTCGTTTTTTTACATAGGTATATGTATGCGCTATTGGACTGTGAACCATAAAAATACTAAAAATGTGATATTAATGGAAGGCAGATGAGATGTCAGAACGAAGTCAACGTAAATTAGTCAATTGACATCCCACCAAACCACACTGTGGATGCGGAAAAGTATACTGATTAAATAAATTCACTTCTACGGATCAGAAAGTTCCCCTAAATTTTCATTATAAAACAAAAGCTTCTCTACATTTTTCTTCAAAAAAAGATCCACTATCTAGCACCGGCTTCCAGTGCAATTCTGAAGCGATGTCTTTAGAGAAGTTCTAAGTAATGGTGGGACATCTACTATACAAGTCCACTTTACTATATTAGCGGGTACTTGTCAACAGATATCTCAAACCCATTCTTTAATTTTCAATTGCTATATGTACGCAAAAGAAAGTTACAGAAGGAAAAGGGGGTCCTGAAATCCAACAAAGGGCCTAGATAATGAATTCCCATAAGAAAGCTCAATATGCTAGGAGAATCTGGTAGTTACAGAGGGACAAATCGGTCAGTAAAACATATTAAGGGTTCCTAATGGCTAATAGTGTCCTGGCAAAAAAAAGGGTTCCTATTAGGGGATTTTCATAGTCCGCTAAGGTAGGGAAAGCTGGCTTGAAATTACTGGTACAAATGGGTCTGTCAAACTTATCCGAGAAAAAACTTGAAAACAACTGGTGAGGCATAAGTTTGAGACATCTTGAATTCCAAGCTCAGAAACATTTAGAAAGGACACCCTAGAGTCCATCTATAAATATGCATACTTCTTTTGTTGAGGAAAAAAGATGGCTAATGCCGGAAAACATGGTGAAACTTTACATCACATGTCACTAACAAACCTATATAACTCAGGTTATTAGAAGGAATAACGGTAAACACTGAATAGTAGCTACAAAGTACAGATGGACAATTTCAAACATTGATCAGGATAGATATTAAAAGATTTAGCACATTACCCAAGTTGTGAGTATTTTGGAGGAAGCATCAATCCTATTTTATTCATAAACTGCAAAATAGAATATCATCATGAAAAACTCAACAATCACAATGTGATAGGGATAGGATCATAGGAATTACAAGAGAAGTAGAAGACAGGTCACCTCAAAGACAGGACGGTAAACAGATGCAGCTAGGAAGATCCCTTGATCAGGTATGACGTTTCCTGTTCCATACCCTTCTTGTGGTACAGTTGAGCTTCTTCGCCATCCTTGACCTGAGACTTTGATCAAAGTGAACGGGACTGGACATTAATGGGATAATTATACATATAATAGCTAAGAGAATGCAAAACCATGTCACGGTAGTAATTAGCTGACGATAGAGTGATATTCCCTCCGGTCTTTAGGTCCTCTAGTGGAAAACTACTTGATTCACAATAACTCATCCTCTAATTACTCTCCACCTCTCCCTTTCTCCCTTTTTTTCAGGCTGGTGGGAACGATTCACAGGCGAGGCGCATGCATGCAGCTGGGAATTCACGATAGATGCGTGTGCATGCTTATGTGATTTGCGGGAAAGGCTCGTGCTGTGGGCCTGGACATCCTTGGCTTGCCCTCTTTATAGCCTAATTAACCATTTTTTTCCTAATTATACGCTGATTGGAGAATACGAACCAGGACGAGTTAATCCCACATAGCCAATAAAAATAAGCCTTGGACACACTGCCATTTCTAATAAGCCCAAATACCGAACCAGAAGGAGTATCTATAATTGACAGTACAGGACATGTAGTATGAAGGCCGTATGATACATAGTAATCTGGTTAGATCATACCTTCATTTTGTGCAGAGATTGCTGCATCTGTAATACGAAAAGCAAAAGAAAGGCCTTCTGATCCATCCCTGAGATAACAAAGTTTCGTAGTTTAGAGATGTAGAAAATGGAGATGCAACTAAAGATCTACCTACACTACTTTCAAATTTATCAGCGTTATGATTTTGAAAAACAAAATCCACATATAAACGTAGATCCAAAAGATCAAGACAACCATCCAAAAGATCTCCATGTATGTCATTCAGAGTTGTCGGATCCATGTCTCAACTGAACACTGACCAACTAAAACAACAAAAAAACAGATAAGCTTGTTTAGTTATCTGCCTTTGGTAGTCCGAAAACCAGCAAGAATATCCTGGCCTACAGCCTGACCACCTATTTCTGGCCCATGTGGCCCATTAACCCAAGAGACCACGAAGGTATATAAGTGAAGCTGGTCGTGTGAAAACTCTTAAGACAATAGAACAGTAGCTGGCGGCTGCTCTCAGGTGAGCCACTCCCTCTACGTCTACATGGTATCAAAGACACCGGCGAAGCAAGCGTGGGGTGGTGTGTGATAACCTACAGGTGCCAGCAGATCCGAAGGAGGCTGAAGGTAGCAGTGCATGTGTGGGTGTCCGGGGAACCGGGGTCTCCTGGGAAGGCACGTGGGGGGCGACTCACGGCAAGAAGGCAGCGAGGAGTTTCCGGCGACTGGGATTCAGCCGGGGACTCGTGCCCGGGAGGACGCAGCTCTCGGAGGGCGGGGACCGGACACGTGGCGGGCACGTCTGCCCGCCACGTGTCCGGTCCCCGCCCTCCGAGAGCTGCGTCCTCCCGACAGCACGGTGACGCGTTGCCACGAAGGCGACCGGTGGGCGTCACGTGGGCATGGGCGCAACGCGTGCCCTGCCTTGGTGGCGCGCCTACGGCATGACCACTTGTGGTGTCCCCTTGGCATATAAAAGGAGGCCCATGGTCATCGTGGCAAAGGAGACCACCATTGCTAGTCAACACTTGGAGCTTTTCACTTAGACTCGGGGGCTGGAAGAACAACACTCCGGGAACCGGTGGGCGTCACGTGGGCATGGGCGCAACGCGTGCCCTGCCTTGGTGGCGCGCCTACGGCATGACCACTTGTGGTGTCCCCTTGGCATATAAAAGGAGGCCCATGGTCATCGTGGCAAAGGAGACCACCATTGCTAGTCAACACTTGGAGCTTTTCACTTAGACTCGGGGCTGGAAGAACAACACTCCGGGAACCCCTGGACGTGTTCTTCCTCAGCTCACGAGAGTAGTACAGCTCTAGTTGGCCTCCCACTGTAAATCATCAACTCAACAATACATCTAGACAAGCAGGACGTAGGGTGTTACGCGGCAACGCGGCCTGAACCTAGGTAAATCCTTGTGTGCTTGCGTGTGCTTGCGTTTCAGCTCAAGGACTGAACTCGGAGCACCTCGCGCCCTCCTACCAAACAAATAGGGGGTGCCTGGCATCCCCGGTGTCCGCGTTCTGATACGCAACATCTGGTGTGTCAGTATACTCCGTCCTTGTGTGTGACGTGTCGAAACGTGGACACAGCCAACCCCCCCCCCCCCCCCCTTTTTTTGTTCAGTGGAGGGCGCGGAAGTTACACTCTCTCCCCCTCTCGCTCTCCCCCTCCCCCTCCCTCTCTCTCCTTCCCTCTACTACAGTGGCGAGACAACTCAAGCTGCACGCTGCATGCAGCACAGCGCGTAGCCTGGGCCAAGATACGTGGCCCGATTGGCTCGTCTGCATGGACGGGGGGCGCCGGCACGTAAGCTTGGTGCATGGCGTGGCCGACAGGATGTGCCACATTACGGCCTGCACACACGGGACAACAACTCCTTGCCCCGTCCACGGGCCTGGCGCGCCCGCGCCAGGAGTTGGCTGCAAGATGGCCTCGCGGGTGCCACGCCTCCCTCCCCGGGGCGAACACGGGCGTCACTGCTCCTTGGGCGAGGGCGTTGCCAGGTTGGCGAACTCGACAGGCTCCCCGGCGAGCTTCTCCAAGATGTCAATGATGAAGGAGTCCATGATAGACATGGCCTTGGAGTAGATGCTGATTCAAAGTTGCGTATGCATCAGTGCTTCATGCACCTACGTGACACGCAGATCTTGTAGGTCTCTACTCTCTTCATATTCTTCAGCTTCTTCCCAGGAGGAGGGGTTTGTGGCCAACTTTTAGTGGACCCGTGGGACCCTGGTTTTCGCCGGACGACGGTGTGGAACACCGCAGGAATGCTACAATGCATGAAGGCAATGTGACAGCAAAGACGTAGAAAGACAGTACGTCAATGAGAAGAAAGGTCAAGTTCACGTGTTGCATGCGCTCTGCCATCTGGGCCTATAAGAGCTGGGTTTAGGTGTTGTGAGGGTTATGATGAAAATTGTATCTGAACCTTCAGACCTTCGTTCTCTTTCCCCAAGTTGTATTCCTGCTTCCTACACCAAACTCTGAATCGAAATCAAAAGTGGATCGCACGCCTTGATTCGTCTTGGCAAGGGGATATAACATGTCGGCGATCACCTGGTTGGGTTAAAGTGCTGCTTGGGTGAACTGCTATCACATTAATGCTGTCAAGTTCTGGCATACGCGCATATCTCGACTGGTGAAGCTAGTTACACGTCCTTTGAACTTTGGGCTTGGACTGTTAAGAAAATTAAGGGCTTTGGATGGGCAAGGCCACATGCAAAGCATGTGCATCAAAGGGCATTAATGATCCGACCGGCCGACGTCCCACCTAATCACTCTGTATACTCGAGACGTACAGCACGTACCACCACACATGCAATTAACCAAAGCTAAACGACATAGCATAAGCCCATGTTGGTCCATCACGATGTACAATGGACGACCGGATGGGGGCGCAACGTGGCCCCGTAAGCTCCAATCCTGACTCGTAAATAATAATGAAAGACCAGCTTTCGCCAAACAACACTTCCATAAAATCCTGTACCAACCAAGTGACTTAAAAGACGTTTTAGTGCTCGCCTAAAAACAAATTTTCAAAAACATATTGACGGATCTCATAATCCCAACAACCGTTAAAAGAGATTATCAATTAGTTGATACACCCAGGGTTAGAACATTTTGTGTTAAGTTAAAGTTAACAGAAAAAGAGAACCATGCCTTATTTTTGTAATCACAATTGTGAAAATTTATATTTTGTCATTTTATTTACGTTGTTATTTCCCTTTCACGTGGCAGCGTAGAACACATTCATTTGTGATCCGTTAGCCTAGCGAACAGTTCCAACAAAAACTGTCAAAACTAAGGTTTGTTGACCAAAATAATGTTTCTCTAAATTAACATGTGTACGTGAAAACAGAGAGTAACTACAGATTTTCCGGACATTAAGCTAATATAAGATTGTTGGCCACTGTTCCAAAAGATTTCCATGTTAATTGCTTAATTATAATGCTCAACTGAACATGTAATTAACTTATAAAAATCATTGTATTATGCCACTGATAGGTGAAGACTTGCCTTTTTTCCTTCACTGGGTCCTTATTTGCAAGCCTAGCTGTCTGAACAGCTGCATCAGCGGTAGCAGCTTCTGGAGTTGCCCGCAAAACTTCACACAGAAGTTGCTGGCACTCGCTCTAACAAAAAGGGAAGACGGACAGATAAATAGAAGACATTAAAATACAAGAGAACATTGCAGTAGTGGAACTATCCATTTCAATTGCATAAGAGGCAGTCATGGTGATAGCATCCAATGCTGAATAACAATCTCACATGCTATATATTTTTTTAAACCCTTTCAAAGATAAAGCTTTTTTTTGTGCCCCGCGACAGGAAGGGGATGCATGGTGTTACACTGAAATTTAAAAATAAATAAATGTGGACGGTGTACAAGCAAACAAAATATCAGAATTAAAGATAACAGAGAAATTATGGCTACCTGAACAACTGAAAGAGAGAAAGCAACACTAAAACCACCAGTAGCTTGGGAATATTCAGAATCTGGATTCCAGCTTGTGTCACCATTTGGTACGTGAGGTGTATTTACATTGTCAACTTCAGTTGATGATTTTTGTTCAAGAAGCTCTCCAACAATAATATGGTTCTCTGGCAAGTGAAGAACTTCTTCATATATGCATAATCACAAGATTTAGCTTAAAGTGCGACCCGGCAAACTGAGAGCTGAGCACTTACCGAGTATGTCAACTAGACATTCGAATATTGAGCCAAGAAGTTGGCTAGCTGCATGCTGAGCATCCCCTGTGGGTGCCATAGCTGGAGAGATGGGACTAGCAACAAGTTGTGTTGCCACTGCCAATGCCCCATTCTTCATCTTCTGTTTGGACAACTGGTAAAGGGTGACATGCCCATGTGAATGCGATACATCAGATGTTGTTTTTCTTGCAATTTTATCTATATTGCAATTTGAAGCCTCTCCAGCATATGCTTTTATCTTTGAAGTGATAACATCGTGAATCGTTGGACGAACTCTTTGGCTGTTTGGAAAACACAAATAGTTAGACCAAAATGTAAACTAGTAACTGAAATGGCACTGGCGATATTCTCTTGCTCCTGACCATCAGTTGAGTTAATAAAGCAATATAAATTAGCAGACAAGATGTTCTTCAATATTATTTTCCCAAGGATATTCATTCTGTATGAATACGAAAAAATGGACCTCAATTCCGGAAAGTGTTTGTTGCACATGAGCACCAGTGCCCCCTTTTTAAAAATAAAATAAAAGGTGTATTTTTAGGTCTCCAAAGAATCACAAAAAATAGACAAGTAGGTATGCACATACACCTCAGACGCTACAATTTTCGTACAAAAATACGTTTTATTTTGGGCTACAGAAAAAGATAAATTTTGGCCCAAAATAAGGTTTAATTATTCCTACATACAGCCACAAATGTATTGTTTTTTGCACAGCCCAAAATAAAATGCTTTTTTCACCGAAACTTCGCAGAAATATACAACATATGTGTAGGCTTCGGCGGATTATTTTTGGTGATTTTCGGAATTAAAAAGTACAATTCTTGAATTTTTCAAAATCCGGGAGTACTGGTGCCCGGGTGCACCAAATCCTCTCTCAACCCTCAATTCTATACTCTATTCCAATATACAAAGTCAAAGTTGGGTGGGATACTTTTCATATTTTAATCTCAATCATTGAAACATATATTCTAATTTCATAACTTTCACCCAACAGTTCTACACATAGTTGAGAATCTCTCCTACTAACTCTTAGTTACAAAGTTAAACTATCTAATAACCTATTTATCAAGTTTGAAATCAATTCGTCGAACTGTGCATGTTCTTTCACCATTTTGTTGGAATGGTACTAATCCCTCAAGAATTGTCGCTAAGAAATACAGCGGGTTCGCAGAACTGTGCATGTTCTTTCACCATTTCGTTGGAATGGTACCAATCCCTCAAGAATTGTCGCTAAGAAATACAGCGGGTTCGCTTTCAGTTTATGGCTTATTCCTGGGCTTCATGGAGAATTTTAGATGTCTATGTGTGTGCGCTTTAGTCCAAGTTCAATGCTTTCATTCTATGTGTTATATGTATGTTTGACTTCATTTACGCAGTACTCTTTAGTTGCTAATAACTGAAACAGCCCTGGTGGTATTCTCATGCTCAGAACCACCAACTGAGTCAATATAGCATTATTTGTAATCTTAGCAGACAAGATGTCCTTGAATATTATTCTATGGATACTCTCAGAAGAGGTGGACGAGGTTTTCCCAAAGATCGCCATTTTGGGAAATCAAGTATTGTTAGTGAACTTTCAATCTTACTAGTTGAATGCCCGTGCGTTGCGACGGCTCTTATATATCTCTTGTAAAAAATTGCATGTGTAAATATTGAAAAGCACACAAATATTATTCACGTATATATAACAAAGATAGACATGTGATATTACAAAAATATAAAAATTACAATTCGAATAATTGTGTCATGCCTAAAAATAGATAGAAACTAACTAATATCTCTTACAAACTAAACATGTCCCCATTGAGACGCTTAAGATATTCTTGTACAACGTCGAAATGACCAACTTCATTTGGTGCAACGACATCAAGCGCTAAGAACTTCTTTGTAAACTATGTTCTGTGTGGTTGTTATCAAGGACTCAAAGGACTCTGATATTTTCCGCTTCTTTGAATTTTTTGCATCTTCTTTTCTCTTGTCCTTGAATGCGAGGATCTTAATGTTGCGCTTTGCGGTAGCTCTGGACAATGCCACATAGAGCTGGCCATGTGAGAATACTGGTTCCGGAAGGTACACGCCGACAATCGGGATGGTCTGGCCCTGCGCCTTATTGATTGTCATGGCAAAACTGAGTCTGATCGGAAACTGCTTCCTCTTAAATCTGAATGGGAACATTTCGTCGTCGGAGGGACAGAGAGGTATTCGAGGAAGAAATACCCTACGCCCGGCGTGTTGTCCCATCACAATCTCCGCGTCGATGGCGTTCCTCTGGAACCCACGGACCACAAGCCTCGTGCCGTTACACAACCCGTTAGCTGGGTCGATGTTCCTCAGCAGTATAATGGGACAATTTATCTTTAGTTTAAGTGCGTGTGGGGGAAGTCCATTTGGAGTCAGGTCATTCAGAAACTCTTGAGAGTAGTAGCCATGTGGATCGTCTTCTGCACTGTCAAAGCTGTGGTATATCTTCTCCTCGCCTTGGAAACGCTCTATCATACGCATGTTTATTACATCGACGTTTTCATTCTTGGTGGAGAGGATTGCTCGAGAGGTCATGTAATCAGGATTGGCCATATTGAGGTCTAGGGCAGGAAACACGTGGTCGATAAGCTTCTCTATGTCGGCTACCTTGCCCGTCGAAGGTACGCATATGTCTTCGGGTAGATGGATGTTCCCTTGCTCGTCAGTTTCTTCGGTGCCATTGCCTACCCTCAATAGGTAATCCGCGAACCATCGGTCATTATGTGCCCTCATGTTGGCGACGAGCCTTTTCTGGCGCATTCCATTCCATAGATACGAACTACGCAGACTCGCATCGATAATTTGACCTCGTGACCCTTTCCTGACTACCGGAAGCACCTGCCTGAAGTCCCCACCAAACACGACAGTCTTCCCCCCGAAAGGTATGTCCCGTCGGCCCATGATGTCTCGCATGCTCTTGTCCAGCGCCTCAACCGCTGCCTCTTCGTCATGGTGGCCTCGTCCCATAGGATGAGTGAAGCCATCCTTAGGAGCTTGGCTGTTCCACTCTGCTTGGTGAAGTTGCACGACCCACCTTCTTCGATGTTTAGTGGGATCTTGAACCTCGAGTGGGCGGTCCTGCCTCCAGGCATGATCGAGGCGGCGACACCTGATGTCGCTGTGGCCACCGCGACCTTTTTCGCGCCTCGAACCCTAGCGAGCAACGCCCTGTATAGGAAGGTCTTCCCAGTGCCTCCCGGGCCATCGACGAAGAAGACGCCCCCTTCGTCATCGTCAACTGCCGCTAGTATCTCGTTATAGGCTTCCCTCTGCTCGGGGTTTAGTGAGGACTCCAGGGATTTGTCGTGCTCGTCAACCTCGATAGTGGTTTCCTCGATGACCTCTCGGGCCTCGCCTTCTGTGCTGTCATAAGTCTCATCGATGTCCGGAAGAGCGAACAACTTTATGTCCTTTCCCATGGACTGCAGCATTCCCCTAATATCAAGCAACACCATCTGCTCCACCGCGGTTGGGCACGTGTGACGTAGCCTGTAGTCGTCAGACATCGCCTCAACGTGCCTATCCCAAAGACCGCGCACGTCGCTAGGCTCGCAGAATACCAAGATTGTTGCAAAGAGCCTCCTGAGAGAACCTGGCATGGCCCACTGCTCTGCCTCCGTAAGACACTCGTCGAGGGTGTTGTCTGACTCGATGAGACCCCTCCTCTCGGCGGCCTCACGAAAGGTATCACATAGCACACCTTCCACGGTTCTTAGGTCTTCAAAGGACACCGAGCCTGGTACGTGGTTTAGAAGCACCCTCAGAAAGTAACGTTCCCCCTCGGCAGGATTGGCTGACACGATTCGGCCTACTTGGTAACCCAGTTCCCTTCTCCTCCAATACTTTGTTCTTTGCCATGTGAACCTTCCAGGGAAGTCCTTGTACAGAATATCTCGAGCCCACACGTGTGTCTGGTTAGCCACGAAATACTCTGTCAACATAGACTTTGATGCATTATCACTGGCCAGGACGTCATTCAGGTTATCTCCTTCTTTGAATGTGACCCTGTGCATGTTTGGGAGATGTAGCGGCAACTGCAGGACCGACGGGTGGTTCTCACAGAGGGTGAAGCCAAATATCCTCCACATTGCCTCCGGTGGAGTTACCCACCTGCATCTATGAATCTCTTGATCTCGTCTATGTTACCTTGGGCGTCGGGTATGTCGATATTGAACGAAGTCTGATCGTGGCCCTTGTATATGTATTTATATAGGTACTTGACAGCTTTAATGCTCGAGCACACCTCCACGTTGATGTGGCAGTTGAACATCCTTAGGAGGTAAGGGTTGTAAGGCACAACCCATCTATTGTCTAGCGTTTGACCCCGGACCTGCGCTGAGCGACCGTCTTTCCGTCTTCGATAAACGGGTAAGAGTCCTTTCCCTGTACGGTGGTCTCGTTGAACTCTCGTGGGTACCTACACTTGCACGACCCCTCTTGCATGCACACGTTGTTGGGCTTCAGGACCCCATGGGCCATGCATCATATGCTTCACGACCATGGCGTAGAGCTCCGGGTACTTATGCTTGTCTGGGAGCTCGGCAGATATGAGACGGTCGTATTGTTCTGGCACAACAAGCTTATATCTCGAATCCATAATCAACAAGAAATGGGCATGCGGGAGGCCCCTCTTCTGGAACTCTACCACATAGACGTACGCCTTCACAACTCCTAGGATATTCTCCTTCGTCAGCATATCTTTCATTGTCTCCAGCTTGGCCCTGAACACTCGGGCCACAATATCTGGTCGGTCCTGCGGGGTTTGGCCTGGAAGCAACTCATCCTGTATCTCCTGCCACTTTGGGTTGCAGGTCATCGTCAAGAAGATGTCAGGCTTGCCGTACGTCTGCACCAATGCCATGGCGTCCATATGCCTCCGCTTCATGTCACGGAAGCCCCCCTGGAACGACCATGGGAGAACAGTCCTAACGCCAACAGCGCTCGCTCGTGTCTCCCCTGCCGTGATGCTATCGACAACGCCTTTGTATAAGTCGGCACGTAGCTGGGGCTGGTTGTTCCTTATCCAATTTAACCTGCATCCCTCGATCTTTATGTACATGTCGACCCCCCACTGCTGGAACAGACGCCCTCCATGAAGTATGGGGTTGAATATCGCTGGACGCGTCTGTAGCCTGTAGCAGTAGTAGTCCCTGACGGAGACGCATAAACGGCCACCCCCCTCTGCGTGAAGGATGAAAATGAAGGTTAGAAAAGATTGGAGGATGATTCTTTCTTTTAAAATAAAACAAGAATCTCAAATAGCCGCACCTCCATCTTCATCACGGTTCGCTCTTGGTAGTTGCGCAACGTGCCAAGACTCATTACGTTTAGGGATATTTGGATGCCATCCAAGCTCCCCCCTTGGGAAGAAGAGGGGATACGAGAGCGGGTCATAGCATCCTTGTGTGGCTTGTATGCTGTACCTCTCATTGTTGTTCCCGTAGAGGGTAATGCTGCGCTTGAACCTATTTGCCAGATCGCTTCCTTCAACCCAGATGGCGGCCACCTCCGATGATATTGGTAGATTGTATCTCCGTTGGTCTAGCTTCTGGTCGGTGTTAAGTTCTATCCGGTAATCCTGGAGGTTGTCCCTGTGATCCCCCAATCTCCTAAACTGCTCGGAGTAGGGGTTTCCTCTCATGATGTTTGTCAACTTTCGGACAACCTCCTGGTCTAATTGCTCAGTGGCTTCCTTCCGATGGGTCAAGTTGGGGTCATCATCATAAAGTACAATTGCAAATGTTCTGGACGAGAGCCTGGCCCGAATGAATGCACGTTGTGGTACATTTTGCCGCTCGCCCGGAACGTGTAAGTACCAGACCTCATGTTTGTGCAGCTGTTGTCGAGGCTGACGCCAAGGGTCGTGAAGGAGAAGTGGCCGTTGAAGAATCGGATGCTCTCCCGAAAATGTCTTGAGTCTGCATCCGCGCTAGACCATAACCTCATCAGCTCTGGGATAGGATCTGGTTCAACCAGGTCGATCTGCCCATTTCGACAGCAGAATCCGTCGCTCTCTCGCTCAAACTTCTTGGCGTTGCAGTGTCCGCAGTCCGGGACTTTCTTCAAGATGTGTGTGCTATCTGGGAGGTTCGAGTACACAAAGTCGAAAGGATCGATAGGGCACGCGGTGGATGAGTCTGTCTCATCGTTGAAGTCCGTGTCGTCAACATCGGAACCTACAAGCATATCATGTCACAAAAGGGTATTCATATTGTATAACTCATACCAGAGAAGGCAAGGGAAAGGGTGATACGTACCTTCACCAGCAAATAAGTAGTCCTCGTCCGTGAGGTCGTCTGGGACAGCATTCTCGTCCATGAGCCTACTAAGGAAGGCATCCACGTCACCTGCAACGTTTTTTAGCATGTAAGTAAGGGTTCGACGAAGCTTAACATAGATAGTAGAGTGAACATGTGAGTATCACCGTCGGTTCCGATGGTGTAGTCTGAAGTGTTCCCCGAAGGGGAGACGGGAGGTGTGTGTGCGCTCGATGTTGGGTTTCCCGTGGCCAAAGCAGCTGCATTTGGGCATGGCATTGCGATGGACTGAGCGCAAGGGGTGTTCCGCCTAGCTGCGGCGTTCACCCTGCGCTGAGCTAGCAACGCCTCCCTCTCATGTTCAGGTATGCTCCGCCTCCGTGCTCTTCTGTTGGCATTCATCTCTTGCCTCTCGTTTGTTGATATATTTTCCCTGGACTGCCTTCGGTGAGTGTTTCTCTCCTCAAAGGATAAACTCTGGCTAGCAGCCTGTCGACGTTTGTTTTCTTTTTGCCTCTCTTCGGGGGATATATTTTGTCTCCTAGCCCTCGTTCGTGCATTTCTCTCATCGAGCGATTTGTTTTGCCAGGCTGCTCTCGCACGTGCATTAACCTCCTCCTTTTGCTCAGGCGTTAGTGCTTTGTTTTGTCGGGCGGCTCTTCTACGCGCATTAATCTCTTCCTTTTGCGCGGGCGTCAAGCTATTTCGTCGAGCTCTATCTCGTTCACGTCTTGCTCGATTTCTATCTTCTGAAATGTTTGCAAACAGTTGCCTTTGCTCTGCCATCATCGTAGTTGAACTTCCTCTGATATCATTGACATGTTTACTACCTGAATGGTATACCACATTCAGAAAAGTAATTAGACATAAAACAAGGTGGGTGAGATGATAATGTTCTTCTGGAGAAAATGCTTACCATTTGAACCTTCGCCTCGCAGTATCATGGCGCTGGTATGGTCACTTTGAAATTGAGGTGTGCATGGAGTGTGTGATTCAATATGGCCATCTTCTTCATCGGACGATGAAATAACTGGAGTGTTCAAAGGCTCGTATATGGTAAACCCAGTAGGAGGACGTGGAACATAATTGGCGCGACATCGCTTGGGAGCACCATGTTCATTCACCACTGGTCGAGCAATAGTCAAAACATGACCCACATTAGTAGTCGAGATTAGTATGTTACACGAGAGAGCTTACGCTGCAATTTCTCTACTTAATATTAGAGGGTTAGCAAAATGAACCTTCTTTTCCTTTTCGCGATGGTTGGTTTGGAGGTGACATATTTGTGATTCTGTTTTGTAATTTGGTGGTTCAAGGCTCAGATATCCCTGGTTGGATTCTTTATTCTTCTCCTCGATTCAGACCCTCTTTTACGTAAAGATGCTTGATTGTGAAGCTGTAAAGCATGAGTATCCACGAGCTATTAGCTAACCAAAACACAAAATTTAATTATTTGCGCTGAAATTGTGAGCATTGTTCAACTACGTATGAGGTTGGTTACACCTACGCCACAGCCAACGGACATTAAATTGGCAGACAAGGTCAACAACAGTCTGCCGGTTCAAGAAGCACTCATACTTTGTGTATACAACATGCCACTAATGGACAATACATGCCGTGATGCAAAACTTTCTGACATAGTCCCACAATATCTGAAACATCCATACTGATGTCCGACGTACATGCAAGGCTTCACACAATAGGTTATTTCAAACAACATTGTACAGACGAAATACGAAAATAGTATGACGATTCAATTCCTCACCAGATTACAGAACACACATAGATCATTTTATAACATACAAATTTTCTATCTTTTACAATTACAACAAGGAAAAGTTAATCCAACAATGTGTATGATAGACGTCTCCTACATCTACTTCATGCATCGAGAATCCCTTTTAGCCAAAACCACCGCCAGAAAAGCCCACCTCCTCTCGAGAAACCTTTGAACGAACCTCATGTCAATCGCTCCACTAATTATTTTTTGCTGGATATCTGCATTTAACATTTCAATTTAATTTGTATATATTAATCATTAGTTCTATTGATAACTTTGCAATTTTGTGTTGTCTTAAAATAACTCACCCTGGAGAGGAAGTGATGCATGATGAGTTGGGTTGAATGCAAATTTTGTATGCTCTGAAGTATTCAGATCACCTATAGTTAATTTGAACAAATATAGTTACCTCGGTGTTTCAAAAAATAATTTAAAATCTACAATATATTGTGATACAGAAAAGATGAATTACCAAAGTTAATATCTTTCTCCAACATAGTTATAATAACAATAGGGTAGCCGCCTTCAGCCGTTGACCACAAGTATGAGTTCTGAATCAACTGAGAACCCCAAATGCCAACGGCAATAAGATTACCCCTACAGTTTGAAGTTTTTGAAATATTATTTTAAGAGCTTCTTTCTACTAATATGTTAAAAGATAGTTGTGGTGTTTATTTACTAACTACACGTACCACGCATCCATGAAGATAGCCTCTCTATAATTGGACAACCCAATACGTTCACGTTTACAAAAGTGAATAACTATGCCAACTATGTCTGTACAAAGTAACATTAGTCGACTTCGAATACCAAAGTTGCATTGGTGCGAGTGAGAATTATAGGTGAAATATATACGATACATACCTACAAAGGTTTTATTTGGTCGCTTGACTACCTCCCAAAATGGCATCAGATGCTTTGGGAGTACCGGGAACTCGATCGGCTGAGAAGGTTCAACAACTGTCCATCGACTAAAGGAGCATTCATATTCGTGTCCAATCGCTCTAAAGTCCACATCTTCCATGTTACAACCAATTGTAACCCTGTGAATAACATACTTGCAACCAGGTTGCAGTATGCGGTTGAACCGCTCTACTTCCACGTGTCCCCAAACATTTGCTTCAATTTTTGCCCCCTTGGAGGTGTTTGAGAAGAAAAGGTAAGGTTGTGACAAAAGATCTTTACATTTTGGCAATTTATCAAAAAGTTTTCAGTACTTACATTCTTATCCATTAGAATGAAGGAAATATTGTCACCATATTTATTAGGACAAAATTTTACTTCCACCCTGACGCAAATGCTCCACTTTGCGTAGCCAAGGGTATCTTGGAACTCAATATCATCGAAATCCTTAAACCTAGGGGGCGGCGGGGTTTTAGTGATGGCTGCATACGTCCGCTTACTTGTAAGCCTAATGGGTTCCATCTACACAAGAAAGGTACTACAGGTTTAGGAAGTGGTCCAAACAAGATCTAATGTAAAATTCAAAGTTTCATTTTGTAGGGCCAGCGGTCTAGAATAAATCATATCAGATCATGTAGACGGATCTAAACATAGAAGGATTTGGTACATCCCAACATTTAAGCAAACACATAATTTAGAGAACACAAACCATTTTACTGGTAATCAACCATATAGTTTAGTTTGTCATAAGATAAAAAAGATCATTAGTCTAAAACCAATATAAATATGATTAAGCATTATATGAAGATTCTGTACTGCCCTTAATATCCATGCTTAACACAAACTAAGACAGAATGACACCGAACTACTATTCCCATAGTTCTAAAACTGCCATCATATTTTTTAAGCTTCATACGCAACAATATGCAGGAAAGGAAGCAAATCAATTTAACATAGATATGAGAGCAAGAAAGCAACAGTCTATCCACAAATATGAGAGCATGCTTTTAGTAGTCTGACTTTCAGCATAAAACTTCGTAAATGAACTTTCAGAATTGGAGTCAGATTAAGAATAACTCTCACCAGAAAACTTTCTAAAGGAAACTTCCTCAAAACTAACATCACTTCATAAAACAGTGCATACCACAAGCAAAACGGAAGACAAAATCGCAGAAATACGTACCTTGAATAGGTAATCAAATAATGAGCAATTGAGAATATTTTTCTAGATGCTTGCTGTGACTTCTCCTCCTTACAGACTTCTGTTGGGAATCTTAAAATGTGGCACAAGTGAAACTATGTCAAGCAACTGGTGCATCTTCTTTCAGAACAGTGACTTAAACAGACCTTTATCTACTTTTAAACAACATGTGAAGTCTACATAAGGACTGAGGTCTAGCCTTTTGACATGGTACACTATCAGCACATATACTCTTAACACATTATCAGGAAGTTTCAGTCTACATACGGACGGGCATTGAACGACCAAACCAGTGCATCACAGAAACACAAACTGAAGACAAAAATCCCAGAATTACGTACCTTGAATAGGCAATAAAATAATCAGCAATTGGGTATAATTTTCTTGATGCTTGCTGTGACTCCTCCTTACAGTCTTCTGTTGGAAATCTAAAAACGTGGCACAAGTGACAATATGTGAAGCAATGACATAATCAAAAGACTGTCGGCTAAAATTCTTTTACGTAAAAGAGATGGTTAAATAGACAGAATAAGCTTGGTTTAAGATCCTTGGTTTCGAAAAAAAATTCAGCAAAGTATTGAACAGAGCCAAAAATTAAAGTACAGCGATATATGAAAATGGACGTGAAGCATGAACATGTAATGTGTCACTAAGTACGTCTGCAGATATTTACATCTCCGTAATATAGAACAGAAGTAACAACAAAGTTCAAATTCAAGTTGTAATGTGCAGTAAACTACTTGAACAGAAGTAACAACAAAGTTCAAATTCAAGTTATAATGTGCAGTAAACTACTTGACAAAATACAGAGATTGCATCTGAAAACTAAAAAATACAAATACAATTACAAATGGAAAGGCTTGATTATCAGGAAATTTCAGTCAAGAAGCATCACTCGAAAAGATTAGAAAAGCCAAGAAACATTTGAACAAAAAGCTATTTAGAGTGTTCGTGAAGAAAGTACCTCCTACCCCCAATGTGTATACAGGTCCTTCGTTAAAAAAGCTATTTAGAGTATTTTACCTTTCCTTCTTCACGACTGTTTTCCTTAGGAGTTGCTCGTTGTTCCTTAGCAGCAGGAACGGCAAATATCATAAAAATTTCAGGAACCTGAAGAAGTAGAACATGTAAGAATATGATAAAAATTCCAGAAATCTGAGGAAGAACATGTAAGAAATCGTTTGTATGCAGAGTGTGAACAAGAACCGAAGTTAACTAAGCTAGAAACTAATTGGTTCAAACAACTTCAATAAAAACCATGGCAGTGAGGAAACAAGATGAACTTACTCAACTACTGATACACAGGCGAGGTGAGACAATTTTATCTACAATTCCAGAACAAACACGTGATGGACACTGAGAGTTAATAACAGACAAATTAGTAGATTAGTTTCTCACCGGTCCAATCAGCTGCTTGCCCTTCCTTCAGACATGCAGAATTCCCGTGGGTTAGGATACCTGTTCTTTGGTGCACTGGACAAGAAGCTTCTCTGTCTTGGCTGTCTTGGCTTTCTCTCCGAATCCTGTGAACAAAACACTCAAACATCAGGACATTGAAATCATCAAAAGGAGAAACATTGCTTGGTACAAGGAGTTCACACTCCTCGAACTCAACTTGCTAGACCTGGAATTCGCGCTCAAAGGCGTAGCAAGATGGACGGCTTAGCCACTGCCGGCGCCGACGGAGGTTATTCCTCTCTGAGGTATCCCGGCGGCGGCGAAAGAGCTGACGGGTGGCGAGAGAAGAACAGGGACCTCTTCTCACCGTCTGTGAAGAAAATAACCAAACATCAGAACATTGAAATCATCAAAAGGAGAAACATTGCTTGGTACAAGGAGTTCACATCCTCGAACTCACCTTGGTAGACCTGGAATTCGAGCTCGACGGCGTAGCAAGATGGACGGCGCGACGGCGCAGCCACTGCCGGCGCCGTCGGAACGGTACTGCGCTCGGAGGTATCCCTGCGGCGGCGAGAGAGCAGACGGGAGGCAAGAGGAGAACAAGGGTGGAGGAGGGGCGGGGGCTTTGAGGTGGTAATAGCACGCCCTCCACGATCGGCAGTTGCCACGCACGGAGCTGACCAGCGGTTGCCATGGATTGACCCACACGGCCACACGGGGCTGATCTGCAGTTGTTTCCGGCTTGGAGGTCTGATCCGGCGGCGGCTATGGTGCTCGAGATGCTGCGCGACGGGGCTAGGGTAGATTCGCCAGATCGACGGGGTTCGAAGTTCGCGGGCGGCGGGCGGCCGGACGGCCGGCGGCCGGCGGCGCAGTATGCTGACATGGGAGGCGGCGTACGGTTGAAGGTCGTGGGAGGGTCGAGGGATGGGGATTGGTTTTTCTGCTCGTTGCTTGTTTGCGGGACACGACCTTGGTTCTGTGGGATTTTTTACGTACGCGGTTTTTCCTTTTGGTCTGTGCGACTTTGCGGGCTGCGGGGCGGGAGGACGGACCACGGAACACGGACATCACCGAGCCTGCTTTAATATAGTAGAGATGTTGTTTCTCTGAATTCAGTAGCAAATAAGGATTCCTTATTATTAGGAAGAAGGATACCTATCCAGTCTACTTGCAGGAATACCGATGTCTAATAAGTGCAAAGCTTACTCGGTGTGAGAAAGTATATAACAAAATAGAACGTGAGTACCATATTACAGCTCCAGCAGCTGCAACCTTTCGAAGCATGGATAAGCACTGCACCAATGTTCTTAAGTATTTCACATTGAGAGGAGCGTCTGACTTTATCACTGATTCCTAAAGCAGCATTAAACATAAATAAATAAATAAATAAATAAACCAATCAAGCAATTTGACCCCAAAATAATGTTAACCCACGATGTACTGAGGACAGAGTAAGCCATACAAGGAACTCATCTGGTGTAGCACAAGAAAGAAAAATCGGGGTTTTGCGAGAGATGCTCTTCGAATCTTTCCGACCACGCCCACCATCACTTTCACGCATGTCTAAGCTACTATCGTCATCTGGACCATCAAATGAAGAACTGAAAATATGAAAACATAATCAGAAATCAAAAAATAGTTAACACACGGAAGTTGTCAGTGTACTCCATTCATAAACAATACCTTGATTGGTTCCGATGCAAACGACAAGAAATGATTATCATAGTAACATATTTCACTGAAACAACTCAACAAGGATATTGCACTAAACGTGGATTGAAGTGATTCGAGGTAATAATTCATGATTTTTACAAAAAAAAAACTGAGGCTCTTGACTGCGTGAGTTGAAGTGATTCGAGGCAATAATTCATGATTTTGACCAACAAAATACTTTTGAGGCATTTTATGACATAATGCATCAAAACTTTTGAGCAGATGATGAACACTAAAATCTGATTTAATTATTTATTTCATTATTAGATAAAGGGTATCATTAGCCCAATTACAACTTGGAAGTGATAGGGAGTTGAACATACCCGCCATCAACAGAACTAGTTTTAGTAATCCCATCTGCAGCGGCTGGTCCGCCTTGGTTTTCACCTTTAATTGACCTAGATCTCCTGGACAGAGGCTGCATGCTGTTTACTAAGCGACCAGTGGCTGCAGAAGTTGGTACTTCCTCATTATCAGCCATGCTTAAAGTCACCAAGCTGCAACATATACTTAGAAATGAACAGGTGTTGACCTATGACAGAACTTTAATAGGTAAAGTGTTGACACACATGGTATATATTACCAAAAGAACTAGCAAGAAGTCAAAATCAAAATAAGATTCTAGAGCACAACTAAGTCTAGTCACTGCTGTACATATCGCACCATTATAATCAAGTGCATATGTAACAAAATGTGTGCAATTGGAAAATATAATTACAATAAATAAGATGGCTACAGAAAAGGAAAGAGAATAATCATGCCAAACTAAAAGGATTCGAGGATATGGGATTTACCTATATTCTCCATTGTTGTATAGGTGGCAGTGCAGATCTTCCAAAATCTTGTAAAACAGTGCACCTCGCAGCTTCGTTAGATCAGAGCGAACTTCTTGGAGAGCACCTACCTTTAAAACTTTGTTAATGTATGAAAATACTACAATGAAAGAAAGAATGTGTGCACAATAAGAGAGAGTTATTTTGAGGTGCAGAATGTAATTAGGAGGGCTACCAGTCCAGCATGGAAAATAAGACAATACATTTACCAACCACTAGGACATCACAACATCAGTTCAAAAGGGGAAAAAAAGGTAGCTCCCACATCACTTTCACTTGACATATTTATGTTATCTGACAAACCTAGTACATGGTGTAGACATTGTACAGCAGACATTGAGACTAACCGCTTGAAGGCCTTCCCGCTCTAGCATCAGCATTGATTGAACATGCAACTGCACTGCAGCGTATAGCTGCTTCTCTGCCATCAAGTTTTCAATCCGAGCAGGAACCTGCAAGATTTAGTAAGTTATAGGGAAATTAACTTATTGGTATTTGGCACAAAAAGCAAGCTGTGCCAAAAAAATCAAATGTAAAATCAGTAAAGCTGCAAGAATTGTGATGTTTGGGACGTAAAACAACCTAAGATTGAAATATACACTGTGTCAAACATTCTTTCAAATGTGAAATCATCAAAACTGCCAAGAATTACGATTTTTATGTGATTTGTGCCAAGGAATACAAGTTCCCTTCAATCCCTTTCTACACTTCAGCCAGCTTTACGATTCAGAAGAAACTACACATGAAGAAGTGTAGGCCGGTCTCATCCAGCCGCTGATAGTGAGTGCAAGGAGAAACAAAACACCATGAAGATACAAGTTTATATAAATATATAAATATCCCCTGGATTTATGTACTGGGGACATATAAAATATGTCACGGCGAGGCATCGGCATTGCAAGATAGGTGTCTTGGGATGCCTTGGATAATTGGTAGCCAAAAAGAGTTTCCACCATTTCAAACAAACTAGCTATCATGCACGTGCAATACAGCCTTTTTGTGACATCTAACGTGATAGCTGAATTAGCCACCAATAGATGATATAGAGAGTGATACAGGTTGACAAGAAACAGCTCCTCCAAAATTATCCTCGCAGATTATTAATTTTCTATAATTATCTTCCGTGTACTCATTGTCTCCTAGTTACTCACTAATTTCGTTTATTATACATGACAATTGTAGTTTTTCACGCTCAAAGATATTCTAGATATTTCTTCTATCAGGGTGTGCATGTATGTTATCGAGACGTGAGTGTTAACTTGGGTTGTCTTAACAATGATTTAAAATTAACATGAAATTCTACAGTGATCAACATGTCCAGGATGAAAATTCTCATGTCTTTGGAATATGCTTGATTTAATGTATACTAGACTTTCTTTATAAATCTTGTACACATGTTTTTCTAGTTTTTTATTTCAATCAACAATATTCAATATATGGAAACATGCAAAAAATAGTAAGAAAATATACTTCTGACTAGTAACCCAGAACTCTACCAGTTTATAAAGAATATTCCTTCTAAGTCAGACAAATGGTAACGCCACGGTTACTATTATTACCTAACAAAAGTATGCCGCAAACTAGGGTCATCAATTCAGTGCACACTGATTGAAAAAACCACTCAGAATGGTATTTTTGTTCCATCACATAAATCTTTTTTTTGGTATTTTATATTGATCGTCGACATCTGGGTGCAACACAGGATCTACTTGTAGCACATACACTATATACATACTGGATATGCACGCGACTACAGAACTGCCTGTTCAAGGCAATCTTTTTATAGAACAATGCCACACTCTCATGTGAATATTGGAACTATGATCCACCCAACTAAACATGCAAATATACAACATCTTATTTGGTAAGATCCGCTTTCAGTTTAAAGCTGAGCAGTTTGCTCAGAAATTTTTATATGGTTTTATCTGCAGCAACCAAAGAAGATGTTCTCTAGCAGTTACTTCCAAGTTCTGTTTGACATTACATTTACACCAAGTGTTACACGACAGTAACGGATAAACTGTGCGCCCTGACCTTGGCAACATCCTCAACTTGATCCAGCAAGGAGATCACGTGGCGTAGCGTGAGGGACCGGTACCACAGCTGGCCCAGGTGCTGATTCTTCCTCCCAAGAAGCGTTTTGGCCTCTGCCATCTCCCCCTTGAGCCCGGTGATGCTCTCGGCGGACTCGCTAAACAGCCGCAGGATCTGGGACCATACCACACCACACAATGATGAACATGGCATAAAATGCAACATCAACTAGGCTCCAAAAATGGCGAAGATGAATAAGAGAGCAGGCGGACGACGGACGGACCTGGGAGTAGTTCTGTATGGCCTTGTTGAAACCGTGATGGTAGGCGTGAACGACCTCGTCGACGACGTCCTCGATGAGGTCGCTCTGCTCCTTGAGGAACTGGATCTCGCCGTCGCGGTCTTTGGAGGTGAGGATGTGTACGACCTGCGGCAGCGAGTCGAAACGCGCCGCCGCCCACCCCTCGTCGATCCGCGACAGCCCTTCCTTGAGGTACTGCACGCACGCCGACCCCAAATTTAAAATCCATATCTTAATTCCATGCTAGGGATGGTACTATATGGAAGGAGCGGGGCTTACGGATTTGTCGGCCGGAATGGGGAGGCCGTCGAAGATGCCGCGGCGGTGGCGGTTCATCGTGCCAACGGCAAGGGGCTGCCGGAGAGGCGCGAGATCTGGAGCGGTTGGGCCGGGAGAAGGGAAGGGGGTTACTAGCTAGGATGTGGGAACCCGTGAAACGGTCAGATACACAGATCACCCATGATGAAGATGACTTGTCTTCTTTTCTTTTCTTTTTTTGGCCGGGAGAAGGGGAGTTTTTTATCTCTCGGAACGATACTTTATCTTTACTATTCTTTAAAGCTGAGTTGGTGGTGATGGTCGTACGTCGTCCTCCAATCCCGCACCGCACCGAAAAGAAACCAGCGCGCCCGCCCACGCAAGAAAGAAGAGAAGTGGGGGAGAAAAAAAGAAGTGGGCAGTTGTACCACAGACACGCACGACTCTCTCCTGAAAAGAAAACTGTGCTGCGAAAAATCCTCCACCACAGTTCCTCCGCGTTTCCGCCTCACACCGCGCCCGAACCGCTGCGTCGAGCCGTCGAGTGTCGCCGGAAGAGTGTAGTCGCGCCGGTGGGCTGTTTTGCGGTGATCGTTTTCTATCGACTCTCGCCCTCCTTCAAGATCGTTTTATCTGTAACCGTGGCAGCGCTAGATCGGGTTCGGGGCTCACTGGTGGCTTGACCTAGCGCGGCCATGATGGCTGCTGAAGGGCAATGGAGGCGGCCTGACTGAGGTATGCCATTTCCACACTGACCTCGCGCGTCGTCCTCGCTCATCTCTCCTTGCGTTTTTTCTCATGGTCGAGCTGACGGGGCTCACTGGAGGTCAGTGTGGAAATGGCATACCTCAGTCAGGCCGCCTCCATTGCCCTTCAGCAGCCATCATGGCCGCGCTAGGTCAAGCCACCAGTGAGCCCCGAACCCGATCTAGCGCTGCCACGGTTACAGATAAAACGATCTTGAAGGAGGGCGAGAGTCGATAGAAAACGATCACCGCAAAACAGCCCACCGGCGCGACTACACTCTTCCGGCGACACTCGACGGCTCGACGCAGCGGTTCGGGCGCGGTGTGAGGCGGAAACGCGGAGGAACTGTGGTGGAGGATTTTTCGCAGCACAGTTTTCTTTTCAGGAGAGAGTCGTGCGTGTCTGTGGTACAACTGCCCACTTCTTTTTTCTCCCCCACTTCTCTTCTTTCTTGCGTGGGCGGGCGCGCTGGTTTCTTTTCGGTGCGGTGCGGGATTGGAGGACGACGTACGACCATCACCACCAACTCAGCTTTAAAGAATAGTAAAGATAATGGCTGACGCTTTCAGCCTCCAATGGATGTGTCCACATCGCCGTTTTTTTTTTTTTGAAATTTTTTTGTTCTCCCAAAATTATATACACGAAATATATGCGCGCCGATGAGTAGGTTCCATTCCCGTGATCGGTTTCGAGTTTGGTCGACTCTAACTCCTTAATTTTACTACTATATATAATGGCTGACGCTTTCAGCCTCCAATGGACCGCACATCTACAGTGCCTTCGTATTTTTTTTTGAATTTTTTTTGTTCTCCCAAAATTATATACACGAAATATATGCGCGCCGATGAGTAGGTTCCATTCCCGTTATCGGTTTCGAGTTTGGTCGACTCTAACTCCTTAATTTTGGATCCAGATAAGCAAAAACATTCGACGGATTTTGTCAAATTCGCCGCACTCAGTCATCCGTTCAGAATTTTCCTCTCACGAGTACATGCATATCAACCTACCAAACAATTTCCATGTTTTAACCTTCTTATTTTGACGGACATATAGATGTACCATTTTTTTGCAGTAAAGCCCTCACGTTTTCCAAACATTGTGAATCGGCCCTCCGGAATGAAACATTTTTGCAGAAAATACCACGCGTGCCGCTTTTTCCCAGAAAAGACCTCACATTTTCCAGAAATTGTTACCCGGCCTCCTAGAATAAAACATTTTTAGCAAAATCCCCGCGTTTACCCAAAATTGCAAATCGGGTATCTATTCCCCCCCCCCCCCCCCTATATTTCTCCCCCTTTTAGTTTAAACTTATTTTTCCCCCGCACTTCTTTTTACGAACATTGCGCACGACTAGCGATTTTAAATTTACTTATCTATTTTTTCGGTCAAGTGTAAATATTTTTTTTTGGGCTTCTAATAGATTTCTCCCGTTTTAGTTTTCCCCTATTGTTTATTTTTTCACATTCCTTTTTACGAACATTGCGCAGATAGCGACTTCGAAAATACTTATTTATTTCTACTCCCTATTTATCCCCTACTATATCTTTTTTTTCTTCTTTTACATCCCTTACATGTTTATTTTTATGACTTCCTATTTTCCCATTTTCCCCTACTCTATTTTCTAAACTTTTTATTTTATTTCCCCCATAAATTTATTTTTGCGAACTTAAAATTTATTACTTACTTATTTGCAATTCCTACTATCTTAATTCCCCACTTGTCTAAATTCAAATTACCACTACTTTTATTTTTAACTTTTACTTCCCGTATATTTTTTTAACTACTTCTTAACGGTCTACATTAATACCATTTGGATGCCTAAGTTCGCCAAATAACATAACCTCCAACACTTACTCCATACAAAAAACACTAAATATTTCCTACCTTTTAAACCCAATTGTGCATACCCCTCTCCTTTTCCCTCTATTATTCTCTTGACGAGTGCACTGAATTTGTTCCGGAAGTCATGTACTTGGTCACATATAGTGACATACATGTATGATCATAAGTACTAATTCAGATATCATATTTGCACATCGTATATTTATATCACTCAGCTATAGCATAGGTGAATTTATGTAAATTGTAAGTTGTTCACATACAAAAAAGGATTTTGTGATCATAAACACTCTTCTCAACACCATTCAAATTCTGGATTGTTTTCTAGATAATTTTTGTGATCATAAACACTCTTCTCAACACCATTCAAATTCTGGATTGTTTTCTAGATAAGCATCCGAACCAAAGATTATTTGTGTGGTGAACAGTACTAATTAATCTGATGCTTCGCCTGCCGTTGGCATGTGTCATGGGATATTGCCCCTCTTGGCTCTTCTCTTGCTGCGTCGGTTGGGTCTGTCCGTACTGGGCTTCACGGTGTGTTGTCTGGTTTCCTGTCACCCGGCGGCGGCGTCTCACCGTTCTTCCTGTCAGCCGTTGCTCCTATGGATTCCTCTAATTTTGATTTGTGTTTTTCTTGCTTTTCTTTCATTTCACTCTATTTAATTCTCTGCTTATATAGTGCCTGTTTTGTTTTGACCTTTTATACAATACCTAATCCTATGATGCAAATGATGTTAGAAGAAAACTCAGCTATGTGGCGACAATTAGTCTAGACATTGGCGCCCAAATGCAGCATCAAATCCAAGACATTTTTAAGAATACATAGCGCTTTTTTTGACACCCAGCTTATTTCCATCAATATCCAACCTGTGTTTGCACTCATGTCTCATGGATCATGATATCTTTTGTCCGGTCGTGATAAATCTGAAAGTTAGGTCTTTCGTACAGTTGTTTCGTACTTTTAGCTTACAAATAAAAGGACTGTAATCCGATCTTTTTAACACATGTTTAACTTCTCGCTAATTGTACAGTATATGTCTTTTCTTCGACACTTTAATAGTTGATACATGTCTTTTAACTCCCCATACAAATTTTGGTTATGGTCTATGAAGAAGATCACTTTTTTAATCAAGCACTGCTCGAAATAAAGCACTTTTAGAAGTATGTTACTTCATATCAAATGCGAGGGTCACCGGTTCAAATCCCATAGTCGGCTTTTTTTCTTTATCGAGATTCTACGAACGAGAATCTTCTTTTTTACAAATTAAGATAGCTCTTGATAAAACACTTGCAAATTAATACTCATTAAAAAGCACATGAATCATGCAACTATATGTATCTTTTTGAATCAACTCAAACATCCCTTTCCCAATCTTTTTAATAGCATCCAACTTAATTCAACCCAAATTTCCAGTAGCTTTCTCATATATAAATGATAGTGGTGGTCTCAAGACAAACAAAAATCAAAATAAAAAGCAAATAAAAGACGCTCCAAGTTTATGTGATAGGGTGCATTGATCGAAAAACAGAAGTTAGACGTGTGCAAACCGAGAGTGTGTTGGTCCAGTGGGGTTGTCTTCACATCCCAAGCTTATGGTCTTCACCATCCTTGGATAGCTCTTGGTGCATCTCCTCTAATCCCTGAAAAAATTCCGTTTCTCCCATTTCTTTTCTGTGGGGTGACATTAGTAGTGATAGACAAATGAATTGCTTGCTGCATAAAATCCTTAAACAAAAATTCATATGAATGTCCAGAAAGTGTATAATGTTGTATGCCTACTTATAAACTCAATTGGATCAAAAAGATTCAAGTTAAAAGTTCAAAGAATGCATCAAACAAAATGGGACAGAATCCGTCCAGAAAAACAGACAGCAAAACGTATTTTTCTACCCTACTTAAATATGTCGAAAAAATCTGAAAAACATTCACGCTTACAGAGGATGAAAAGTTGCAACTACAGTTCAAATTTCAGCTCATTCGGAGTTACAGAATAGGAATTAAAAATCATACCGTGCACAGATGCGTGCTGGAATAAAATCTCCGAATGCAAAAAGCAACTTTTCAAGCCAAAATAGGTAAAACTTGGCACTTTATTAAGAATTCCAGAAACTAAACTAAAAACTAAGTCTCTTGTTACAGCAAGAGGACACAAAGAAAATCAAAAGTAAAAACAACCGGGTTGCCTCCCGTAAAGCGCTTTCTTTATAGCCATATAGCTAGGCTTACTTACTTGGTATCAAGATGGTTGGAGTGAGGTGGCTTGGCATCCCCAAGCTTAAATTCTTGTACTTATTTGATATATGTAGGGTGAGCCTAGGGGTAACATCCCCAAGCTTGAGTGTTTGTCCCTCGTGATCTTTATTCATCACCCTCAACTCTTCCACTTGAAAGTTCTCTTCACACAAAACTCATCTTAAAACTTGATTAGAGGGGTTAGTGTCTCCATAAATGAAATCCTCAAGGTACAGCAAAGACATATCATGAGTTGATTATACACATTAGCTAATATTACTATGGTTGTGTATTGCTCTTTGATCAATAGAACCACACAAAACACAAGTAATGAGAGTAATGCAAAATAAAGACAGAATCTGTCAAAAATGGACAGCCCGTAAAGAGTGAATTTTCAGAGGCACTTACGTTGCTCAAATCAGAAAACTTTGAACTAATGAAATGTGTATTAATAACTGAATATTGCTGTCGTAAAATATCAGGTCAAAATTCCTCTTCTGTGATTTTATACATTTTTCGCAGTGAAGCTCAGGCATCTGTTTTCTGGACAGCAAATCACTATTGTTTAATCCTACCTCTCAAAAGAGGTTATTCTTGCCATTAAGATGAAAAATAAGATACAAAGGTGATGTTACGGTAGTAAACAAGCACCTTGACTCAAAAACCCAAAACTTAAGCTGAAGATAAAAATAAAAAAGAAACAAAAAGAACCAAGCAAGAATCAAGAAAACAATCAAAGAAGAAGGAAAATATTTTTGTTGTTTTTGATTTAGCAAAAAGGCAAAAGGAGAAGCAAATATATACAACATAAACACTCTTTTTATTTGGTTTTAGCTTTGGGAAAAGTTTTAATGATAGAGACTTTGCAACGGTTCCATTGGCATGAACAACACATGTTCAAGGTCGACCCCAACTTCTCCATTACTCATCCTTCTCATTTACTTTCCCAAATTTTATATAAAATGAAAATCTTAAACTAATTGTCACAAAACAGTAGGTAAAGATATTTTACATGTTGTAAAGATATAAAGGTGTGCTCAAACCGAATAGGAAATTAAAGCATAAGGAACACACCACAGAATATTAAACAATTTACTTTTAAGTCTAACTCTCTTCCTATGCATTGGAATTTTATATATGAATAAATAACAACAAATTTGAGGTAACCAATGCATATAATAATCAATAGCTTGCATTTTAAATAACATAGAAACATAAAGGGGATTCTTATCTCTTCCTCTCTCATAATAGTTGCAAGCATTAAAGTTAAACATAACCACATAGTTTTGAATAGAATCACCACATAAAGACTTATCATCTAATGAGCATAATGGATCATCAAACTCAATTAAATCACTTTCATCCTCAATAGTAGGTGGACTGAAAATATCATATACATCATTGTAATCATCATAAATGGGAGACATAGTATCATCAAAATAAATTTTCTCTTCCAAACTTGGGGGACTAAAAATATCATATTCATCAAAACAAACTTCCCCAAGCTTAAGGTTTTCCTTAGCATTAGCAATAAAGGTGTTCAACGAATTAGTACTACCACAAACATGATTGTTATGCAAATAAAATTTAATTTTCTCCTCAAACACTTCATGTCCTAACTCAAGATAGATATTATACAGTTCTATAATTGTTTGGTTGTTTTCCATTTTATAATAATGTTTTAGATTTATATGTTAGTATGCAATGCAAACAAGAATAAAAGCTTAGCACAACGCTCCCCGGCAACGGCGCCAGAAAAGTGCTTGATAATCCCCAAGAGCAAGGAATCACTGTAGCACAATTCGATAAGTATTTGAGTGTCGAACCCACGAGGAGCTGAAGGTAAACTATCTATTCTCTAAAGCCCTATAACCCTCTTATATGGCCGTTTGTGCAAAGCAATAAGTTTAAATATGAAAGGAACTAACTAATGAAAGCAAGTGATGTGGAATGGGTTTATCTAGTAACAAGTTTCTCAATCAAGTTTCAAACGCAAGTTTCTTAGAGCAAGTTTCTCAAAGTAGCAAGTAGCAAATATCTCAAGTAGCAAATATCTCAAGGGAGCAAATGTTCTAGCAATTGTTATTTCATTCGTGTGGTTGTCACAATTAGTGAAGCACATGTTTCAGTCTTAATTGTTTCTTCTAGGAAGGAGCCATAAATAGGTGTAGCCAAGTAAATGAACTAAAACCCCTTATGATGGATCTCATGGCCAAGTAAATGAGCACACAAGAATTATTAAGACATAAAAGTCCCACCATAGCCTTAAGTTCTAAGGTCCCCTATATATATCCCCCAATAAAGTAACTTCATGACTCGGTCTCAGTTTACATGTCCTCCCAAGTCTCCCTCACTCCATTACATTACCGGTGATCACCTTACATGCATTCCCCAACATATGTGTGCACTCATATATTGTACATAAAGACAATCATAAAAGATAACAAAACTTGTATGCAACCAATCAACGAACTATTTCACTATTGCCATGAACAAATCACTTCTCAAACATAGATGGGAGACACAATAGATCAAGGGAATAGTATATTGCATCATATATCATGTTTGCCAAGAGTTTACAGTGGAGAGATGGAGATGATCTTGCTGTAGATGTTGATGATGAACACGCCGGAGGGGGTGGAGCCCTCCGGAGGTGATTCCGGCGGCGTTTCCCCCCTCCGATCTTCTCCGGCGGCAGCCTTCTGACTCTCTGTTTCGTGGTTTTGTGTTTCTCCGCCGCCTCCTCCCGAAACTCCCCGGGGGACTATTTTTATAGCCGGTTTTAGGTCAAGACGAAGCCACGGAGACGAAAACGGACGGCATCGGAGCCACGAGGGGGAAAAGAGGGGTCCTCACGCGGCCAGGGAATCTGACCGCGTGGGGCCCTCTAGTTTCCAGCTGGTTGGGCTTCTGGTCTTCATTTTCAGCCCATTGCGTTCGTCTCGAAAATTCTGAACCGTGCTCTTTGGCCTTGCCCTTTTTGGAGTCCCGAAGCTCCCGGAAAGTCCGAAACACTAAAAAAGACGTTTTCTGGAAAACAGAGTTAGAACCAAAAGAGGGGGGATTGTTTAGAAAATCCCCGAAATCATTATAAAACATGAATATAACATCATATAAGTTGCAAATATGTAGGAATATCTAGTAATAACATGCAAAGTTCATGTATGCATTTTACATGCATCAGACCCATACGCAAAAATGTTTCCCAATATAAGATGTTGATACTACTTCCACCATCCATCAATACTTTTTTCAATTCAAAGCCGTCCACTTGGGGAGCCACAACTAAAGCTAGCAAACCCGGGTGCTCAACAACATCCGGGTGATCCGCTCTACTCCACGTGATCGTATGCTCTGACCACCTTAAATATCTTGGGACTCCTGCAGCAACTGCATTAACCACCCTTTTGACTACCTTTCGCTCTCTCTTGGTTGTGCCACTGGTATATATGTGATATTGGCCAAGTTGCTTTGGCTGCTGTGAAAACCCGCCTTGATTTCCTGTATTCTGACCGCTCCTGAATTGTTGGTGGGTACTGCATTTGCTCCAGTTAAAAGACCTGTAGCCGGGTTACCACCCGGGCCGGGTCCTCCACCTCTGCCTGCCCCTGCAGTGCTTCTATATCTCATTGTTTTTCCACCTGTTTAAATCTACACACTGGGCCAACGAGTGATTGGCGGGTCTACCGTTCCTACTATGGCGAGGACACGGCATCCTGAAAGCCTCTTCAGTGCTGGTTGGGCGTGACATTTGATAGTTGTTTCCACCATTATAGTTCCCATTATTTCCTTGATACCCTCTATTGTCTGAAAATTTCCTTCCATCCTTTGCCTTTGAAACCCGGCATTTGTGTTTGCCACCAACTCTGAACTTCCCTCATTGTGCCCACGCTTATGTTGATTCTGGTTGTTGTTGTTATTGCTTCCATTGCCATTGTGTTCTTCCTCCATTATTCACAGGGCCTTTCCCTTTCTCTTCCTCATTATCATCCTAGGTCTTGTCCGTGGCTGCGTGCCTGTTGTAAGCATCCATCAACTCAGCCATGGTGACTGGCTTGACCCGGTGACCCCCTTCATACGGCCCAGCTTCTACCAGGGGAATAAACTTGCATGTCTTTTCCATCGATGAAATCGCATCCTTGGGCTCAATACCAGATGAGGAGTGAAGGATCTCCGTGACCCGTCTCATCCAATGCCGCGCTGACTCGCCCTTCCTCTGTACACAGCGATCAAGGTCTTCAATAGAAAACAAGCGCTTGCATGTACCTTGAAAGTGCTTGATGAAAACTGCCTTTAGCTCGTCCCATGACTTGATGGATTTCTCTGGTAAGTTCTTGAACCATAATTTTGCTGCCCCGTCACTCATCATTAGTACATATACTTTGCACAAACATTCTTTGTGGCGTTGCGTATACACATTGTCATCTCATAACTGCTCAACCAGCTTGCCGGGTCCACGCTAGGCTCAATTGGATATCTTGCTGGGCTCCTTAAACTTCTCAGGGAAAGGCTCCGCTCTAATGGCATCTGAAAGACACTTTGGCCCGGCTAAGTTAGAAGAACTTGCTAAGAAATTATTGTTACCTGTGAGCTTATGGACGCTGCTGCCGCGCGCACGGGTCCTCCTTGCGGCACTGCTGCCACAGGTACCCGGGTTTGCGCTGGCCGCTCTTCTCGCTCGTGATCCGTTAACTAGCTGGGCCACTGATACTGCTGGGGCGGGTTGATGTTGCTGGTTATTCTGGTTCTGCTGCTGCACCGCGGCTAACCCGGCTTGCGGCGGGGTTTCACCGTGGCGGCTCTTGGTATGCTTACTACGATAAGTTGTGGAATGAAGTGCACTTTTGTCCTTTGAATACTGAACTTGCTGAACCACTGCAGTACGTAACATGTCAATGGCACGCCGGGCTTCAATCTCTGCTGGCGAGTCTCCAAGGGGAATACGGTCGAGCGCTAAGGTTGCGACTTACACGTTATCCTGGATTGGAATAATGACCCGCCGGCGTGTGGAATCTCGGTGTTCGTGGTGGCAGACCTGGATTTCCCCCGGCTCCTCCGCGAGCAAACCCGGTGTCCCAACTAACGCGGCCCCGGCTCCAGCAGTTCCTCTGTTTTGTTCTACAGGTGTCCTGTTGACCGGGTTTCCTTGGACCGCACCAATGGGTTGATCCACTGGAGTCTTGAATAATACTGCTGGATTTATGGTATTCCCTCCCGGAGCCAACCGGCTCTGTGTCTTCTCTGGTGAACCCGAGTCATGTCATTGGGACGATTCTCTTGCTCTTCAATTTGCTTTTGTCTGGCTGCCACCAGGCTTTTCTGCCATTGTATCTCTACGCATTTGCTCCAAAGCCCGACGTGCTGTGTCTAACTCCATAGCCTGCACTGCTGCATTCTCTGGGGTAACTAATCTCGTAAGCGCTGTTGGGTCCAGGGTCAGGCCATTGCTGAACAAAGCAGGAGCACCAGCCGTATTGTCTCTTTCTTCGCCCTGAGCCCGGTTATTGAGGAAACCAAAGCTATTTCTGTAACGAGCCGTGTCTTCACTTTCATCCGTCACCGAGGCCGGGTCTCCATCCATCCTCTGACCCGCCAGCTCTAGTATCTGTATAACTGTGGCTGCTGTTGATCCGGGTTTGAAGCTGGTGGAACAACGGTTGATGGTGACGCTCCAGCGTTGATCGAAGGCGCTGCATAAACTGCCATCCTCCTGACCGGGCTTGCGCTGTACTCCTGCTCCTCCTCGTCCTCTTCTTCTGCCTCGTACCCATACCAACCTTCAAACAAGGGCAAGATTGATTCCGTGTCCTCTTCATGCTCCATCGCGTCACCCGGGATCCATGCCGGCTCTCCCGACCGTTCCTCGTGCATGACCAATGGCAGCCCAACTTCAGCCGTGCCTACTGATTCCTCCCCATCAGATTGAATGAGGGTGGCGGCGCCTGACACAGATTCATACTCTTCGTCACTAGCAGATCCAATTGCATGTACCATACCAACGAAAACATTAATTTTGCCAATTGGAATAACATCACCTGATTGTAGTAGATCCGATTTCGGCCCCTAGCAAGAATCGTCAACGATGGATTCTCCCTATGAGTTGATGGTAACCTCGCCGAAAACGAAGTTCTTGATTCCTTGCATAGCTTCTCCCATGATGATGACACCTTTGGACGCAGGCCCCACGGTGGGCGCCAACTGTCGTGGGGTTGTCACGGCAGATGTTACCAAAGGGTAACTTGAGTTGTTGGGCCAGGCGTAACTAGTGTCTAGGAGTTTGTTTAGCTCTGCGAGGACAAAGGATTTACCCAGGTTCGGCCTCTCCATTGGAGATAAAGACCTACTTCCTGCTATGCTATTATTGATCTCGATCTCAATAACCCGGCTACGACAACAGAGCCGGATCTCGATCTAGGTTACAGGGTGCGCTTGGTAGCGATGATCTCTCTGGTTCTCTCGCTAGTACAAACTTGTCAAGAACTTGTCTAACTATGACCTAGGAGCCCGCTTATATAGACGGCCGGGTCTCCTGGTTCTATACATGGTAAGCCCGGGTTCTACCCAAACTCGGTTTCCTACTCTAGGTCTTCTTGCCTTCGTGTCCTCCAAGTCCTGCACCGCCTCCGGGTCTTCTAGAAGCTTTCCTCTGTTAGCCGGGTCACCGACAAGCTTGCTGGCCCATCGACGTAACCCGACCCATGCTGATGGTTAGCTGTCCTGGCCGGGCCTTCTGCCTGGCGGGTCATGCTTCCCTCTTCATGGGCCTACCGGGTTATTATCCCCCCATCAGTTCACCCAACTCAAGTCGGATATTTATCGTTCGCGGTTTAGATTGTAACGCTCAATGCGTACTTGACTTACGAAGCGAGCTTTTAATACTTCCATAAGCCGGAAGGGACGAAGATCCATAAAGAGATCGCCCAGCTCAGGTTCAATACAAGCATGCATAAGCTCCTTGACAATACACTCTTCACAGAACATATGAGGTCCACCATGGTCCTCATCGTCTGCGTCTATGGGATTCAGAACTTGTTCCTTTCCTGTGTTCCTGAGAACACTAACCATGTGGTGAAACCACTCTCCAAAGTTGTTTCCATTTGCAGCTAACGGTGCACGACTCAACATCTGATTGAAATGGTACTTTTCAAAGTGGTCCATCCTCTACAACAAAACAAGTTT
>CAMZMU010000044.1:521626-585867 GCA_947311845.1 Poa pratensis | reverse complement strand
CAACACAATCAGGCTTCCAAGCCTCTAGCCAACTCTGGCTATCAATCCAGCCAACTCTGGCTATCTCCCGGGCATGCACGGTTGATGTGGGCTCTGGCCTAACTATAGGCTTCCCAACGCATCACACCGCCATCCCTAATCACGGTTCACATCTCAAGTAACATTCTCTGCATCATTTTATTGTTCACTTAGTGAAATCAGGTTGTTCATCTTTCTTTCAAACAAGCCTTAGGTTTAACCTCCTGACATGACAAAGACACACAGTGTGACCGACACTGAACTGTTGTTCCATAACCTTGGAACGAGGCTAGACATCCAGATTTGACACTCTCGAGAGGTTGCAATTACCACCCACCTAAGTGCACCACACTCAGCCGGTACTTTAGGATATCATCCTTAAGGCGAACTCAGCAAGATACACTCACCTGACCGTTCACGCTACCAAGACACTCCCTGTATAGCCACCGACATAACTCTATGCCTTATGCAGAAGTGAATCCGGCACGTCCCCAACCCATGAGCGACGCCTAGCTCCGGAACCTTCGCAAGACTAGCCCCGACCAACTATGGTACCGACTAGACTTGCCAAAATGGTGGCGTCAAAGGAGGCTCAATAGGTTACGTAGGTCAAGGCCCGCCCATGTGAGCGACAGTGGCAGTGCTTTCGATGTTCAGATTAGTGGCACCGTTGACTGACCCTATCGTTGTTTGGAGGGGTATTTCATTTAATCAAGTTCCATCATTCACGAGTCCAAACCAAGAGGATTAGTCCAACACAACAATCACAATATCATAACATATCATCACACGACAAAATATTAGCAACACAATAAATCAACAATAGTAGTATCCATGTCCAAACTTAGCAAATATAAAAAAGAACGTCAACCGGAAGACTACGGCGGCGAACCCGCCGACCAGCGCCTTCTCGTCCGACAAGGAAAAAGAAACGTCAACCGGATGACTGTGGCAGCGGTCTTCCGCTGGCAAGCGCCTTCTCGTTTGACAAGGAAAAAGAAACGTCGACCGGAAGACTGTGGCAGCGGTCTTCCGCTGGCAAGCGCCTTCACAGATCAACTACAAAAGATAACACAGTGGGTCAATCGGACGACTGTGGCGGTTCCTCCAGCCAGCGTCCTCGCAGATTAATTACAAAGTTGGCGAGGCATGTAGCCTCCCAACAATGAACCGAAAACATTCATAAGAAAGAAAGCATCCATTCCACTCAAGGATTAACCCGACGTGGTGTCAGCAATCTTGGCCAAAAGAACCAATTGGAAAGCAAATGTCCCAAGCGTCGCAGTCCAGGTGGGCTTACGCCAACCACGTTTGACGGAGGGAGAAGAAGCAAATAACTCTTTTGGCAAATGCCCCCAACTCCGAGGATCATAAGACGACATTCGTCCGCTCCTCACCTCGGCGAAGAAGAAGAAGCAAAATCATAGGAACGCATGTTTTATATTTGTTTATTTAGAGGGTTCGACAAAGCCACGCAAGTGCGAGGCGCACAATTAATTCACACATCATTCTAATGCATACATGGATGATGAATAAAGCATGGCATTGCTATCTATGCTCAGAAAATAAACGTGGCGTGCATTTATACACATGAAATTATAGGAACGATCACCAACATCGACTAGCAAGCAAAACATAACTAGATAAAACAGACTGGGCTCATAGCAAGTGGTTAGCTTGCCTCGGGGTCATGTAGTTGTACTCCGGTTCGTCGATGAAGTGAAGACGTCGCGGACTCGGGCACCGATAGCCCTACACCGCGTCGCCGGGATGGTATCGCACATAAAATGCGCTACCCAGAAGATATACTGGAAAAAATGTGAAATCCATACCATTTGACAGATCTCGCAAAGATAGGAATTTAGAAATTTGAATCACTCCAATCGGAGCTGTGGTTTGAGAGAAAATGGCGAGCGAAAAATAACTATCCGCCGCTCACCTTTAAAACTAGCATGTTTTGAACGATCAGAACACTGTAGCGTGTTCTTCCTGCACGTACGCGAGCACGCACGGGACGCGGCCACCGCCGGCGATGGGCAGCCCGGCTGAGCAAGGCGAGGACGGGGAGAGTCTCCCGCGCTCCACCGCGACCAGGAGATGTGCGGGCAGGGGCAGGGATGGCCTCGGGCGGCGGGGCCCGAGCTCACCGAGCACTGGCCATGGCGGGAAGCTCCTGGAGGTGGACGGCCGCGGCGACGAGTGGCTCGGCGTGGCCGGCCGGCCACTGCGGCAAGGCCGTGGTGCAGCACCGCGCCCACGGGGGGGTCCTGGGTAGCTGGGGGAGGCTGTGGGGGTGTCGGGCACGACGAACGCGAGCTCGCGGAGCTTCGGCCGAAACTCGCGTTCGCCTCGGTTTCCTCTAGCTGGACTGGTTGCGGAGGGAAGTGGCGCAAGTGCAGAGGAAGAGGAGAGGAGTGGGGTGCAGCAGCCAGGGGAGGGCCTGGGGTCTCCTTATATAGGGGTGGTGATAAGGATCAACCCCGAATCCTATGAGTTTTGCCCGATCTTTCACAGCGAGACAACCAAGGTAATAATTCTCCCAATTACACGATGAACGCAAACTGGAGAAGAGGAACGAATCCAGCAAGCAACGTGATGAAGAACACCACGCCTCTAACCTGAGTACGATAACACTTGATGAACACAAGCACCCTCGCAGCAATCTTTATTGCAAACTGATAAACGCATCGCCGTCCCCGGGGGATGCTTCACCAACGAGCTCAAAGTCTATGGACTGTTTTTAATCTAAACTCAAAGCTAACCCTAACCTAATGCGCCCCCAGCCCCTTATATGGATGAGGTGTACTGTAGCTACGTACTGTAGTGGCGTACTGTAGCTACAGTACCGACCTTGTTGGGTTGGACAGGCCCAAACCCAACTCACATAATTATAAAAACTAATTATTAAAAATAACAACGACACGACTAATGGAACGCCTAACTTGGTGGAGTCCTGAAATTGGGCTGCACCTCCTCCGTCGTGCCCATATCATCCTCCCCCCCTTCAAAAAGCGTTGTCCCCAACGCGTGGGGTCTCGAAAGGTGGCGGGATATAAACAATAGCACCACGCATGTTCGCCGTCTTCAAGTCTTGCTTGCCTACCACACCACATCCTCCCTCTCGGCCTGCTTGACTTGACACAGCACTTGACGCCTCCTTTCTTCGCCACATGAGCTTGGACTTCGGCGCCACCACCTTCTTCTTCTCAACACTTGATGGAGCTCTTTGCTGCTGAACATGAACCTGCTTAGCACGACCCTACAAAGTAGTAATGCCGGGCCACACAACTGACGAACACGTCCATCCTTGCCTCTGCACACACACTGCTGCTCCAACAAAACGTCTCCGATGTGTTCTCACAAAACTGTGGCTGACTACCCGCGGCACCATATGCACCGGAACACGATCAGCACCACTGTCATCGGTCTGAACACCCATGTCAACACGAACTGGAACACTCGCTGCAATACCCTTCGTCTCCCCAATAAGAGGTTTGTCTTCAACTAGCTTGTCACCAACAAACACAGGCTTGTCATCTACATGCATAGTTGAATCAATTTCTGTACCAACGCTCCTTGCATCATGCTCCACTTGTTGCAACTTAGCTAACCGCTGTTTTGGTTCAGCTTTATGCAACCTCTCCTTGTGTATCACCAGCACCACATCGGACTTGATTTGATCATCGCTCATAGGCCTCAAAGTCCGCTGCTTACCATCATGCACAAAAGAATATGTATTTGCTCTCCCGGCATGGTTCACATTGCGATCATACTGCTATGGACGACCAAGTAACAGCCCACACACCTCCAATGGCAACACATCACACTCTACCTCATCAACATAATCACCAACTGTAAATGGCACACACACCTTATGGGTAACCTTCAGCATACCGCAGCTATTCAACCACTGTATATGCTGAGGTTCATAAATACGCCATGTGGACAATCCCAATGCTGCCACCATTGCCTTGCTTATGCCATTAGTACAGCTACCACCATCAATCATGAGCTTGCACTCTTTACCTTTTATAATGCATTGAGTCTGAAATAACCTCCATCGCTGACCCTTGTCAACTGTTTTGCAAGCATCAGCATGAACCCTCTTGAGTTGCATATTCAGCCCACTCAAAGGTTCAACCTCGGCCACTGCAGTTTAGCGCACACAACAACCTTGTCAACATCAGACTGCTGCGCTTCAGAAATTTGTGACACAGCCTTGCTGACCGTCTGCACTGGAACAACTATCTTCACCTCCGCTGCAGGAGATGGAATAGACACAGCTGCAACCTTCGTGTAACAGTCTGCGCCCGCGGAATAACATCAGACATCCGCTGCACAACCGTGGTCACCTCCCCGGGTGTAGCACAAGATACCCGACGACGACGGGACACAATATAGTCACGCACAAATTTATTGAAGTCATGCCAAGTTGCCACGGCACGCAATATCGTTGTTTTCCCTGCCGCGCGCTGATTTCTAATCGGACACGGTTTCGTTTTCCCTGCCGCGGGTTCGAGTCGAGTTGGTGTTTCGCTGCCGCGCCTGCCAGTTTGCACGCGCGCGCCTCTGTTTCTAACCCGATTCGGAGTCATAGTCTGCCACGGCACCGTTTTTCCTTTAGAGTCTCTGCCACGGTATAATAGTAGTCAGTGAGTCTAGTTTTTGCACTTTTCTTAGGTTATTCCTTCTGATCTTTGTGAGCCTTAGCCACAGCCTTTCGACACAGTACTCTAGGTACCTTACCCATAAGACTAGCTGTTTTTCATTGCTCACAGGCTGCTCAATCGGTTGTTGCACGGTTCCGTTTTTCTGGAAAAATTGCTGTTACTGTAGCAGTCGTGAGAAAGTACCAAAATATACAAAAGGAGAGTATAAAAAAAAGGAGATAGAAAAAAAGAATAGAAGAGAAAAAGAGGCCTGAATATTATTGAGAGTTGCTACAAGTTTGGAGCTGTGTTTCATTGCTATTAGCACTCGTAAATTGAGCAATCTTGTGCCTGATTTTCATTGAGCTCTTGCTAGTGTCCTTCGAGAGCATTGCAAAATCTCTATCCATATATTTGCATTGCCATATTTGTCTCCATAATTGTGTGAGTTTCCGTAGGTGATTTCTGTATCACACAAACAGCAAATAGGTTTTGTAAGTTGGTGTTGTTAGGATTCCATACCTACAGCTCCACCATAAATACCCTGCCTTGTCGTGTGACTGTTCTCATACCCTGATATTCACTTCGTCACATCAGTGCATTTAGTCATCTATACGAACGGGTACGCATTGCTATTCACTTTGGAATTTTCAGATTGCTTTCTTGTGGTTCTGAGTGAGTTGTGAGTGTGCCACCATATAGACTTTTGATTTTTGCACTAACCTACTAATCATGTCTTCTAGTGATGAGATTGTGATGCAGAAAAAGGATGCAGATACTCCTGTTACATGGAGTGACTATGAGCATTTGCGTGATCACTTAACGGCAATGTTTGACAAGTCGGTGTCCACCATTGACAGAGACATGCAAGCTATGCAGCTTCAATTGGGAGGAACGAACACCAATGTGCAAGCCATCGAAACCAAGGTGGATACTGTCCAAACAAGTGTACACACCTTACAGCAGTCTATTGATGCTTTACGACAGGCGTTTGAACAACATCGGCCGCACCAACAACAATTTGACGATGCTCTTGATGACAGTGTGCATGACAACATCCATGCTCATGCTCGGGGGCGTGCTAATCCTGTTCAGGGCCGTGGTGTTCCAATAGGACGGGCTCAGCGTGTACCCCTTCCCGCACAAGATGATGGGCTTGGCAAGCCAAAATTTTCAATTCCCGTTTTAGTTTTGACACTGCTGATGTAGGAATACCTTACATGGGAGTTGAAAATAGAAAAATTGTGGCGTTTACATGATTATACTGAAGACAGGAAGGTCAAGCTTGCGTCTGCTGAATTCGATGGATATGCTTTACGCTGGTGGGATTGTATTACGCAACATCGGCGCGAAGACAATGCCGTCCCTGTTCTTACTTGGCCTGAAATGAAGAACCTTATGCGTGATCGCTTTGTGCCCTCGAATTATTTGCGTACAGTCTTTGATAAGTTGACGCAATTGAAGCAAGGGACATGACGTTGATGCATATTACATGGAGATGGAGATGTTGTTGCAGCGTGCACGTGTTCGGGAATCTGTTGAGATGACTATGCAGCGTTTTCTTCATGGATTAAAATTCACCATCAAGGGAATTGTGAGACATCACCAGTACACCACTATGAACGAGCTGTTGCACCATGCAAGGGAGGCTGAATCACAGCTAGCTGAAGAGGCACAATACAAAGCAAGATACACTAGTTCTGGGCGTTTCTCTAGTAGGGCGCCAACACCATCTGCTGCACCAATGAGGGGCAGTCCAGCCGTGCCTCTCCTCTTATTCTAAGCCAGCCTCCAATGCTCCTGTGTCAAAGAGGCCAGCCGCACCTGCTGCTAGTGCTGATTCGTCTATGTCTACGCACGCAATAGGGACATGAATTGCCACACATGTGGGGGCAAAGGGCACTTCAAGAGAGAATGTCCTAACAGGAAAGTCATGCTTGTTAATGAGAACAATGAATATGAAACAGGTGATGATGCTGATCCTAATGATGATGATGACGATGGCTATACTAGTGATGGTGCCATGGATGCTTTTGCTTGTACAGCCCCTGTTATTGTTGTTTCACCACGCACTTTGAGTGTACAGCCACATGTGGATTCTCAGCGTTGCAATCTGTTTCAAACAAAAGCACTTGTTGGCCCCAATAAAGCTTGCAAAGTTATCATTGATGGAGGTAGCTGCAGGAATCTTGCAAGTAAAGAGTTGTGTGCTAAACTGAAATTGACATATATACCTCATCCCAATCCATACTATATTCAGTGGTTAAGTGATAATGGTGAGATGAAGGTGAGTCACATGGTACGTGTGAATTTTGAGATAGGACCATACAAGGATTCCATTGAGTTTGATGTGGTTCCTATGACTGTTTGTCACCTTTTATTGGGTCGGCCTTGGCTGTATGATCGCCATGTGCAACATAATGGCCGTGCCAATACATATCACTTGGAGTTCAAGGGCAAGAAAATTAATTTGCAGCCCATGTCACCGCAGCCATAGTGAATGAGTCTCGTCAGAAAACAGAAGTAAATATAGAACAGCCTCCGGGGCGAGAGAAAATTGTAACAGCTGTGAGTGATATAACGAAAAGTGAGAGAGTGAATAATTTATTGATATTAGCCACCAAAGATGACATGAGAGAATTTAGTGAGGATCCTACAGCCATGCCTCTTGTGCTGATGTACAAAGGCGAGGTTTTGGTTTCTAATGACATGCAACCTGTTTCTTTTGGTGTGTCTACTGTTTTGCAGGATTATGGCGATGTTTTTCCGGAAGATGTACCCGCAGGCCTGCCACCATTGCGTGGCATTGAGCATCAGATTGACCTCATCCCGGGTGCCACTCTCCCAACCGAGCGCCATATCGAACAAACCCCGACGAGACGAAAGAAATACAGCAACAAGTGCAAGCACTACTCGACAAAGGGTACATTCGTGTCTCTCTTAGTCCTTGTGCTGTTCCTGTAATTTTGGTTCCTAAAAAAGATGGTACATGGCGTATGTGTGTAGATTGTAGAGCTATAAATAACATCACTATTCGATATCGTCATCCTATTCCACGCTTAGAAGATATGCTTGATGAATTGAGTGGTGCTGCTGTTTTCTCTAAGATTGATTTGCGTAGTGGATACCATCAAATTAGGATGAAAGAGGGGATGAATGGAAAACTGCTTTCAAAACAAAATTTGGTTTATATGAGTGGCTAGTTATGCCTTTTGGTCTTACTAATGCACCTAGCACATTCATGCGTTTAATGAATCATGTTTTGAGAGACTTCATTGGTAGATTTGTGGTTGTGTATTTTGATGATATACTTATTTACAGCCGCACTGAATCTGAACATTGTGATCATCTTAGACAAGTTTTGCACGTGTTGCGTGATGCTAAATTGTATGCTAATCTTGAGAAGTGCACGTTTGCAAAAGATAAGGTGATATTTCTGGGATACGTTGTATCTAAGCATGGGGTAGAGGTGGATTCATCTAAAATTGAAGCAATTCAAAATTGGCCTATTCCCATGAATTTAAGTCAACTTCGGAGCTTTCTCGGTCTTGCTGGATTTTATAGACGTTTTGTGCGAGACTTTAGTACTATTGCTGCGCTTTGAATGACTTAACTAAGAAAGGTGTACCTTTTGTGTGGGGCGCTGCCAAGACCTTGCTTTGATGAGCTGAAACGTTTGCTTACTTCTGCACCATTACTTGCATTACCAGATTTTAATAAACAATTTGAAGTTGAGTGTGATGCTAGTGGTATAGGAATTGGTGGTGTTTTGATGCAAGAAGGTAGACCTATTGCTTATTTCAGCGAGAAACTTTCTGGTGCTAGATTGAATTATGCTGTTTATGATAAAGAATTGTATGCGCTTGTTAGAGTTCTTGAGGTTTGGCAACATTATTTGTGGCCAAAAGAATTTATCATACATTCTGATCATGAGGCTTTGAAATATCTGAAAGCTCAATCTAACTTGCATAGACGTCTTGCTAAGTGGGTTGAGTTCATTGAATCGTTTCCCTACATCATTAAGCATAAGAAAGGGAAAAAATATTGTTGCTGATGCTCTTCTAGGAAGAACATGTTATTGACACATTTAGATGTTAAAATTCCTGGTTTAGAGAGTTTGTGTGATTTATATGCAACTGATCATGATTTTGCTGAACCATTTCGTTTGTGTATGCTCAAACAAGCATGGGATAAGTTCCACATCCATGATAGATTTTTGTTTAGGGCTAACAAACTATGTGTTCCAGAATCGTCGGTGCGTTTGTTGTTGTTGCAGGAATCACATGAAGGTGGATTGATGGGTCACTTTGGGCGTGAGAAGACGTTCTCATGCTAGCTGATCACTTTTATTGGCCCAAGATGAGGCGTGACGTGGACAGATTTGTTAGGCGCTGTGTTACATGCAATACGTCCAAGTCCAAGCTGAAGCCTCACGGTTTGTATACACCACTACCTACACCTAACACGCCATGGGCAGATATTAGTATGGATTTTGTGTTAGGTTTACCACGCACTAAAAGAGGACATGATAGTATTTTTGTGGTAGTGGATCGATTCTCTAAGATGGCACATTTTATTGCATGCCACAAGAGCGACGATGCGTCGCATGTTGCTAATCTGTTTTTCAGGGACATCGTACGCATACATGGAGTACCTAAGACGATTGTTTCTGATCGTGATGTGAAGTTCATGAGCTACTTCTGGAAGACATTGTGGGGCAAGCTAGGAACGAAGCTGCTGTTTAGCACAACATGTCATCCTCAAACAGATGGTCAAACGGAGGTGGTGAATAGAACTTTGTCACAATTGCTGCGAGCTATGATCAAGAAAAATCTGCGCGAATGGGAGGACTGTTTGCCACATGTTGAGTTTGCTTATAATCGAGCGGTGCACACTACTACTCAGCTTTGTCCTTTTGAGGTGGTGTATGGCTTCAAACCAATTACACCGCTAGATTTGCTGCCTCTTCCTTTGCATGAGAGAGTCAATATGGAGGCATCAAAACGAGCAGATTATGTGAAGAAAATTCATGAGAAGACACGAGAGGCAATTGAGAAGAAAGGCAAGAACATTGCTGCTGCAAGAAAACATCAAGAAAGCAAGTTTTGTTTCAGCTGGAGACATGGTTTGGGTGCATTTGCGCAAGGACAGATTTCCACAGCTGAGAGATTCCAAGTTAAAGCCACGTGGTGCTGGTCCTTACAAGGTGTTAGCCAAGATCAATGACAATGCCTACTCGATTGATATTCCTATTGCTGAGTTTGGTGGCATTAGCAACAGCTTCAACGTTGCTGATTTGTCACCATATGATGGAGAAGACCTTGGAGCGTCGAGGTCGACGCCTTTTGAAGGGGGGAGATGATGAGGACATCCATACTATTGTTCCCTCTACACTTCATGATGATGACAAGATAGTTGCTGCAAAGAAGAAGTCCAATGATGAGATTAGAATTGGACCCATCACAAGAGCTCGTGCAAAATTAATAGAACAACAGGTGAATTTGCTCCTAAAAGAATCTGATTATTTTATTAATGAGAATTGTTTACTGCCTAAATCTTTGTATGTTTGCATAATCAGGTTTGTGGGAGAAGGTGGCATAGCACGAGGGAGCAAGGAGTTGACGCAGCAAGGAGAACAAGGCATGGAGCAAATACAAGCAAAGGATGCGAGGGAGGAGAGGGAGGCCGGCATCCGAGGAGAGGAAGGAGGGCTCCACGCCAATTGCCAAGGTGGCGCACCACATCATCATGTTTGATGCGCCACACATGAGGACCTGCGAGTCCAACAGGGCTGAACCCAAGTTGGGTTAGTTTGTATCGAAGTTTGAGTCGAACCGAGTCGGTTTAGGAACAGGAGGCGCATTGGGCTGCTGCCGCACCCCCCTGCCCTCATATATACCCCTTGGCTACGCCCAAGAGGGTTTGGACCACGTTTAGATAAAACCCTAGTTTCTAGTTGAACAGCGAAAGCTTTCCTCTGAAATTATACATCTCCAATTCGTATCGATCTGGAGAGTTGAACCTCAATTGAAGTGTGATCTGTTCTTTCCATTGGGAATTAGTAGATTGCAATTATACCGTTTCGTGGTCGACGGCTACGTGCGCAAGTGTGTGAAATCGTGAATATCCAAAGAGTAGAGAGCTGCTGCATTGACATCAGGGATCTAGCAAGGAGAGTTCATCGGTGACACCAAGTTATCCATCATCCGACGAAGTGCTCAACGAGAAGATCGGGCAACCCCATATCAGGTGGAGGGAGAGCTAGGTGGTGGCCGTTGCGGCCATTGATGGCTTGCCGAGGTCACGGCTGACGTTTTCTTGCCACAGGGAGGAGATAAGAAGGAGAAGGGGATGAGGCAGCCGTGCTGGAGGCACAGTGTCGCACGAGGCTGCACTGTGACGGCGGGTTAGGCTAAGCAGGTTTGGCTAAGCGAGTTTAGGTCACGCCAAACGTGTGTACGCGACGTCTAGAGCGCGACGCGAGCGGCATCGTACGTTCCCGGTGACTCGGAGGTCCAAACGGAAAACGGATTGCACCACTGGGTTTACAAGGACAAGACCAACTCGACCACACAGGACACACTCAGAAACTCCACACTTCGCAACACAAAAGATAATATCATAAACTCTCCAAATGATAATATAATGCAGCAAGAGAGTATTTATAAACAAGTGCTAACAGCTCGAAGAGATGCATGAAAAATAGGAGCTAATAGCACTGTAGTAGCTAGTTAAGAATGCTCAACAAATATAAGTGAAGAACATGAGTATTCATATGAAAAAGCGGAGCGTGTCTCTCTCCCACACAAGGATTGCTAGGATCCGAATTTATTCAAACACAAACAAAAATAAAAACACACAGACGCTCCAAGTAAAGCGCATAAGATGTGAAAGAATTAAAATATAGTTTCACTAGAGATGACCTGATAAGTTTGTTGATGAAGAAGGGGATGCCTTGGGCATACCCAAGCTTAGACGCTTGAGTCTCTCTGAATATGGTTGGGATGAACCACGGGGGCATCCCCAAGCTTAGGCTTTTCACTCTTCTTGATCACATAATATCACCCTTCTCGTTGATCCTTGAAAACTTCCTTCACACCAAACTCAAGACAGTTCTCATTAGAGGGTTAGTGCATAATCAAAAATTCTCATATTCTGTAATGATACAATCAATCCCAAAGCTTCTGGACATTAGCTACAGCCACCAATGCTTTGTGGAGCAAAGAAATCCACACAAACACAGTAAAAGAGCAAATGCAAAACAAAAGGCAGAATCTGTCAAAAACAGAACAGTCTGGAATGACGAATTTTTTTCGAGGCACTTAAGTTGCTCAGATGGATCTGGCCTAAAATAATGAAAGTTGCGTACATATCTCAGGAATATGCGTGATTTTTTTCAGAAGTTTTTGAATTTTCTACAGGGAGATAAGCTCAAATCCGTGACAGCTAAAAAATCTGTCACTGCGCAGAAATCCAAATCTTGCATCAACTTTCAATATAGAACTTTACTTGGCACAACATTGCGATAAAATAAAGATACAAAGGAGTTGCTACAGAAGTAACAAAACTCCTTGACTCAAAGAAAACAAAAATAACAGCAAATAAAAACGATGGGTTGTCTCCCATAAGCGCTTTTCTTTAACGCCTTTCAGCTAGGCGCAGAAAGTGAAAATCAAGTGTTGTCAAGTGGCAAATCATTCAAATCATCAAAAGCTTCTTCCAACACACAGCTTGTAACAATGGGTATCTTAGATGTTCCTGGAGGTGTTTCATTGTTCGAATTAACTTTAACCGTACTAAAAGTTTTATCAATTTTAAGCTCATAATGAGTCTTTGGTTTTGGCACTTTAGGAACATACATAAACTTTTGCTCTCTACCCACATAAGCTTTCTCCTTTTTAGACTTAAGAGAAGTAAAGGTTGAACTTAAGGTTTCAATAGCTTCCTCTAACTCATCAATTCTATGATTTTGGGTGTCATGGATATTATTATCCTCAAGAACAGTGATTCTTTCATTGATGGTGGCTATTGATTCATTAGTCTTACCAACACAATCAAGAAAATTTGGAAAAAAATTCTCCATAGAGTCTAACTTATTTATAACATTCTCCAAGGTGATCTCAATTTTAATATCTTTAGTGGGTGGTGTTCCTACCAAACTTTCAATAATATTACAGGCTTCTAAAGCAGGAGTACCCAAGAAATTTCCACCTGTAAGAGTGTCTAGAACATACCTATACCAACTAGAGATACCAACATAAAAGTTCCTAAGGAGGATAGTGGTAGAGTGTTTCTTAGTACATCTATGATGAGCATCACTAATTCTATACCAAGCATCTTTCAAATTTTCACCTCCTAGTTGCCTAAAAGAACGAACTTCAACTTCAGGAGCATTCATTTTGAAAAACAAAATCAAACCGAATTAAACAAGTAACTATTTTTTTGTGTTTTTGATAAAGAGAGCAAACAAGACTAAATAAAAATAAACTAAGCAAGACAAATAACAAAGTAAAGAGATTGGGTGTGAGAGACTCCCCTTGCAGAAGCAATTCGGTTTTCCCCGGCAACGGCGCCAGAAAACGTGTTGCTAGCGCTAAGTTGACGAGGGAATATCTCCCCGGCAACAGCGCCAGAAACTATGCTTGATGCATGTAACGTCACACGTCAGTTGGGAACCCCAAGAGGAAGGTATGATGAGTGCAGCAGCAAGTTTTCTCTCAGTATGAAACCAAGGTTTATCGAACCAGTAGGAAAACGAGGTTGCTTCGAAGGTGTTGGTGAAGGAGTGTAGTGCGGCGCAACACCAGGGATTTCGGTGCCAACGTGGAACCGCACAACACAATCAAATTACTTTGCCCCAACTTAACAGTGAGGTTGTCAATCTCACCGGCTTGCTGAAAACAAAGGGTTAAACGTATCGTATGGAAGATGATGTTTGTTTGCATAAAACAGTAGAGAACAATGATTGCAGTAGATTGTATTTCAGATGTAAAAGAATGGCCGGGGTCCACAGTTCACTAGTGGTGTCTCTCCAATAAGATAACTAACATGCTGGGTAAACAAATTACAGCTGGGCAATTGACAATTGATAAGTGCATATAACATGCATGTGCGAGTTGTGGTGTCTACTATGAGATTCATTTGGGCATTACGACAAAGTACATAGACCGCTATCCAGCATGCATCTATGCCTAAATAGTCCACCTTCCGGTTAACATCCGTACCCCTTCCAGTATTAAGTTGCAAGCAACAGACAATTGCATTAAGTAATGTGCGTAATGTAAACAATACATTCATCCTTGAATAAAGCATTGTTGTTTTACCCCTAGTGGCAACAACACATCTACAACCTTAGAACTTGCTGTCACTATCCCAGGTTAAATAGAGGTTGAACCCAACTATCATGCATAAATACCCCCTCTTGGAGTCACAAGTACTCACTTGGCCAAGCTTCAACAAGTAACGGAGAGCATGCAAGATCACAAATAACATAGACATGATAATATAATATTCAGCTCCACATAGGTATCAATATAAGTCGGATCCCAGCAAACACAACATGTAGCATTACAATAAGATGATCTTGATCATGATAGGCAGCTCACAAGATCTAAACATGATGGCACAAGTGGAGAAGACAACCATCTAGCTACTGCTATGGACCCATAGTCCAAGGATGAACTACTCACGCATCACTCCGGAGGCGGGCATGGCGATGTAGAGCCCTCCGGTGATGATTCCCCTCTCCGGCAGGGTGCCGGGAAGAGCTTCAGAACCCCCCGAGTTAGGGTTGACGACGGCGGCGGCAGCGAATATGTTCTGGATGAAAGGCTCGTGTTTTAGGGTTTTCACGTCTCGGGGAATAAATAGGCGAAGGGGCGATGTCGGTGGACCCCCGAGGGGCCCAAACCACAGGCTGGCGCGGCAGAAGGTGGGGCCGCGCCGCCAGGTGGTTTGGCCACCTCGTGGCGAGTCTTCGTCTCTCCTTCGGACTCCATGTACGTGTTGGAAAAATAGGGACTTGGCCTTTTGTTTCGTGCAATTCCGAGAATATTTCAGAAGTAACTTTCTGAAACCAAAAACAGCAAAAAACAGGGAACTGGCACTGTGGCATCTTGTTAATAGGTTAGTCCCAGAAAATGCATAAAAGTGATATGAAGTGTATATAAAACATGTAGCAAATGGTATAATATAAGCATGGAACAGCAGAAATTATGGATACGTTGGAGACGTATCACTGAGCATATCAGCCAACTTTTTCTTCAATTCAATCAGTTCTTCCGGATTCATCCGGTAGGATCTCTGGGATATAGGAGCTGTTCTGGGAATAAGTTCAATCACAAACTCAATATCTCGGTCGGGTGGCATACCTGGTAACTCGTCGGGAAAGACATCCGAGAATCTGTGAACAACTCGGATCTCATCTAGGGCTGGTCAGGCTATTCCTTCATGACAGCCCGGTCGGGAATATTTCATTGCTGACACATACTCCACTTCGACTCCACTGTCCGAGGTGAGGGAAACTGCTCTTCTGGCACAGTCTATACGGCCATGATACTTGGCTAACCAGTCCATGCCGAGTATAACATCTATGCCTTGGGTTCCTAGTATGATGAGGTCAGATGGAAATTTCTCTCCTTTTATTTCTATGGGGATGCTGGAACAAAATGACCTGGCGTCTGCCGAAGATCCGGGGGTTTGGATTACCATAGGCTTGGATAAAAGGGTTCCCACTAAACCTCCCTTGGTAACAAACTCTTCGGTAATAAAAGAATGGGTGGCACCGGAATCAAATAGGACAGTTGCAGGGCTGAGTTGACAAGGAACGTACCCAGAACAACATCTGGCGCATCCTGGGCTTCCTCAGCATTGATGTGGTTCATACGACCCTTTGCGACAGCAACATTGCCACGGGGTGCAACATTCCTCCCATTGCCAGGGCGGCCTGCTCCGGGGTTGGGTGCCGGGGCCTTGGGGCGAGAGGCGGGCTTCCTTCGATTGGGGCATTCTTTGGAATAGTGGCCCTTGGTGCCGCACTCAAAGCAGACAACATGTGGACCACGGTTGATGTTGTTGGATGGTCCTCCGGGACGGTTGTTGTTGTCGTTGGGGCGAGGGTAGTAGTTGTTGGGGGCGGTTGGGATAGTTGGGGGCGTGGTGCCGGTGCAGATGTTGGCGGAGGTCTGTAGGCAGGCTTTGGTGCTGGTGGAAAGTTGCGGGGCTTCTGGCTGCTAGAGCCCTCCTGAGCATTCATTCTCCTCTTGCGGCTTTCGAACATGGACTTGCGCTTGGTCTCCAGCTGAATGGCTTTGTCCGCAAGGGACTGCAAATCATTGAAGTCATGGGTGACGAGCATACACTGCATCTCGTCATGAAGCCCATCCATAAAGCGCTCCATCTTCTTCTTCTCCGTGTCGGTGTCATCCGGAGCGTACCGAGACAGATCGGTAAACTCATCCAGATAGGCAACGACATCCTTGCTTCCCTGCCTCAGCTTGCGGAACTCATCCTTCTTCCTCTCGATCAGTCCGCAGGGAATATGCTTCTTGCGAAATTTATCCTTAAAATCATTCCAGGTGATAACCTGACCGGCTTGCTGGAGTGCCTTGGTAGTTTCCCACCAAGCTCGTGCCGGTCCGGCGAGGTAGTGGGTGGCGTAAAGTACATTCTCATTATCCCCCACTGCAGCCACCTCGAGATCATTCTCGATGGTGCAAAGCCAGTCATCGGCCTCGAGGGGGTGAAGTCCCTTGGAATAGGTGGGCGGGTTGGTCTTCTGGAAGTCAATCAAGGTGGATCATTGATTACCACCCTCATCGCCATTGCCACCATTGTTGTTGTTCTGGTTGGCATGAGCAGCGGCAATCTGCTGCAGGGCGGCGAGATGAGATTGACGCTCCTCCCGAGCAGCTTGGCGATCCTCCATAATAATCGCAAGGAGTTGGGCGGCAGTTGGCTAGGGTGGTGGTGGTGGTGGCGGGTTCGGGTTGCGGCGAGTGTCCACCATCCTGAGGTAAACAGGTATAAGAGGCAAGGCAAAAGGGGTTCCGGCTATGGGAAAAATGGTTAAGTCACAAGGGGTGGATTTTATCGGTGCATTAAGAAAGATTTTTGCAAGGATCAAATAAAATCAAGCACTATCATGAAACAATCATAACATCAAGTTCACACATGCCATACATCAAGTTCACAAAATAAAATGGTTACAGCAGAACCATTACATAACATCGCGACAGAGGGTCGACTTAATCCTACGATAACTGGAGGAATCACTCGTCTACTGGGGTGGGACCTCGGGCTCGGTGCAAGCACCGGACTCGTAGTCAGGCTCCTCCGGGTCCTCCTCCTCCTCCTCGTCCTCCTCTGGGACGTCGTCCTCTAGGATGGGGTCAACAGGATCCTCATCCTCGTCTACCATCTCCTCGTCCTCGTAGTCCATCTCTTCTAGGTAGTCATCATCGTCACTGATGAAGGCGTTGTTCACCTTGCGGAGATCCTCGCCCTCCTCCTCTATCTCGGCAGCCTGCCGCTCCATATCATCGATCATCTTGTCCTGCTCCGCCACCTTCTTGCGGAGCCGACAGATGGTCCTCCTCTGACGAGCCAACTTGAGGCGGACGTTATCCACCTCCCACTTCAGCTGGGTCTCACGAACACGGCTCTCGGTGAGCGAGGTGCGGTGGGAGTGATCCTGAAGTCTGGAGCTGCACAGAGACTCCTGGGTGCGGTGGAGCAAGATCTCCATATCGGTGAGGTGCTCACCGAAAAGAGTGTGCTGAGCGGTGTAGGTGGGGTGTCCGTCGCTGTCGCGCCTCCCGTAGTACCGGAAACGGGTGGTCGACAGCTCGGCCTTGTGCTCCTCACAAAGGCGGGCTAGCATCCTCTGCTTGGCGCTACAGAGACCGTGCTCCAGCTAGAGTCCATAGTGGCGTAGCGTATGTCCTTCGAACGAGGGTGCTGAAAGTTCCCCCGAACCGAAGACTCGATGAGCCAACACAGGCTCCCGTCACCGAGAGTGTTGACCTGACGACCGTGGAACTCAGGAGCGGGGCGACCCAAGATGTCACTCAACTCGTACAGGTCTCTCTCGAACATCATCATGTCGTCCTTCTTTACTTGCTTAAACTCAGAGAACTTGGTCGCCATCTAAAATTTTAAGCAGAATTTTAAGTTAGTGAGGTGACTAGTTTGCAAAATTTTAAGCAAGTAGATTAGCAACTATAACAAGTGGGCAAAATTTCAAAAAATTTGAGATGGCAATGTGAGCAATATTTTAGGTTGATGACAAGTGTGCAAAATTTTAATTCAAGATTATAACAAGTGAGCAAAAAATTTAAGTGTATTCAGAAAATGTAGTGTTTTATGACAATAAGGTTTTGTAAATGAGAGGGTTGGGAGATAAGCAATTTTCAAAAATACTCAAGTCCCTTATAGTTTAGAACTTAGATTTTTGTAACTCCTATCTAACGCCCATGCTAAACTAAGGTCTCCTAAAGTCAGGATGGCTCTGATACCAGCTCTGTGGGGACCCCGGACTAGCTGTCCGAAATACCCGATTATGATTAACACAACGATCCCGTGATCAGTATGTCGTTGCACATAATCCAAACGGAATATCAAAGTTTACATCCATTACAATACCAAATAAAAGTCTGACAAATATGGTCATACAGACCAAGTCTTACATAGGTGCCTTCTTGGGCCAAATAACATCAATATCAGTGGAAGCTACGGTAGAGTCGACCAAAATACATCCTTAACACCCGACAGGCAGCTGACTTATGAAGATCCCTAGTTCGCGTCATCGGCGCCATACTCCTCCTCGGCGTAGTGTTCCACGAAATCTGGCATAGCAACAATGTCAGGGACGAAACCATTATGAGTACATTTGAATGTACTTCGCAAATACCCCCGACATGAACATGCACTAGCATCATATTTATTATAATAAAAACTTTATTTTCAGAAGACATCTCTATATCTTTGTTGAAAAAGGTAAGAAGAATTTTAGAAACTTTTCCAGAAAATCCATCATGTTTATTTTTCCAAAACTCCTCCTTTTTCTGACCATAGCCCTTCATGGTCAATATTTCCGGCAAACTCATACCGACCCTTTGGTATAGTTGCATAACACATTTCCACTTTGCTTTCCAAACTCAAAAACTTTGCACAAGGTCTTAGGACAGCCTTCCAACTGTCCATTACCAAGGACTCGGCTATTTGAATAGTTTTTTTACACTCTGCAGAGGTAGTACGCTTTACCCACCCATCCGGCAACTCATCGTGTCAGCCACGTCCCGCCATACAAGGTGTATGCGAAGTTGAGTAACCGGCCATAGCCTCTCCTTTACGCATGCTAGTATAGGATCCTGCCCTATGACACTTTCCGTCGACACCCAGTCCAGTTTCCCGTCGGAAACCCTAAGTGTGAGGACTCATAGTTTTGCCCGGCGGGTGTTTCCTACAGCCTTCTATCCCCCTCTTGTAGGAGGACCCAGGTCAGGGGAGGGTCACCAAACCAGTCCCCTCATGAAATGGAGCATATCCGTTGTTGAGGCATCCCATACTAATATGCGCAAATTACATGACTAAGCCCTGTCCCATATGGGGTAAGTGTGGTCACACAGGGTATGGTTGGTCGTCATAGTACTACGTACGCATTGTGCATTTTTCGGAAAACACCACCACTCTGACTTTTTCCTCATCTCCAACTTGAATAACTCATAATCCACTCAAGGATAATCAAAGGAGTTTTTAGTAAAACCATTTGTTTCCCATCCTATAATTCATATAACTATCCTGTACTTCTACATAAGTGGCAAAATAGTTTTTCATATAGTTTTGGTAAAAGGCTTTTGAAAACAAGTTGCATTGGGTAAAAACATGTATCCAAAAATAGATGCATCATATATATAGGGGTGCATGCTCAGAAAGTAGCTTGCCTTGCTCAGCAAAGTGGCCCTGGTCTTGCTCTTCTGGTTCAACAAATCCCCCTTCCTCATACCCTCCGGCAACGTTCTCGTCTAGTCGTAATAATCAAGCAAATACAAACAATCACACCACTATTTGACAGAACATCACAAAAATACAAACTAAAATTCTACAGGTAGCTACTGTCCTAAGGAAGACAACACCATTGGATTTGAGTCAATTTGAGTTACTGAACTCCATGCATAAATGTTTTGGTCCAGAAGTTTATTAATCAAGTTTTAGTTACTGACCTAGTTCTGTAACTCACAAAATTAAATCCTTTTAGGGGTAGACAATATTAATCAATTCTGATCTAACACAATTGGATTTAATTCATTTGGGTTAAGCATCATTCAATTAAAATTGTTATAGTCCAGAAGGGTTAACTAATCTTAATCCAATGCTAAACAATTACAGTGGCTTAATTAATTCTACAAAAATTAGGTTAGCTAAGTTTTTGTATTACTAAGCTAACAAAATTGGATTCACTAATTTTAGATCATCAGAGTATCAGAAACAAACAAGTTTAGATTTTTAACCTTCTGTAGCTATTTTAAAACTACTCTCTGGATACTAATCTAAACAGGATGAAATTAGTGTACTTGTACAGACAATTTAACAAGCTTTCCAGAGAATTTTGATTCAATTTATTTGGATCTACAAATCTCGAGTTATTGAATTTCAAAGTTAAGTACAGTACTGGTTTTCAGAGTTTTCAATTTGATCAATTTATTCGATTTAAACCTCTGATGTGGATAATGTTGAGATCCCTGACGGGTGGGTCCTACCCGTCAGTGACTCAGCGAATTAATTCGCGCGCGGGAGAAATGTTTAAACGGCTGACGGGTGGGGCCTGCCCGTCAGCGACTCACTTAACCGAATCGGTACGCTACCGTCGGATCTAGGATCTACGGCTGACAAGCGTGCTTACCGGCGATGACCATAAATCGGCGGCGCCGCTGTGGCCGCGGAGGTACAGTGGACAGACGGCTCACCTCGGTGGGCTTGGGACGGCGGAGACGGCGTGGTTCGACGGCGGAGAGCTTGGGGAGGCCACGGGGATGAGTTGTGCTTGCTGGGGAAGGCTCTGTCGACGGCGACGCGCTATCCTCCTTCCTCGGCCGTGTCCAAGTCCGACGACCTCGCTACGCCGTTCCTGGACACGAAACAGAGGAAAAGACGAGCAGGTGAGTGCGGTGCTCATGGGGATGAAGATGGAGGGCAGAGGGAAGAGAGGGAGTGAGTAGCACGGCACGGCCGTGGTCGACGCCAACCTCGACCTCGGCAGCACTTGGCCATGCCCTGCTGCAGCAGCACGGCGCTGCAACGGCGTGTCCACCCTCCTGTTGGTGCACGAGAGAGTGAGTGGAGAGGGGGAGAGACAGTGGGGTGGTGCGAGTTGAGAGCGAGGCTCGGGTGGGGATTTTATAGGCGGGCGGCCGGTCCATGGTGGCCAGGGTGCACGGGAGGGGTAGAGGTGGTGCTGGCTTGCCACTGGCGGCTCTGGGCGGCGTGCACACCGCGTGGGGGTGGCCGTTAGGGTTTGGGGGCAGAGAGTAGAGCAGTGCAAGGTCGTGAACGGCTCGGGCCGACGACGTCCATTGCGCGCACGCGGTGTTCGTCAGCGTGGTGACGCAGGCATGGGGCAGGGGGCGTGACGGCATCGAGTCCGTGGGGTCATGGCGAGGGTGGGGAGTGGCTAGGCGGGCGGCGCGTGCAGGTGAGGCGCGGTCGTGGCGACCGTCGTCGGCACCCACGTGCACGGCCGTCTCTGGTTGGGTGGGGAGGATACGGTACAGGGGTGGTCGGGGGCGCATTCGTCGTTGCCCAACGGGGGCGGAGAGCACGGCAGAGAGGCTGCACGTCACTGGCCAGTGCGACGCGCCCTCTTTTCTCTTTTGCAGGGCGGAGGTGACGGGAGAGGGGGAGCGGGATGCTCGGCCAGCAGCTAGCGGCCAAATTGGTCGCGACGTGCGAGCCGTGCGTGCACTGCGCGGGTGAGGGGAGAGAGAGGGGTGCGAGGGAGAGAGAAGTCGGTCGAATTTCGACCGAATTTGGTTCGAATTTGAGCTTGGTTCTTCTCTGCCTCTCACGTGTTCGACAAATTGTCTGAACGAAATTTGAATTCAAATTTCTTTGAATCCTTTTTATAATTTGCTTCATACTATTTTATGTAGGTTTGTGATTCATTTTGTTTGTTAATGGTTTAAGTAGAAATTAGGTTTTCTTGATGTGATTGAGAATGAAAGAAAAAGGTTTTAAGAATTTTAAAATTAGGTTTTTGAAAATATAAACTTTTGAGAGATAAGTTATGAGAATAAAATTGAGAGTGATCATATCACCTCAATTATGAGTTTTGAAAATAGAGCAATTTAGTTCCTGCTAAATTCAAATACTCATGTCACATGACAATAGTTGTAGTTTTATTTGTTCTTGTTGTTTGTGACAAGGTTTTTAATTCACACAAGCATAAAAACAACAAGAAAACAATCCACACAATTAAAACAAGCAAAAGTTTTTGTTGGTTCCAAAATTTTGAACATTTCAACTTGTTACAATTTTGGAATGTGACACACGTACACCGCGCCAACCCACCGAGAACGTTCGTCGCCTAGAGCTACTAGCACCGACGAAGAGAGACAACCTTGCGGCGTAGTTTAGGTGGTAGATCTAATCAACTAGATTAGATCTATATGAGAGGATTAGAGACGTCTAATTCTCAACACATGAGATCTACGAGAGAGAGAGAACTTGCACGGAGGCAATTGTGTTTCATTGTTATGTCAAACCCTAGGGGGCTTGGGGTGTTTATATAGGTGGCCAAAGGGTGTAGGTGCTTGGGCAAGGGGAAAGCTCCCCTTGCCCAACTCGGCTTGGGAGGTGGAGTTGGAGTCTCCAACTCCCCTCCTCCTCTCCTTCCTTGCCGCCGCCGACGGGTGGGGCCCCCCTAGGTCGCACCGACCTAGGCGGGTGGGGCCCACCTCGGTCGGGTCGGCCTCGGCCTCCTCCGCCCGCCGCCCCATGTGGGGCCGCCACCGAAGGCCGGGGGGAATCCCTCCCCCACTCGGATTCGGCCCTCCAGCCCCATGTGGGGTGCGGCTGCCTTGTAGGCCCCATGGGCCCACTTGGCAGTCTCCTTTTATTGGGCTTCAATTAAAATCCTTTAATAATATTTTCCAATATAATTAATTAAATAAATAATTAATTGTTTTGCCAAATTAATTCCTTTTCGAATATTTCCTTTTACAGAAAATTCCCGGAATTAATTACTTATCATATAATTCATATTTACATGATCCGAGATACCTAGTATCCACCGACAAAACTCTCGGAACAATATTTCCACCTTTATATAAACACTCGGAATAAATCCGATGATGATAGAAACCATTCCTATCATCCCGGGACATTAGATGTCCGCCTTCTCTCTAACTCAAACTTCACCGGAACAAGTCCCAGTGACATCGAAGCTACTCCGACACAATCTCATTACCACTAAGACTACAACTTTATTCTCTCAATAAAAGGTTGAGTCACAGCTTAAGTGTGTGACCCGAAAGGTTCAGTAAACACAAAGTCATGTCCGGGAGCTTACAGGACAATAACCTAGACGGCCGTACTAGCTCCCTTGTGTTTATGAGTGAACGACAGAACCTCTGTGTTACTCATTACACTAATTCCCTTGCGTACAATACCAATGATATCTCGAGATTGAGACAATGTGCTCTAGTGTGATCGAACCCTTTGATCATAACACATATAATTCTCGTACCAATATCATTCTCTTTTCTCATTCCGTATTTATGTTGTCCCGTGATTAATCATGGTGTGTCTGGCCAGACGGTTGGGTGACAACAATAATACTGAGATGGCCTAGAGGATGTATCTCTCCATCGTCTGGAGGAGTAAGTGCCATTCTTGAATAATCTCTGTTCCAATACATTATTCTAGCTCACGCCCAAAAGCCACCTTTATAGCCCCCGGTTACGGCCGAACGTTAGGTGACAATCAAAGCTTGAGTGTCGAATAAGCGTTCACCAGATATTCTCATAGCATAGGAATATAGCTAACGATAACTAAACATATGATCAATTGCTATCTTCATCGTTGACGATTAGTCTCATCGCAAGATCTTACAATGGGTCGGTTCAGTACTATTATCATTCCGATAATAAACTCCTATAGTTTTATGACTTATACAAAGTCCATGATCAGGAAAACATGATCATCAAACAACAAGATAGGCTAGTCTTGGAGACAAGACTAGGAACGCTTTTACTTGTTCGTATCTCTACACGTGTATTGGAGGTTTTCCTCTTGAATACGTTGTATTTGCTATTCAAGTACCCAATACAGTTATGGCATAAAGATATAAACATTAATAATAAACTTGGAGATAAATAATAACAAAATTATTATTGTCTCTAGGGCATATCTCCAACAGGAAGAGCTTCACATAAGGCTAGTAACAGTAGTTAATGTTTAAAATAATGGTCATGTTTGTGTTCTTACAGAACATGTGAGTTTTTGATTTGATGCACTAACCCTCTAATGAGAATTACGATGAATTTGGTGTGAAGAAAGTTTTCAAGGGTCAAGAGAAAAGAGTGATATAGTAGGATCAAGAAAAGTGAAGAGCTTAAGCTTGGGGAGACTCCCATGGATCTCCCCAGCATATTTCAAGAAGACTCAAGCGTCTAAGCTTGGGGATGCCTTGGGCATCCCCTTCTTCATCGACAAAATTATCAGGTCATCTCTAGTGAAACTATATTTTAATTCGTTCACATCATATGTGTTGTTCTTGGAGCGTCTGTGTGCTTTTATTTTCAATTTGTTTATTTTTATTTTCTGATAACAACTTGTTGGATCCTAGCATTCTTGTTTGGGAGAGAGATATGATACGTCTCAAACGTATCTATAATTTTTGATGTTCCATGTTGATATTATACCAATTGTTACATGTTTTACATAGACTTCATATCATTTTTATACATTTTCTGGGACTAACCTATTAACAAGATGCCACAGTGCCGGTTCCTATTTTCTGCTGTTTTTGTATTTCAGAAAAGCTGTTAAGGAAATATTCTCGGAATTGGACGAAAATCAACGGAGGTCCCTATTTCACCGACACGTCCACGGAGTCCAAAGGAGAGACGGAGAAGCGCCAGGAGGCGGCCACACCGAGGCGTGGTGTGGGCCCCTAGGGTGGCCTCCGACGCCGCCCTTTCGCCTATTTATTCCTCCCGTCAGGAAAACCCTAAATACCCGAGTCATATTCCACGAAAAGTTCCAGAGGCGCCGCCGTCGTCAACCCTAGCTCGGGAGGGTTCTGAAGCTCTTCCCGGCACCCTGCCGGAGAGGGGAATCATCACCGGAGGGCTCTACATCGCCATGCCTGCCTCCGGAGTGATGCGTGAGTAGTTTATCCTTGGACTACGTGTCCATAGCAGTAGCTAGATGGTTGTCTCTCCACTTTATGATATCATGTTTGGATCTTGTGAGCTGCCTAACATGATCAAGATCACCTTATTGTAATGCTACATGTTGTGTTTGCTGGGATCCGATGAATATTGAATACTATGATCAAGTTGATTATTAATCTATGTTACATGTTATTTATGATCTAGCATGCTCTCCGTTATTAGTAGATGCTTTGGCCAAGTAGATGCTTGTAACTCCAAGAGGGGGTATTTATGCTAGATAGTGGGTTCATGCCTCCGGTAATCTGGGCGAGTGACAGCAACGTCTAAGGTTGTGGATGTGCTGTTGCCACTAGGGATAACATAACAATGCTATGTCCACGGTCATATGTATTTTTTTACATTACGCACATTACTTAATGCGATTATCCATTGCTTGCAACTTAATACCAACGGGGGACACAAATGTTAACCTGACAATGGATTATTAGTCATAGATGCGGTTGGATAACGGTCTATGTATCTTGTCGTAATGCCCAATTAAATATCACTAGTCATTAACCCGTGCCACTGCACGGGCTAGCAAATTTGGAGCATAGAAATTTTATATGTTTTCAATAAACTGCTATGTTCTAATGTACTTTTCAGAAAAAGGTAGAAAATTTTGTTTAAACCACATTATTTGTTCTAAAACATGTGATAAATATCATTTGTAGTTTACAGGGGAGAATTGATTCATATTCATACATTACTTCCAACATATATAGTTACATTTATAATTCATATACCTCGACGGATTCCGGTTTGAGATTACATATTTTACATTTTTGGAGTTTCCATTACACTTACATGGTCAAACATAAATATATGTACATGACCTACGCTCAAACTGATATTCCCTTAATTTGCATGTACTATAAATAACAATATCACGTAAAATGTGAACCTGAAATTAAAAAACAATTACTTACTTATAAGTAAGAGTGACTGGAATTTATTAGATCCGTTGTCGCCTCCCAAGAAAGTAAGACTTGAGGACCCGTTAATTGATCTTTGCATAATTCAGTTTACCTATTTTATTAATCCTTAAGTATCAACATATGACAAATCTATTAGATGCAATTCTCGATTTTTTTTTTATAGAAGATAAAGAAGAAGAAAATTATGAAGGTACTTGTATGTATAAGAGTGCAAAGAATATGCAAAGAAATTATTTTGGGAATCTAAGAAGGTATATCATGCTATTCACTATATGGGATCCGCGTTGTTCACTATATACACAAATACTTGAGGGTCCAGACTAATTACCTTCAGGAGCTTGCCACGTAAAGAGAAAACACCTTGGCAGCAGGATCTTTTTTATCACTGTAGTGTAAAAGTTTGAGAAAATCAAGGTTTTTAGACGTAAAGCATATTTCCGTTGCAAGCAACACAGTATGAAGACCTGCTGTCAAGAAGCAGTATTATTGCACTCCAATAAACATAATATATATCTACAGAGGTAAAATGGAATTAGGCAATGAATTCAATCTCACTAATTTAAATTAATAAGGGCATAGGAGGGGCTAGATCATAACTAAGAAATACTCATTGAAGTACATGGCTAATCTCTCCGAAATCAGCACCAAACAACTGCACACATGTTACTACCTTGGTAATATTTTCTGCACTCGGTCTGCATAATAATATAGACATTGATCTGCATAACAGAACTTACAATCTTAATCCAGATAATTATGTGCTTCAACATGTTTAAAATAATAACTGGAAACAACCATATATATGTGGACATGAGTAACACAGTCATAGCTCAAGAAAGTTTTTTCAGGTATTATCACCAAATAAAAGGTACCTCTCGGATAAAGTTTGGAAAACAAAGTACAAAGTATGTCGATGTAGAATGAATACCCAGGTACCTAAGTGTCTGGCATATTAAGGCTGTAGCATACAAACAATATTTCTGAGAATATTCACATTGATCAGATAAAATTGGGTCCGGTGTATATGTTTGCAACTACATTGTTTGTGTTAATGATTAGAGATAGTACAGAGATGGAAAACCATATAGACATCCCAACCTTTTCTTCTCGATGCAAGGTTTAGCATATCAGAGGCTAGGTACGAATTGACGAACTCCATGCATGTACCTACAAAATTTATGCTTTTTTGTTTGGATAGTTGGAAATCAGAAGCATGCATTAGCCTTTTAATGCACCGTGAATAGATTTTGAGAGCATCTATCATATATTCATATGTAGCATGTTGAAGTCATTACCACAAATAAGCATCTGGTTTGCTTAATGCAATTTCACAAAACCTGAAGAATATCAATAAGATTCAGCCTGTTCATGTCTAACCTGAAAAACCACTGACTAATAAATAGGTTATGCCTTTCACCAAATTCATATAATGAAGAGCACTACAAATGATTAACCTCTTGTAGTTTTTCTTCTCATGATCGATCCAACGGCGATTTATTTTCTAACAAAATTAAGTGCAGTCAGCTTTCAACATCGGTAAAAGTTAAATTTGCAGACATAGTGTGAGAAGGCCCGTTGGATTCACTCATAAGGGCGTTGCAACAAACAGAAACTTTAGGGATACCAAGTTAGTTGTGTACTGAGTGTGCGTAGGAGCGACAGGCAACCATATTGAATTTTGTCGTGGAGATGAACAGCTGCGCCGCATGTCATCCCTGGTTCTTTGTTTCAGAACGTCACCGACTGAGGCCTTGCAACGATTAAAAATTGCAGATTAATCTTGTAGAAAAAATACTGCGCTCAACAGAAGCTACTATTACTTAGAAAGAATAATATGTAATGCACTCTACCATAAATTCAGGAGTTTTAGCGTTGCTTCAAAGGACATATTGTTAGATTTCATATATCATTTATCCCTTTACAACTATAGATCTCAATAATCAGCCGGAAGAAAGTAAGAAACAACCATAGTGGAGATATATTCTGTAAACATTACCTCAAACATATGGCGATCAGCTCAGGAAGGAAGGATGATTGGAATATGGCAGAGTAAAGGGGCTTGCTGAAAATGATAATTCTGTTGCGCTGGAAGTAGTATCGTAGCTACGGATCCACGGCAAAGTCAGCGTGCTATACTGTTTTGATCGAGGCACATGCATAGTCGGCGTCCGGCCGTGGTTGCAGGCCTCAATCTTTCCCTTGCAGGCTGCAACACAGTATCGCACCTTGATGAACCTTTATGCCACACTACTTTCAGATCCAATCATCTGTATACATGGCCGTCATCCCATGATCCAAGCACTGGCAGATGTTTCGGCCGCTGATGCCGTGCGTGGAGGCGGATGAGCACGGGAAGACTGGAGTAGATCAATTGTGGCCTTGCACGGGCAAATCAAATCGAAGCAGGAGGCGAAGATTAGATGCGATTTTTTTATGAGCTAAAAATAGATTAGATGTGATTTTTTTCCGTTTCTACATATTTTTGATTTTGCTGGGGTCGAACCCACGATCTTGGACTCTATTATGTAAGGAGATCGGAAAATCTAGTTGGTCTCACGCGGGTGGAAGAGGTCTAGCCGAGGTTATCCAACGGCTGTCCAAGCATGATTAGTCAAATCAGATGGATGAAATCATCTAATCTCCAGGATTAACGTGGAGCCTTTTACGGTGCCTCCAATTAGTAAATATAAGATGGTAGTCATCTTGTCATTTATATGCATTGTCATGCGCTCACTATTTTATCAATTGCCCAGCTATAATTTGTTTACCCAACATGTTATTTATCTTTATGGAGAGACACCACTAGTGAACTGTGGACCCCAGTCTATTCTTTTACACTGATAAAACCACCAACTGCAATCATTGTTCTCTTCTACTTCTTACAATTAAATACTGTTTTTCACACCATACGTTTAATCCTTTGTTTTCAGCAAGCCAGGAAGATTGACAACCTTCCTGTTTCGTTGGGGCAAAGTAGTTTGATTGTGTTGTGGGCAGGTTCCACTTCAACAGCACTTTTCTGGCGCCGTTGATAACCTTCAGAGGTGCTCCTACTCCTCCGGGATTCGATAAGCTTGGTTTCATACTGAGGGAAAACTTGCTGCTGAACTACATCATACCTTCCTCTTGGGGTCTCCCAACGAACGTGTGTTTTCACGTTATCAAGACACGCTCCGCTTTTTCATTTGAATACTCCTATTCTTCACTTATACTTGTTCAGTGAAATTATAGATACTTTTAAGAGCGGCTCCCATGAAAGACGTTATTTATACCAGCAAGACAGATCATCCCTCTTTCTCTTTTGTTTACAAATGCAGATGTTTCACTGAGTATTCAGTTGACAAAATGTGAAGAGATTAAGCGGTTAAAGTTGTAATTAGTTGGGACTGGGCATCCTGTTGCCAGCTCTTTTTGCAAAATTAACAGATAAGCGGATGTATATGCCGCTAGTCTGGAGGTAAAGTCTGTTTGACAAGTGAAATAAAGACATCCACCACGTCCTCATAAGCTTGGTAAACATTGACACAAAAAGGAGTAGTAACAATTTTGAATAGTTTAAAGGTAGCACATGAAAAATTTACTTGGAGTGGCAAGAAAATACCACATATAGATAGTTATGGTGGACACAAATGGCATGGATTTTGGCTCAAGGATTTGGATGCACGAGAAGCATTCCCTCTCAGTACAGAGTTTAGGCTGGCAAGGTTATTTAAGCAAACACAGACTATCAACTGGTACACCAAGAATTATATGACAAACATATTGCAAAGATTATAAGACTCCACACTGTCTTCCTTGTTAACCAAACCCTTTTACTAGAAAATATCTAGACCTTAGAGATACCAATCATGCAAACCAAATTTCAACGAGCTTTGCGGTAGTTCTTCATTAATAGGTTTTAACTACATGATACAAAAGCTTAGACATGAACTACTTGATAACTCAAAACAATTGACAAGTATCAAATTATCCAATACAGTGATCTACAAGAATATGTAAGCTTTTTCCATTATACCATCTACCACATGCAACATTTTCTGTTCCAACCAAACACCAATCAATTTATTTCAACATAAACTCTCCAAACAATTATAAGTGAAACAAGAGAGTACTTTCTTTAAAAGAACTAACAGCTCTGAATAAAAGATGCATGAAAAACAGGAGCTAAAAACATAGCAATAGCTAGATAAGAATACTCAACAAGTATAAGTGAAGAAAAGGAGTATTCATATGAAAAAGCGGAGCGTGTCTCTCCCAATCAAGAATGCTAGGGTCCAATCAAGTTGACCATAAGAAAAATAAAATACTGAAAATAAAAGCACACATACACTTCAAGTAAAGCACATATCTATACTATTATTAAAAGAGCAAACTTGTTGTAACAGCCCAAAGTTAAGAACCTGAAAAACCTGTGTAATTTTCCACTTTTGTGTTCCTTGCATCATGGCATCCATGCATTATGTTGTTGCTAGGGAATTGTGCTAGGGAATTGTTGTTGTTGCTAGGGAATTGTTGTGGTTTGGCACCACCTAAAAATAAAATGCTAAATTTGCTTCAACCAATTTCAAATCAATGAAGGCACTCAAGCTTGCAAAACAAAATATCTTGACATCTTATATTTGTCAAGGAAGTTCCAAGAGTTCAAAGTAATAATTTTTTCACTTGCTTTAAAAATTCTAAAGTAATATCATTTTGGTCCTTAGACATTTTCGAGCCACGTTCATCGGATAATCCGAGTTCTAATTTACCGGATAATCCGATTTCGTTCAGTACCTAATAAATTCTCCTGTTTCCCCTCTCTCGTTCGAAATTGGGTATTTAACTCTGTTATTGTCTAAAATAATTTATCAAAAGGACATAATTAAAAGAGGACATATATAAAAGGAAATTTATAAATGTACTAACTTATTGTCGGGACATCAGAAAATTGTGTTCGTTCTACCAAAATACTCCGAGAAAGGTGAACTACCTCAAAATGTTCCGAGAAACATATACCAACTGTTTTCAAGCAGTTCTACACAATAGGGTGGCCCGCGCAATTGCGCGGCTAGCAATCAGATTATTTCTATCTTAAACCCTGATGTATTAATTTTCTTATGGATATCATCTTATTAAAAAAACAGAAATAAGAAGTGTAAATATATTGAAACAACTAACGATAATCGATTTGTAGAGCCTCATAAGTGCTCACGTGTTTCTCCCTGGTAATAGAACCTTTGTAAATATTATTAATACGAAACCCAAGTAACTTGATTATTCAACCAAGTTATATTATGCCAGAGATGACTATCACATCAACTTGTATTCTACTCAACATGTTCCACAAACTCCAACCCATCAACCTTGTCATCAAACACTAATATATAATTTTCCATGCCTAATTAACAATAAAAAATCAGTGACATATTTGTTGGATTCATTAGCAACGTTACCTATTGATCAAAGGTGTGAATTACATTATCTCCAGTATAACCATCTGATTCAGTTCATTATTAGTGATAGAGTGAATCCAAACCAAGATATACGTGTTTACATAGTGTAAATTATTTAAGGTTTTCAAGAAAACATTCTCTATAGATAAATAAATTGACAAATCCATTTAATAATATTTTTCTGCGTACTTCCGCGAAACTCATATTAAATATGTCTTTGATATTTCCCTGGGTTTGTATGCATATATCTATGCACATGACTCTTAGGGTGTATGAGGTATCTGTATCTATTTCGTATCCTTATACAATCATATTCTACCATGATAAGAAGACATAAATCTTAGACTATATTTTCACTATTAATCACGTGATCTTATTTGGGCATTATCAGTTTGAATTTTTCCTCAGAGTAATATGTAAAGCGCTTACGAAGAATATCAAAAGCAATGCTTAGATTATTTTATCATAGGACCTCAATATCCCACATTTGCGGTTACAAAGATTTTTTCCTCGGAGTAATATTTAAGTTTGAATTTGAATTGCTTATAATCGCGTAGATTAAATTTACGCATTTGTAAAGGTCAATCATAAGATTTTGTTTTTTTAAATGAGTATGTGTACTTTAAGAAATAGTGTGCGTGCTCCATTATGGAGCACATATAATAACACTACAACATAATTATTCTGAAATGGTGCAATTCTTGATTATTTTATCATAGGACCTCAATATCCCACATCTTTTCCCATATTTATTGTAGAGCGCATTACCAATAAGCATGTAAATTATTGTTTAACTAAAATTTTATGAGCAGCGACCTAATTTTTTAAGCAAACAGAAAAGCCAAGAAGTAGACTGTACCTTCAGCCGCCCAACATATTCTACTAAAATTCTGTATCATGTATTGCACGGACAATTATCTAAAATGATTTAAAAATCGTAGGAGTGAAGAAGAAATATAGTATAAAAGAAGGATGTATTGTTTTACGTGAATGGGTGCAGTAAGCTTAGTTTTGTTGTTCCGAGCATGGAGTGCAAGAAGAGTAGGAAGCCATTGTCTGCTCCGTTCACAAAAATATATCCATGGTAGTTTCCACTCAGCCATCTAACAGTAAAGGATTTTTTCTGTGCAGCATACCAAGCAAAAATAGGACTGTTTGGAAATTAGTGTCATCATTAGTGGAGTAACTAAAATATAAAAGAACGTGTATTGAGTATTCTAAGAACTGTGCAATTTACACTTATCAAAGTTACGCAACCAAAAAATAGAAAACTGATAGAAATAAATAATAGGTATTTGTACCTATTTATATTATATAGTTGCATAAGGTTACCTATTCATACCTGAAAAAATTGAGTACAGTTATTATTTTAAAAAAAATGACGAATATGGCAAATAGTATGACTGTGAAACAATTTCAATTGAATTAGATAGCTGAATCGTAGCACTTACAAAGAATATCAAAAGCAATGCAAACATTTGTAATATGATTGTGTACCTTGGACACATCTTCTACTGCCTTTCATGCCCAGCTCATCACAACACCTACTGTGTAAGAAATCTTCTTTACTAAGAGGCAAAAGGCTTATTTTTAATTCGTTTGCTCTCCATCTTGCATGCATGCAGAGATCTTACCATAATACCAGTTTACCTCGAGTCCAGCCTCTTGCATCATGCAAGCATGCAGGTGGTGGACCTCAATGCAATGGATCTTCTGTTGTGGGATGCCAATATATTTGTTGGAACAATTTGTATCAAAGTTCAATCTGCTTTTACAAAACATATGTCATAACCATTATTTTTTCCAATATAGATTCCGAATGATATATCAATGTCTATGTAGCGGTGACAGAAAATTGAAAAATATTTGAAGAAAATCAATGAGAAATGTTAATTTTGATGGCACGTGGAGTGAAAACAAATATTTCAAAAGAGTCTTAAAATTTATTTTCGTTCAGTGGCATGATATATGTGCAACAGGGTGGAGAAATTTAACAAATATTTCTATCCTAATTGTTTCTGGCATGGAAACAAATTTCAATTTAATTCGCCTCTTCATGATTGGTCACTAAAAATTAAACAAAGCATGTCATCTTATCAAATCTTTCCTAGCATTCAAAGTTTTTCTTTTTGGTTCTGGCACCATGACCGGTATGCATTTGAAACCTGGGTGCTTCTATGATCAGATAGGCTGACTTCTGTACCCTCTTCTGCAGGGTCTTGCCTGTATACCACCATGATATAAAAAAAACCGTGAGATTAGTGGTGTGCAAAATCAGTTACCACGTATTGCCTCCTAGGCTCCTACTATATTCTCAACAAAAAAAAAAAATCCTTCCATGAAGCATTTTGGTCTTCCCAGATTAGTCGACCTTGGTTGGAGGTAGCAGACAGTCAGCGAACTGATCAATATGAGCAGCAGACGAATCTAATTGAAAAGAAAAAAATTGATTACTTACATGTGCCTGGCGATAATACTCTTAGCGCCATCGATCCAGCGTTCTGGCCGGGCATGGCGCAAATCCTGCCCGCTAGCTGCTACTGCAGAGGTTCATTGCCAGCATGAGTATCCTCTCGATGTTACACCACCTAAACCCAAATCATCCGGCAGAAATAGTTTAGACGGTGCGCCTGGCGATAATACTCTTAGCGCCATCGATCCAGCGTTCTGGCCGGGCATGGCGCAAATCCTGCCCGCTAGCTGCTACTGCAGAGGTTCATTGCCAGCATGAGTATCCTCTCGATGTTACACCACCTAAACCCAAATCATCCGGCTGAAATAGTTTAGACGGTGCGCCTGGCGATAATACTCTTAGCGCCATCGATCCAGCGTTCTGGCCGGGCCTGGCGCAAATCCTGCCCGCTAGCTGCTACTGCAGGGGTTCATTGCCAGCATGAGTATCCTCTCGATGTTACACCACCTAAACCCAAATCATCCAGTAGAAATAGTTTAGACGGCGCGCTCCACCTGATGCAATCGAGGTGACAATGAGATCTATTTTCTCTCTCTTTCTTCGTTTAGACAGAGAAGAGTCACGCACCGGCCTCTGTGTACGCTAATGACGACGACTGCTGGAAGGCTTGATAGGCAGAGTTTGCGACTGCTATCCTATAGACGGGCGATACCTGTGACGGCCGGCCGGCCCGGCGTTTCTCTCCATCCAACGACGGTAGCTGGAATCTGTTAGTCTGCCACGCTGCCCTGCGGTCGCGCTGTTGTACAGGCGGGTGATTTTATGCGGCGACAAAGAAACGGAAGTAAGCGAATCGGCAGGCCGGCCGGCCAGGCGTTTCTCTCCATGCATGCAACGACGATAAGGCGCGCGATGACCGCTGGATCGCTGGCAAACCACCCGCCTGGTCGCCTGTGATGTCGGCTTAAGACGACGACCGCTGGCTAGAGACGGGGTAGAGTAGAGGATACGGAACGGGACAGAGTTGCGACCACTATCAAGAAATTGCACAGAAAATTAAGACGAAATTTGTAGGCTGACGATGGCGATGATCTTACAACGACGAATCGCCAGTACGTGATGCGCCGCCGATTCATTGCTAGAAGTCATACTCCGCCATGCATGGATTGATTGCTAGCAGTTGTATTTGAATAGGAAAACCTAGAAAAGAGTCCAGGTTGTGCAATATTAACAGACACGGTAGATTGGACGTACCTTTTTTTTTCCAGGTTTACATGTGCGGGTTGGCATATCTAAATCTGCACCGTTTATACTTCTTAATTTTAGCATGACAAATCTCCACCGCTAATTGTTTGTTGTTTTAATAATATAATAGATTGCATTTCCCTAAAATGACAAATTCAAATAGCAATTTGAAATACTTACCAAATATTCATATGTGCTCCGAAAATTGCAAACGATGTATCAAAATGATCAGCAAGTTAAATACTAACAGAAAACATCATTCTCATGCATGTACAGTCATTCTGTGATACGGGGCATAACTAGAACAACATGTTGGTCATTAAGATAAATATGGGTGGTTAACCGAATAACTCCTAAATATACTTCGGGACCCCATTTAACTTGATGATCATGTCTAGGATCCCCTAGTTGCATTAAAATGTCATATCATCATTCTTGTATGCATTGCACAACTGCCATGTGTTGATTGTTGTTTTTGCTTTCCGGTGTTGTTTGCTCTCCGGTAGATCACGAATTCGGAGTTGAGCATCGTTACTCCGCCGAGCAGTTTGACTACTCCGCTCAACAAGGCAAGCGTAATCCCCCCTCTGAGCATATCTTATCCTATTTTCCGCAAATATTTTCTCCGCTATAATATTGCATGCGGTTCCAAATGTCAATTTGCTTGGATTAGAGTATCCTATAGCTGCATTAAGATTCCGATGCCAATTACCTGTTTCCCCTCCTAATATCCATAGGATTGTATTGTTGGCCTGAAATACTTAACTATGCTATGTTGTTGCTTAGCCATGCTTAGTTAAATGCTTAGCCGTCCGATGGATATTTCATGTTGGAAGCAGGTGTGAAATGTTCGGATGATGGTGGAGAATTTGTGGTGACAGGTAATAAAATGCTTAAAGGTGGGGATGAGAGGCCACTTTGGTATGGTGGTGTTTTGTCTCACTCTCGCCGCCTAGGTGCGAGTTCTTTACCTCTTGAACCAAGAATGAGCGCGCTTCCTTTCGGTGGGCTATATGGAACCCCCGTCGACCAACTAACTTGGGCGGGACTAGCCAGGGTCCTCTAGTTTGAGCTTCCATTTGCGTGTGCGTGAAGATGGTGGCCAAGACTGGGATGAGGATGGTGGTGTTAGGAAAATGAGTGGCCACGGGGCACGGTGTTGATGATCCGCTGCTCCGTCCTCACTGATGATCCTGGGTTAGTCCTTAACAAGGTAAAGGTTGTAACCGTTCCCACTCAGCCGGCTTTCCCCGGAAGAGAGCTAAGCGTAGGCAATGAGCCGGGCGGTACCGAAGGTAAACACAGTGCACCCCTGCAGGGTTAAATCTTTTCGAAAAGCCGTGTCCACGGTTATGGACGAACTTGGGAAGTGAAGGTAGGATCATAGAATAACTTGAACGGAATGATTAAAAACTGGGTACTAAAGGTACCACTTCAATATTGCAAGGTGAGCTTCCTCGAGGGTGATTCGGGGAGGTGCCTTTGATGAACAGGTACAGTGGTGGATGATGGTAGTTGTTGAGAAAGTGATCAAGAAAAGAGTCACTTCTTACCCCTTTTGAAAACTATTCTGATTAGTCGATGCCATTGAGTTATGTTTTCTGAAATAAAATCAGCTTTATGCAAAACAGCCATATAACTTTGAAAGCCTCATCGAGCAAAAGCTCTATATATAATCTTGCGAGTTCGTCGAACTCAACGTCGTTTGTTTTGTTTCAGAGGAGGACTTCACCGACCTCGAAGGTGGGTTCTTTGTGGACGTCGACGAGTAGTCTGGGGTTCCCAGGTGGCAGCTTGGGACTTCCCGGAACAGCTGGCGCTGGATGTTTATTTGTAGGCCTCTTAGGCCATAATCTGGATCTTGTTGTTTAGAACAACTTAATTTGCTTCCGCTTGTTGTAATGTTGGGTTTGTGACCTCTGGTTGTCATTTGCTATCTTTCTCTATTATAAGAGTTAAGCTATATGATTTGTGTCGTAGAGTCTGTGATGTGCCAGTTGTTCCACAAGTCTTGATCTCTCTATTATGCTTTGATAGTGTGCCTGCTGGTATCGGATAACCGGAGACACAGTATCACTGTATAGCAGTCGGGTCGGGGCGCCACAAGTTGGTATCAGAGCCGTACTGCCTGTAGGAAACCCTTCTACTGATCGATGTTGAGTCTAGTGTTTGTAAAAATATTTTGAAACTAAAATGAGTTGTGAAAACTTGCTTAGGATTCTTTTTAATCCTTATCTGGTTACCCTCTAATCTCGGAGCAATCTTATCTCGATTTGAGTTAAAGGTTTTACTTCTCATCTGTTACTTCAAAATGATTAGAAACGGGGTTGGGTTCGACCGTTAGTGTTATGTGTCCAGTTGCTCCCGCTGCGTTACAATCCGAGATCAACTCAGATGTTTCTACCGAGTCTAATCAATTGCTCATTTGCCGGGTTTTAACCCAAGGACTTGAACATAAGGTCCCGGATTGTGCCGGATAGTGTGGGTTGAATCACGTGGTTTCTTAGCCATTTGAATCTCACGCTACTGGTACATGATGCTGATCTTCGACCCAAGTCCCATCTCGTTGGTTCTTTGTTCGTTGTTGCACAAAGTATTATCGTCCCTAGTCTGAGTACTTGAGTACGCTAATGCTAATGTCTCAACCATACCGAGGTGGATACTAACTGCGTCCTTGTCAAATCTACAGAATGGCACAACGTCCTCCGCTCCATCAAATCGAAGCCACCCCAGGGACCCACTCGACACCCTTTTATCGGGACAAATCCCATACATCTAAAGTATGCCCAAGAAAGCTATAGACAAACGCAGGTGTTACACTTGTAAGGAGCGCGGACATCCATCCTGGAAGTGCCCCCTTAAGTACCCGGAAAGTGGGGACTACCACAAGGAAAGTCATGTAGTCAGTGCGGAAGGGGTGGACATCAGGCGAGTCAATGCCCCGGCAGTTGCCCGCATTGTTTCAACAAGCATCCACTCGGCAAGTGCCCAACCGCTAGCGCCACTTGCTACCTATGCGAAGGAAATGATCATTTTCCGGCTAATTGTTCTATGGAGTTCATAGTAGACGCAGTAAAGGATGCCCAAGAGAAGATTTCTCAGCACGCCACCACGCGCCCCACTACTTCAACCTTTGGGTCGAGCGGAAGTGGGTATCGTCCTCCGCTACCTGCTCCACCTGGACTTATCTGCTACACCTGTGGTCAGGCTGGCCACTACCTCAGGGAGTGCCCTCAGAAGGCACCTCTCACGGGAACTCCTGCACGCGCCCCCGCCCCGCCAGCTGGCAAGGCTGGACCTATGGTGCGTCGTCGCCTGAACCACGTCTCTGCTGAAGAAGCTGAAGAAGATTCCGGCGTCCTTATGGGTGAGCTACGAATCAACAACAATCTTACTACAGTTTTGTTTGACTCTGCTGCATCTCTCCCTTTTGGGGCATGGTTATCACAACTGAGTAATAACCGGTGCATCTGCAACATCTTGAGATTCTCCTGAGCATGTTAGTTACTCTGATCTGCTTCCAACCTCTGTCTGTCAATGGACAGTAAAGTTTTATCGTGCGTTGGTATGTTCCGATGCAAGTTACTCTTGTGGTCCGTCAAGATTTTCCCCTTCGTCTTGTTTGGAGAAATAACTCTAGTACCTTGTCCACTTCTCGGACCAGGTTAAAGTATTGTAATCTGCAGAAGAAGGGCCTTGTTTAGCTTTTGTTCTGCTCCACCCTAGAGTGTCACACTCTTTGATATCAGGGTATCGAGCTAAGTATCATGATCCTCTTGATGAAGTGATGATCTTACACTTTGTTACTCTCCGATCTCCGAGTGACTTATTACTCCAGAGTGATGAGACGTGAGTAATAATGTAGCTATCGGATATTGTCAGCAGTTCTTACTGTGCCGAAATCCAAGGACATTCCTTGTCCTCCTTAGCATGATTGGTTAGCAAATCAATAAGCTGAGTTTGACAGTGCTACCAAGTCAGTTGGCTCTGATGCACTCCCTCGGTCAAAGAGCTAGGTTCGTGCCGAAGCTCCCAAGACCACCTCGTTGTGCCTTGAAAGGCATGATCCTCTCTTGAACCCAAGATCCACCGGTATGTCGTGATATCCTATGTGTGGATCGTGATATTCTGGAGGTCTTTCCAGAAGTATCGCCAGGTTGTCACCTGACCGTGATGTTGAGCTTATGAGTAAGCTGGTTCTCTGGACAACTCCCTTCTCCAAGAAAATCGTGCTGGATGTCCAGAATTATTCGGTTAAGCTTAAACAACTTGGAGAGTTGAAAGATAATGGCTCTATTCCGACATAGTTCCTTCCTAAAGGGATGTCTAGTCTGTTCGTGCCGAAGCAAGGTGGTATCTCCTTTGTGGATATGCTATCCTACAACCTTTGATTTGAGTTGGGCTATCGTCAAATCAAACTCAGACCTACCTACCTGAATGTGTTAGTCTGACCAATACTTATGCCCCATTCATGTGTCATATGAGTCTACCGTCGTGGAGTGGCTGGATAAGTTTGTTGTTGAGCCCATCAACTACATCCTTATTCTCTCCATGTTTGAGGAGATTTATATTGGATATTGGGCGTATCATCGAAAACTTGTTAGCACTAACTTTGTGTCGTCACAAGGTATGTGTTCTGGAGGTTAGAAGTGACTTTCCCGGGTTCACGTGCAAATTGCTGAAAGATGTCGCCATGGATCTGAGTGAGTTGCCTGGTTTCCTCGGAATCATTCCAACTCGATCATGCACGGGTGGAATATTCTCGGGATGGTATGTTGTTACCTCCTTTCCTTGGGAAGTTCATCTATGCATCCAAGCCACTAATTGAAGTGTTCCAGAAATAGAAGAAGTCTGAGAACCTCCTTGTCCTCTATGGTGCTTCCATCAAGAACTCGATCGTATCTCGCTGCAAGATATTCAAGTAGGGCAGCTGTCTCCTAACAAGTTGTTAATACGCAAGTTCCACAATCTCGTCCCTCCTTCGGAGTTTGACCTTCTGGTCTAGCTCTTGTGTTTCCAGCAAATGTAATATGTTGATATTCCGTGCAAAGACTTCTTATTCATCCATGTGGAGTCTGAAGTATCTTTACACCTAACCATGTCTGAATCGCAAGTAGAAACGATGGTTGGTGATCCTCAAGAAGCTTGTTCCCGATGTCTAGAAAAATCAAGAAGTTTTTCCCGATACTAACGTTCCCGGGGCTTTTAAAGTTCTCTCGGTCTAGCTTTCCGATCCTTCTCCAGTGATCTGAAATGCTCCTCCGTGAGGAAAGTTCTACTCAAGCCGACTAGTACAAGTTACCTCTTCATCTGTTGGAAGCTGGTTTCAACACTCTCCCTCAGAAATTTTAGGCCTTGTGCAAAGTTCATATTCTGAATCTTTGAGAAACAGTTGTCTACCAACCGGAAGCTCCTTATCAATCTCCCTTCAAACGCGTGTGTCTCCTAACTGTCAAATCAAGGGATGCTTGAACGCTCATCCTAAGTGCTACTAGGAGGTACTCGATCGTTGTACCTTCACCAAGATCCATCTTTCCGGAGAAGTTTCCCTTCTTTTCCTATGGTGTACGTTGATAGTGACCCCGAAGTGAAGCCGATGAAGATCTTCATGATGCCTTCGGTCAACCTTTTCAACAGAGAAGCCACCTGAAGCGGGAAAGTCGTGTAGTACCGTTGTAACCCTTTTCCCTCTTTCCTACTCTAAGAATCTCGGGACGAGATTCCTGTAACGGGGGTAGAATTGTAACAGCCCAAAGTTAAGAACCTGAAAAACCTGTGTAATTTTCCACTTTTGTGTTCCTTGCATCATGGCATCCATGCATTATGTTGTTGCTAGGGAATTGTGTTAGGGAATTGTTGTTGTTGCTAGGGAATTGTTGTGGTTTGGCACCACCTAAAAATAAAATGCTAAATTTGCTTCAACCAATTTCAAATCAATGAAGGCACTCAAGCTTGCAAAACAAAATATCTTGACATCTTATATTTGTCATGGAAGTTCCAAGAGTTCAAAGTAATAATTTTTTCACTTGCTTTAAAAATTCTAAAGTAATATCATTTTGGTTTTAAGAAAAATGCCAAATGTTTTATAAAAGGAAGGACATTCAATTTGGCTTGATCCAATTGAATTCAAAACACTTTTAAAATCCTTTACACTTTCTAAACAGAAGGCATGGATTGCTTCACCACGAAGTTGGGAGCCTCCACTCTTTTCCTTGGTGACCTTTGGAAAATAAATTATGTTCAAATAAATTTTATAAAGAGAAAAGCCCCAAATGCCTTTTGCTTTGCTTTCAAGTTTTGAAGTAATTGTTGACCATCAATTTTCACTTGTAGTTTGATATGTGTCAACAATGTTTCAAGACTTCAAAATATACTTTTCTCAAGGACAAATAAATGGCTAAGTGTTCTAAATCTTGAAAACACCAAAAATACCATACCTCAATCCTATGAATAAAAGTGGTTCCAAACTTTTTATCTTGAGACACCAATTTCGGTGGAGCTTTATCTTGATGGGGGAGGCTACCTAAATTTTCTCATAATTTTCCAGATAGTTTAGAGGCCTCAATTAAATCCCTAAAACTTACTGGAATTAAAAGAGAAACTAAAAAGGACTTGTTTGTGATGGCAGCAAATAGTCCAGGGGGTTTTTGCGAAATCATCATCCCCTTCCTCTGTAGCGACCGAGCTGCTGCTCCAGCTCGCGCCGCACCCTCTCGTCGCCTGCCCTCTGATGTCTACGCACGCTTCTATTCTTGTAGACAGTGTTGGGCCTCCAAGAGCAGAGGTTTGTAGAACAGCAGCAAGTTTCCCTTAAGTGAATCACCCAAGGTTTATCGAACTCAGGGAGGTAGAGGTCAAAGATATTCCTCTCAAGCAATCCTGCAATTAAGATACAAGAAGTCTCTTGTGTCCCCAACACACCCAATACACTTGTCAGATGTATAGGTGCACTAGTTCGGCGAAGAGATAGTGAAATACAAGTAATATGGATGATTATAAGTAGCAATTTCAATCTGGAATAAAAATGGCAGCAAGCAAACATGTAGCAGAACTTGTTGTAAACGGTGTTTCAATGCTTAGAAACAAGGCCTAGGGATCATACTTTCACTAGTGGACACTCTCAACAATGATCTCATAATTGAATAAATAAAAGCTACTCTTAAACACTCTCTTGTTGGATAACAAACACCATTCATTGTGTAGGGCTACAAAAGCACACCTCAAGCCGGAGTAAACAAGCGCCACAACGTCATAAAGGAGTCACACACGGTGCACACACTGTCACCGTTACACCGTGGAGAGTACCGGAGTTCATATTAAAGTAACCTATAGGAGTGCATATAGATAAAGAGTAACATCTACATATTCAACTAGATTAGCACAACTGAACACAAGTAAATACTACTCGGGATTATTCTCCTTCTTGATGAAGCAAGAGTACTATGCGTAGGGCTGCAAGAGCACACCTCAAAGTCTGAGTAAACAAACACCACAATTCCCAAGAATAAGCCATGATAAATGTCTAAATTATTCATAGAGTCACACAAGTACCCACACTGTCACCTTGATACCGTGTTGTCACAATGACTCCAGAAACTAGACAAAATCACTTGAGTAGCATAAACATTATTAATGTATTCAGCGATACTAGCAATACACATGATCACATAAAGATCACACCATGGGAGAGAGAGATGAACCACATAGCTACCGGTAGAGCCCTCAGCCTCGGGGGAGAACTACTCCCTCCTCATCATGGGAGTCAGCAGCGGCGATGAAGATGGCGGTGGAGTCGATGGAGATGGCTCCGGGGGCAATTCCCCGTCCCGGCGTGCCGGAACAGAGACTTCTGTCCCCCGAAACTTGTCGTCGATGGCGGCGGCGCTGCGGAACTCTTCGTGGAAATTGACTTGGTGTTTTAGGGTTTACGCCTCGGGGGGAATAAATAGGCGAAGGGGCGACGTCGGGGGCCTCGAGGGGCCCAAACCATATGGCGGCGCGGTGGGCCCCCTGCCGCGCCGGCCTATGGTTTGGCCACCTCCTGGCGCTTCTTCGTCTCTCCTTCGGACTCCGTGTACGTGTTGGAAAAATAGGGACGTGGCCTTTTGTTTCGTGCAATTCCGAGAATATTTGCAGAAGTACTTTTCTGAAAAAAAAACAGCAGAAAACAGGGAACTGGCACTGTGGCATCTTGTTAATAGGTTAGTCCCAGAAAATGCATAAAAGTGATATGAAGTGTATATAAAACATGTAGCAAATGGTATAATATAAGCATGGAACAACAGAAATTATGGATACGTTGGAGACGTATCAAGCATCCCCAAGCTTAGTTCTACTCGTCCTCGAGTAGGTAAAACGATAACAACAAATAATTTCTGAGGAGACATGCTTTCACACAATCTTGATCATAATATTGTAAGCATGTAAGCTGTGATCAAATCATTCAAGCAAATGTATATAGTTGATATCAAAAGATAATAAAGCAAGAGTCAAACAAGCTAAAAGTTTTCATGAACTATTGCTTCAAAGACATGAAACCGTACAAGGTTCATTAAAGATGTTTAAGTATCCAGCATAGGAGTTCTATCCTTCAAACCAAGCATCAAGTAAATTTTCATAACATAGAAGGATTCAGCCAAGTAAACATAAACATGAACGTCATGAATCAACTGTTTCGAAGTCTACTCAACCGGTGAGCGCAAGCATTTGGTATTGGCACCATGATGTTATGGCAAAGAGAACATTAATGGGGGTTTGGAAGGCCAAAGGAAGAAAGTCTCACAAAGCTATAAGTGATCATTAGACAAGAGGAAGTCTTATGATCGAAGCTATGTAAGGAGTAGTGATTGCCATGCAACGGATGCACATAGAGCTATATGTGTATGAAAGCTCTCCAATGGAACTAGTGGGGGTGCATCCAACTTGGTTGCTCATGAAGACCTAGAGCACTTTTGAGGAAGCTCATCATTGGAATATACAACCCAAGTTCTATAGTGTAAATTCCCCACATAGTTATACAAGTAGAACATGAAAACTCTCTCACATGGAGTATAGGTGCTAAACATGAGCACAAATGATGACTATGAATAATGCAGGTGCCATAACATGAGCACAAGTGTGAACAAAGGATAGTAATGTTGCCCCCTTTTTCTTTATTCTTCTTTTTTTCTTTTTTTCCTTTTTTCTATTTTTTTTCTTTTTCTGTTTCTCTTTTCGATGGCTCAATGGCTCTTTTCACATTCAGGGGCAACATCCTAATACAACAACACACTTTTTGGTACAAATAACTCATAATAAACTAGACATGATGTATGAAACTGAATGCCTCTGCCAGTGTAGCAGGATATGCAATGATCTAGCGTAACATGGGTAAACCACACATCAGCTGTATAGAATCATGCAAAGCAATATGTATGTGATGAATGACAACAAGTCATGTAATGTAAGATGGATGTTGCATGGCAATATATCTCGGAACAGCTATGGAAATGCTGTGGTAGGTAGGTATGGTGGCTGTTTTGAGGAAGATGTATGGGCTTATGTGTAGGAGAACAAGAGGAAGTTCTCCCACGGGGTTGGATGTACTGGCGAAGTATGCACAACTCTCAATGTGAGCAGAAGGCAATGCACAGCACCGAAGAGGCTAGCAAAATATGGATGGTGGAAGTGCCAAAAACCGTAGCTTAACATTAGTCAAAAAGAACTCACAAGCTTATTGCAAACAACTAGCAGGTTCAACATTAAGAGCATGATTAAAATTCACTCCAAGAAGGGCCGTTCACGGCGGTACAAGTACCCCGTTAGATCCCTCGACCTTCAGCACAACTTAGTTACTACGATGAACTTTCAGACATGGAAAGCTATCAAATCCAACTACACCTTCAACAATTTTAGTATAGTTTGTAGTACGGTACAAGCTCAAAGACAACAATCCACTAATGTTTTTAACTTAATTAACCAGCAAGCTTTACCATCTAATACCTCAAAACATTTGCAAAGAATCAAGTTATCAAAGTTTCAATGATCTACAAGACTATGCAAGTTTTTCATCATACCACTACCACATGTAGCATTTTCTTTTTCCAAGCAAACACCAATCAACTTATTTAAACATAAACTCTCCAAATGATAATATAATGCAGCAAGAGAGTGTTTATAAACACGTGCTAACAGCTCGAAGAGATGCATGAAAAACAGGAGCTAAAAGCACTGCAGTAGCTAGTTAAGAATACTCAACAAATATAAGTGAAGAACATGAGTATTCACATGAAAAAGCGGAGCGTGTCTCTCTCCCACACAAGGATTGCTAGGATCCGAATTTATTCAAACAAAACAAAAATAAAAGCACACAGACGCTCCAAGTAAAGCGCATAAGATGTGAAAGAATTAAAATATAGTTTCACTAGAGATGACCTGATAAGTTGTTGATGAAGAAGGGGATGCCTTGGGCATCCCCAAGCTTAGACGCTTGAGTCTCTCTGAATATGGTTGGGGATGAACCACGGGGGCATCCCCAAGCTTAAGCTTTTCACTCTTCTTGATCACATAATATCACCCTTCTCGCTTGATCCTTGAAAACTTCCTTCACACCAAACTCAAGACAGTTCTCATTAGAGGGTTAGTGCATAAACAAAAATTCTCATATTCTGTAATGAAACAATCATTCCCAAAGCTTCTGGACATTAGCTACAGCCACCAATGCTTTGTGGAGCAAAGAAATCCACACAAACATCGTAAAAGAGCGAATGCAAAACAAAAGGCAGAATCTGTCAAAAACAGAACAGTCTGTAAAGACGGAATTTTTCGAGGCACTTAAGTTTCTCAGATGGATCTGGCCCAAAATAATGAAAGTTGCGTACATATCTCAGGAAGATGCGTGATTTTTCGTAGAATTTTTCGAATTTTCTACAGGGAGAAAAGCTCAAATTCGTGACAGCCAAAAATCTGTTACTGCGCAGAAATCCAAATCTTGCATCAACTTTCAATATAGAACTTTACTTGGCACAACAATGCGATAAAATAAAGATACAAAGGAGTTGCTACAGAATGACAAAACTCCTTGACTCAAAGAAAATAAAAATAACAGCAAATAAAAACGATGGGTTGTCTCCCATAAGCGCTTTTCTTTAAAGCCTTTTAGCTAGGCATAGTGATTTTGATAATGCTCTCATATGTATAAGAGTTGAATATAAGAGAGCATCAAAAAGCAAATACCAAACACATTTAAGTCTAACCCACTTCCTATGCAAAGGAGTCTTGTAAGAAAATAAATCAATAAAGCATAAAGTGACTAGCATAGGAAGGCAAAACAAGTGCAACTTCAAAAATTTCAACATAAAGAGAGGAGACTTAATATTATTGTGATATATGAAGCCGTGTCTCCCTCTCTCATAAGAACTTTCAGTAGGTCTTAAAGTACCCAGCAAATAAAAGCAAATCAAGAGAAAGCTCAAAACTTTCATCATAAAGAGAGGTGGTTTAGTAACATAAAGATTTCTATAACCATACTTTCCTCTCTCAAAATAATTTTCAGCGGCATCATGAATAAACTCAACAATATAGCTATCACATAAAGCATTCTTATCATGATCCACATGCATAAAAGTATCATTACTCTCCACATAAGCATGAACATTATCATTAGTAATAGTGAGAGTAAAAGTATCACATCCATCATTGTAATCATCATAAATAGGAGGCATAGAATAATCAAAATGATTTTTATCCTCAATAGTAGATGGACTGAAATATCATATTCATCATTGTAAACATCATATATAGGAGGCATATCATAATCAACATAAACTATATCCTCAATAGTAGGTGGACTGAAAATATCACAATGATTATAATCATCATATATTGGAGGCAAAGTATTATCAAAGCAAATTTCCTCCTTAAAGCTTGGGGGACTAAAAATATCATATTCATCACAACCAGCTTCCCCAAGCTTAGACTTTTCCATAGCATTGGCAATAATGGTGTTCAAAGAATTTATAGTAATACCATTGCTACCATCATGCAAACAAGCCTCCATAGGTTTTTTAATTTTCTCTTCAAAAGCATCATGTCCTAATTCAATATAAAGTTCATAAAGATCTCTAATTTTTTTGTTGTTTTCCATTAAGCCTAACTAGTGAAAATAAAAACAAGAAACAAAAAGATAAAATTACAGAATCTAAAGGAGATACCTTCGAGCACTCACACACTAGCAACAACACTAGAAAATAGCTTAGTAGCCAGAGGATGTGAATACCTTTTACCTTACCTCCCCGGCAACGGCGCCAGAAAATAGCTTGATGTCTACGCACGCTTCTATTCTTGTAGACAGTGTTGGGCCTCCAAGAGCAGAGGTTTGTAGAACAGCAGCAAGTTTCCCTTAAGTGAATCACCCAAGGTTTATCGAACTCAGGGAGGTAGAGGTCAAAGATATTCCTCTCAAGCAACCCTGCAATTAAGATACAAGAAGTCTCTTGTGTCCCCAACACACCCAATACACTTGTCAGATGTATAGGTGCACTAGTTCGGCGAAGAGATAGTGAAATACAAGTAATATGGATGATTATAAGTAGTAATTGCAATCTGAATAAAATGGCAGCAAGCAAACATGTAGCAGAACTTGTTGTAAACGGTGTTTCAATGCTTAGAAACAAGGCCTAGGGATCATACTTTCACTAGTGGACACTCTCAACAATGATCTCATAACTGAATAAATAAAAGCTACTCTTAAACACTCTCTTGTTGGATAACAAACACCATTCATTGTGTAGGGCTACAAAAGCACACCTCAAGCCGGAGTAAACAAGCGCCACAACGTCATAAAGGAGTCACACACGGTGCACACACTGTCACCTTTACACCGTGGAGAGTACCGGAGTTCATATTAAAGTAACCTATAGAGTGCATATAGATAAAGAGTAACATCTACATATTCAACTAGATTAGCACAACTGAACACAAGTAAATACTACTCGGGATTATTCTCCTTCTTGATGAAGCAAGAGTACTATGCGTAGGGCTGCAAGAGCACACCTCAAAGTCTGAGTAAACAAACACCACAATTCCCAAGAATAAGCCATGATAAATGTCTAAATTATTCATAGAGTCACACAAGTACCCACACTGTCACCTTGATACCGTGTTGTCACAATGACTCCAGAAACTAGACAAAATCACTTGAGTAGCATAAACATTATTAATGTATTCAGCGATACTAGCAATACACATGATCACATAAAGATCACACCATGGGAGAGAGAGATGAACCACATAGCTACCGGTAGAGCCCTCAGCCTCGGGGGAGAACTACTCCCTCCTCATCATGGGAGTCAGCAGCGGCGATGAAGATGGCGGTGGAGTCGATGGAGATGGCTCCGGGGGCAATTCCCCGTCCCGGCGGCGTGCCGGAACAGAGACTTCTGTCCCCCGAAACTTGTCGTCGATGGCGGCGGCGCTGCGGAACTCTTCGTGGAAATTGACTTGGTGTTTTAGGGTTTACCCTCGGGGGGAATAATAGGCGAAGGGGCGACGTCGGGGGCGCCTCGAGGGGCCCAAACCATATGGCGGCGCGGTGGGCCCCCCTGCCGCGCCGGCCTATGGTTTGGCCACCTCCTGGCGCTTCTTCGTCTCTCCTTCGGACTCCGTGTACGTGTTGGAAAAATAGGGACGTGGCCTTTTGTTTCGTGCAATTCCGAGAATATTTGCAGAAGTACTTTTCTGAAACAAAAAAAGCAGAAAACAGGGAACTGGCACTGTGGCATCTTGTTAATAGGTTAGTCCCAGAAAATGCATAAAAGTGATATGAAGTGTATATAAAACATGTAGCAAATGGTATAATATAAGCATGGAACAACAGAAATTATGGATACGTTGGAGACGTATCAAGCATCCCCAAGCTTAGTTCTACTCGCCCTCGAGTAGGTAAAACGATAACAACAAATAATTTCTGAGGAGACATGCTTTCACACAATCTTGATCATAATATTGTAAGGCATGTAAGCTGTGATCAAATCATTCAAAGCAAAGGTATATAGTTGATATCAAAAGATAATAAAGCAAGAGTCAAACAAGCTAAAAGTTTTCATGAACTATTGCTTCAAAGACATGAAACCGTACAAGGTTCATTAAAGATGGTTTAAGTATCCAGCATAGGAGTTCTATCCTTCAAACCAAGCATCAAGTAAATTTTCATAACATAGAAGGATTCAGCCAAGTAAACATAAACATGAACGTCATGAATCAACTGTTTCGAAGTCTACTCAACCGGTGAGCGCAAGCATTTGGTATTGGCACCATGATGTTATGGCAAAGAGAACATTAATGGGGGTTTGGAAGGCCAAAGGAAGAAAGTCTCACAAAGCTATAAGTGATCATTAGACAAGAGGAAGTCTTATGATCGAAGCTATGTAAGGAGTAGTGATTGCCATGCAACGGATGCACATAGGGCTATATGTGTATGAAAGCTCTCCAATGGAACTATGGGGGTGCATCCAACTTGGTTGCTCATGAAGACCTAGAGCACTTTTGAGGAAGCTCATCATTGGAATATACAACCCAAGTTCTATAGTGTAAATTCCCCACATAGTTATACAAGTAGACTATGAAAACTCTCTCACATGGAGTATGGGTGCTAAACATGAGCACAAATGATGACTATGAATAATGCAGGTGCCATAACACGACCTGGTGGTTGTTTCCGCCGCCGGCAGCCTCCCCGTGCCACCGTGCGTCGACTCCGTGAGGCCTGGAACTCGAGCGCGTGCTCTGGCCGTTGTGTGCGTGCTCACCAGCACGTCGCCGCCGCAGTTGCAGTGCGTGCGCGCGCGCCCCCATCGGATATTCCGATTTGCCCAAAATTCGGAAAATCCGAATAAAACCAGTACCTCCGAACACTGTTCTGCTTCTTGGTCCTTAGCCATTTTCGAGCCACGTTCATCGGATAATCCGAGTTCTAATTTACCGGATAATCCGATTTCGTTCAGTACCTAATAAATTCTCCTGTTTCCCCTCTCTCGTTCGAAATTGGGTATTTAACTCTGTTATTGTCTAAAATAATTTATCAAAAGGACATAATTAAAAGAGGACATATATAAAAGGAAATTTATAAATGTACTAACTTATTGTCGGGACATCAGAAAATTGTGTTCGTTCTACCAAAATACTCCGAGAAAGGTGAACTACCTCAAAATGTTCCGAGAAACATATACCAACTGTTTTCAAGCAGTTCTACACAATAATGAACTTTTAATATCAATGGTAATTGCATTTCCCTAAAATGACAAATTCAAATAGCAATTTGAAATACTTACCAAATATTCATATGTGCTCCGAAAATTGCAAACGATGTATCAAAATGATCGGCAAGTTAAATACTAACAGAAAACATCATTCTCATGCATGTACAATCATTCTGTGATACGGGGCATAACTAGAACAACATGTTGGTCATTAAGATAAATATGGGTGGTTAACCGAATAACTCCTAAATATACTTCGGGACCCCATTTAACTTGATGATCATGTCTAGGATCCCCTAGTTGCATTAAAATGTCATATCATCATTCTTGTATGCATTGCACAACTGCCATGTGTTGATTGTTGTTTTTGCTTTCCGGTGTTGTTTGCTCTCCGGTAGATCACGAATTCGGAGTTGAGCATCGTTACTCCGCCGAGCAGTTTGACTACTCCGCTCAACAAGGCAAGCGTAATCCCCCTCTGAACATATCTTATCCTATTTTCCGCAAATATTTTCTCCACTATAATATTGCATGCGGTTCCAAATGTCAATTTGCTTGGATTAGAGTATCCTATAGCTGCATTAAGATTCCGATGCCAATTACCTATTTCCCCTCCTAATATCCATAGGATTGTATTGTTGGCCTGAAATACGTAACTATGCTATGTTGTTGCTTAGCCAGGCTTAGTTAAATGCTTAGCCGTCCGATGGATATTTCATGTTGGAAAGCAGGTGTGAAATGTTCGGATGATGGTGGAGAATTTGTGGTGACAGGTAATAAAATGCTTAAAGGTGGGGATGAGAGGCCACTTTGGTATGGTGGTGTTTTGTCTCACTCTCGCCGCCTAGGTGCGAGTTCTTTACCTCTTGAACCAAGAATGAGCGCGCTTCCTTTCGGTGGGCTATATGGAACCCCCGTCGACCAACTAACTTGGGCGGGACTAGCCAGGGTCCTCTAGTTTGAGCTTCCATTTGCGTGTGCGTGAAGATGGTGGCCAAGACTGGGATGAGGATGGTGGTGTTAGGAAAATGAGTGGCCACGGGGTACGGTGTTGATGATCCGCTGCTCCGTCCTCACTGATGATCCTGGGTTAGTCCTTAACAAGGTAAAGGTTGTAACCGTTCCCACTCAGCCGGCTTTCCCCGGAAGAGAGCTAAGCGTAGGCAATGAGCCGGGCGGTACCGAAGGTAAACACAGTGCACCCCTGCAGGGTTAAATCTTTTCGAAAAGCCGTGTCCACGGTTATGGACGAACTTGGGAAGTGAAGGTAGGATCATAGAATAACTTGAACGGAATGATTAAAAACTGGGTACTAAAGGTACCACTTCAATATTGCAAGGTGAGCTTCCTCGAGGGTGATTCGGGGAGGTGCCTTTGATGAACAGGTACAGTGGTGGATGATGGTAGTTGTTGAGAAAGTGATCAAGAAAAGAGTCACTTCTTACCCCTTTTGAAAACTATTCTGATTAGTCGATGCCATTGAGTTATGTTTTCTGAAATAAAATCAGCTTTATGCAAAACAGCCATATAACTTTGAAAGCCTCATCGAGCTAAAGCTCTATATATAATCTTGCGAGTTCGTCGAACTCAACGTCGTTTGTTTTGTTTCAGAGGAGGACTTCACCGACCTCGAAGGTGGGTTCTTTGTGGACGTCGATGAGTAGTTTGGGGTTCCCAGGTGGCAGCTTGGGACTTCCCGGAATAGCTGGCGCTGGATGTTTATTTGTAGGCCTCTTAGGCCATAATCTGGATCTTGTTGTTTAGAACAACTTAATTTGCTTCCGCTTGTTGTAATGTTGGGTCTGTGACCTCTGGTTGTCATTTGCTATCTTTCTCTATTATAAGAGTTGAGTTATATGATTTGTGTCGTAGAGTCTGTGATGTGCCAGTTGTTCCACAAGTCTTGATCTCTCTATTATGCTTTGATAGTGTGCCTGCTGGTATCGGATAACCGGAGACACAGTATCACTGTATAGCAGTCGGGTCGGGGCGCCACACTTGTGTTGTGCTGTGTTGATACATTAAATCTGAGGCGTTCAATATTTGATCAACGTCCTAAATCGTTCACTGTTTGAAACCCGATATTTACAACATGATTGCCACTGCAGAAAGAGAAAGGTGATCACCCCCACGCCATCTAGCAGCGCGCCACCGCGGCCGTCCCAGCGCACAGCTCGATCCCGACAGCACGCAGTTTACGTTTTCGTCCGTCATGTTTCCCTCGCGGCGCCAGGTCGTCGTTGCCTAGGTAGGCTCTCGGTATGTGGAGTTAGGTCTGGTTCCGTTCCCCTGGTAGCTAGCTGGTGTTGGTCCCTCGATGTCGCTCATCCTTCCACGAGCAGCTCCGGTGTGTGTAGGGGGAAGACGTGTTCATCTTCTCTGAGCCTGTTTTAATCGCCGTTCTGCCTCCCATCGGCCACAGCCTCCCCGTCGAGTCCGAGGTGGACATGTCCCTCGGCACCTACAAGTGACAGCAGGTGCCCGGCCTTGGCGTCGGCATGTACAACAGGGCCTCAGGCGAGCAGCTCTGTCCTAGCATTGACCGGATGGAGGCGCAACTCCGCGGCGATTGATCCCTTGGCGCGTGGCACAGAGCACCTCTACATGCACGGGGAGTGCGGTGTTGCCCGCCGTCGCCGCGTCCCTGGTCGCGCCGGAAGGGTCCATGAAGAACCTCCGATTCGTGTCAGCGAGCCTGGAAAGCTCCGCAACCACTACTGCGTCCGAGGACTGGATCACATCATCGGCGAGGTAGGGGAACTACGCGAGCTGCAGCTGCGCGTACGATGCCTTGGCCGCCGAGCAGAACAGAGCACCGCTGCCCGGGGACATACTGCTGGCCCAGATTCCCCAAAGACGTCGTTGTGAACGAGGACTGCGGCATGGCTGCCGGGCGTCGTGCATCACCTTGGTCGCGTGTGCTGCTGACGTGGGTCGCCTTGAGGCTAGCCTGTAGCCTGGGCTGCTGGAGTGCGTACACGCTGCGGGCGTGCGATGCTAATAGATGTGTTTGGGAAAAAATTGACCAAACATAGCTAGCTGACTTTGTTTATGAGAAAATCAAACTCATGTTTATTTTCTTTAGTTTTTTATTTATGTTTCTTTGCAATGTGCAATTTTATCAACACTACTTGATTTTTATTGCACAAGATAAAGAATCTATATCTGATATTAATAAGAATATTATTTATATCTATATCAACATGACAATGATTTTCTCTTCCCGTGCAACACACGGCATTGTTTGATCACCCCGATGCCATCGACCAGCGCGCCACCGCGGCCGGCGGCGACGTTCTCGGCGGTGGAGTTCGTGACGTTGATCTAGGTTTCTGGAAAAGGTAAATATGTTAATCCCCACTTATATAAATAGGAAGTCAATTTTATTGATTGTTGGTTTGTGAGAATATTTTGAATCAGGTGTTGTATTATTGGCACCATCATTTCATAATATTTATTGATCGTGTTTCACAAAATGAATTAAGATTTGTGCTCCTCCTTCCTTACCTGCGGGTGTAGTTTCTCTAGCGCCACGTGAATCCCATGGGGATGAGGACATATTCCACGACAACAGCGATGAGGATGGCGACAACCTTCATATTGGCTTCCTGCTTCGTGCGCTCTTCCTCTTCCCCTCTACACGCAGACGATGATGGCTGAGGCGGTGCCGCCGCTAAATTTCGCGCTGAAGGATACGAGTGTCAGAGTGTGACATTAAGGATATGACAAAAAATCCAACAATCTGACCAAGGAGCACACCTTCATTGACGCGCACCAAGTCTGTCGGCTTCGGTGTGAGATTTGCGCTCCATGATGCTTACATAAGTAAAAGAAGTAACCTATCCATGTAGAGCCTGGTACATCTTTGCTACTTGTAAATTGTCCCTTTAATTACAAATACGTGCGTTGCACGTACATGTCAACTAGTGATGTGAAAGAATTAAAATATAGTTTCACTAGAGATGACCTGATAAGTTGCTGATGAAGAAGGGGATGCCTTGGCATCTCCAAGCTTAGACGCTTGAGTCTTCTTGAAATATGCTAGGGTGATCCATGGGAGCATCCCCAAGCTTAAGCTCTTCACTCCTCTTGATCACATTATATCATCCTTCTCTCTTGACCCTTGAAAACTTCCGCCACACCAAACTCAGAGTAATTCTCATTAGAGGGTTAGTGCACAATCAAAAACTCACATGTTCTATAAGGAACAAACATGACCGTTACTTTTAACCTTAACTACTGCCACTGATGTTATGTGAACCTCTTCCACCTAAAAAAGAATTCCACTCAACACTAGTAAAAGAGAGAATGCAAAAATAAAAGACAGAATCTGTCTAAACAGAATAGTCTGTAAAGACGAATTTTTTCGAGGCACTTACGTTGCTCAGATCCAAAAACGCAAAACTAACGAAAGATGCGTACATATCTGAGGATCACGCACAAAAATTTACAGATTTAAATAAATTTTCTGTGTTTTACAGAAGTAAAACGGTGAACAGCAGAAATCTGTTCCTGCGCAGAAATAAATCTAGCATCAACTTCCTATTAGAGGCTCCACTTGGCACAACAATGCGATAAAATAAAGATACAAATGAATTGTTATAGAAGTAAACAACTCCTTGACTCAAAAAGAAAAGAAAAATTGCAGAAATAAAATAATGGGTTGTCTCCCATAAGCGCTTTTCTTTAACGCATTTTAGCTAGACATAGTGATTTTTATGATGCTCACATAAAGATGAGAGTTGAAACGTAAAAGAGAGCATCAAGAAGCATATATAAAACATATTTAAATCTAACACTCTTCCTATGCATAGGAGTCTTGTAAGAAAACAAGTCAATGAAGCACAAAGTGACTAGTGTAGGAAGGCAAAACAAGTGCAACTTCAAAATTTTCAACATAAAGAGAGGAGACTTAATATTATTGAGATATATGAAACCGTGTCTCCCTCTCTCATACTGACCATTAGGTCTTAAAACAAACAGCATATAAAAGAAACACAAAAAAGCTCAAAACTTCATCATAAAGAGAGGAAATTTAATAACATGAAGATTTCTATAACCATATTTTCCTCTCTCAAAATAATTTTCAGTAGCATCATGAATAGACTTAACAATATAGCTTTCACATAAAGCATTCTTATCATGATTCACACGCATAAAAGTATCATTACTCTCCAAAAGCATAATAAATTTCATTAGTAATAGTGGGAGTAAAACTAGCACATCCATCATTATAATCATCATAAATTGCATGCATAGTATAATTATAATAAACTTTATCCTCAATAGTAGGTGGAACTAAAATATCACAATTATTAAAATCAGCATAAATTGGAGGCAAATTATCATCAAAGCAAATTTCCTCCTCCAAAGCTAGGGGACTAAAAAGAATATTTTTATCAAAACCAGCTTCCCCAAGCTTAGATCTTTCCATGGCATTAGCAATAATGGTGTTCAAAGAATGTATGCTAATAACATTGCTACTGTCATGATTGTTATGCAGATAAAGTTCCATATGCTTTTTAATTTTCTCTTCAAACACCTCATGTCCCAATTCAAGATAAAGTTTATAAAGCTCCCTCAAGTTGTTTTCAGCCATAGGACTAGTTTCAAGGAAAGTAACCATTGATAGCAAGTAAAAAGCTAGACATAATAACTCAGCAAGACAATAACAAAGTAATGAGATTGGAAGCGTGAGACTCCCCTTGCAGAAGTCCTCTTACTCCCCGGCAACGGCGCCAGAAAAATGCTTGACGACGTGGATCACACGTTCGTTGGGAGACCCCAAGAGGAAGTATGAATCAGTGTAGCAGCAGTTTCCCTCAGTATGAAACCAAGGTTTAATCGAACCAGTAGGAGCAAAAAATCACTTCTGAAGGTTGTCAGTGGCGCTCTGACGTGGAACCTGCACTCAAACAATCAAACTACTTTGCCCCAACGAAACAGCGAGGTTCTCAATCTCACCGGCTTGCTGAAAACAAATGATTAAACATATGGTGTGGAAAACAGTAGTAAATTGCAGAGAATGAAAAGGAACAATGTTTGCAGTTGGTTGTATTATCAGTGTAAAAGAATGGACCGGGGTCCACAGTTCACTAGTGGTGTCTCTCCATAAAAGATAACTAACATGCTGGGTGAACAAATTATAGCTGGGCAATTGACAAAGTATTGAGCGCATGACAATGCATATATATGACATGATGATTACTATGATATTCATGTGGGCATTACGACAAAATACATAGACCGTTATCCAACAGCGACTATGACTAATAATCCACCTCCAGGTTGTCATACCGAGTTGCCCGTTGGTATTAAGTTGCAAGCAACGGATAATCGCATTAAGTAATGTGCGTAATGTAAACAAATGCATTAGACCTAACGGCGCACCCTTAAGCTAAGCATCGGTTATTTTATCCCTAGTGGCAACAACACATCCACAATCTTAGAAGTTGTTGTCACTCTCCCAGATTACCGGAGGCATGAACCCGCCTATCTAGCATAAATACTAACTCTTGGAGTTACAAGCATCTACTTGGCCAAAACATCTACTAGTAACGGAAAGCATGCAAGATCATAAATAACATATAAGAGATGATAATCAACTTGACAGAGTATTCAATATTCATCGGATCCCAGCAAACACAACATATACATTACAATAAGATGATCTTGATCATGATAGGCAGCTCACAAGATCTAAACATGATAGCATAAAGTGGAGAGACAACCATCTAGCTACTGCTATGGACCCGTAGTCCAAAGATGAACTACTCACGCATCACTCCGGAGGCAGGGGTGTGTGTAGAGCCCTCCGGTGATGATTCCCCTCTCCGGCAGGGTGCCGGGAAGAGCTTCTGAACCCTCCCGAGCTAGGGTTGATGGTGGCGGCGTCTCTGGAACTTTTCGTGGATAATGGCTCGGGTATCTAGGGTTTTCCTGTGAAGATGAATAAATAGGCGAAAGGGCGGCGGCTGGAGACGCCGTGGGGCCCACACCACCCCACGGCGCGGCAGAGGGTGGGGCCGCGCCACCCCATGGTGTGGCTGGCTCGCGGCCCCCCTCCGTCTCTTCTTTGGACTCCGTGTACGTGTTGGAAAAATAGGAGGTCCTGTCCAAGTTTCGTCCAATTCCGAGAATATTTCCAGACTAGCTTTTCTGGAATACAAAAACAATAGAAAACGAACTGGCACTGTGGCATCTTGTTAATAGGTTAGTCCCAGAAAGTGCATAAAAATGCTATGAAGTGTATATAAAACATGTAACAATTGGTATAATATCAACATGGAACATCAGAAATTATAGATACGTTTGAGACGTATCAAGGCTGCAGCAATTTCATAATTCGGGGCAAGTTCTACCAAGGATCTATCTTCAAAATCTTTAAGCTTACTAACGTGGCTAAAGAATTCTTCAATGTTATCTCTTCCAATGATAGACCCACTACCCACCGATATATCCTTTAAAGTAAACTTAGGGAGAAGCATGATGAAATAACAAAAACTAAAACGAAAATAAACTAGATGCAAGTAACTAATTTTTTTGTGTTTTTGATAATTAAAAGCAAACAAGATAAAATAAAAGCAAACTATGCAAGACAAAAAACAAAGTAAAGAGATTGGAAGCGTGAGACTCCCCTTGCAGAAGTCTTCTATCTCCCCGGCAACGGCGCCAGAAAACGGCTGTTGAAGGGGAGATTGAAGTCTGCTGAAGCTCTCCTTACTCCCCGGCAACGCGCCAGAAAACGGCTTGATGACGTGGAACACACGTTCGTTGGGAGACCCCAAGAGGAAGGTATGAAGCAGTACAACAGCAAGTTTTCCCTCAGTAAGAAACCAAGGTTGTCAGATCCAGGAGGAGTAGGAGCACTTCAGAAGTTGTTGGTGGCGGAATATGGCACGACGCAACACCAGGGAATCCGACGCTGACGTGGAACCTGCACACAACACAATCAAACAACTTTGCCCCAACGAAACAGGAAGGTTGTCAATCTTCCCGGCTTGCTGTAACAAAGGATTAAGCGTATGGTGTGGAAAATAGTATTTAATTGCAGAAAGTAAAAGAGAACAATTGTTTGCAGTTGGTGGTTTAATCAGTGTAAAGGAATGGACCGGGGTCCACAGTCCACTAGTGGTGTCTCTCCAAAGATAAATAACATGTTGGGTAAACAAATTACAGCTGGGCAATTGATAAAATAGTGAGCGCATGACAATGCATATAAATGACAAGATGACTACCATGATATTTAATTGGGCATTAATCAAGATACATAGACCGTTATCCAACAGCATCTATGACTAATAATCCACCACCAGGTTAACATCCGTGTCCCCCGTTGGTATTAAGTTGCAAGCAACAGATAATTGCATTAAGCAAAGTGTGTAATGTAAACAACACAATGACCGTAGACATAGCATTGTTGTTTTATCCGTAGTGGCAACAGCACATCCACAACCTTAGATGTTTCTGTCACTCACCCAGATTACTGGAGGCATGAACCCACTATCGAGCATAAATACTCCTCTTGGAGTTAAAAGCATCTACTTGGCCAAAGCATCTACTAATAACGGAGAGCATGCAAGATCATAAACAACATATAAAGATAGATTGATAATCAACTTGATCATAGTATCAATATTCATCGGATCCCAGCAAACACAACATGTAGCATTATAATAAGATGATCTTGATCATGTTAGGCAGCTCACAAGATCTAAACATGATAGCATAAAGTGGAGAGACAACCATCTAGCTACTGCTATGGACCCGTAGTCCAAGGATGAACTACTCACGCATCACTCTAGGGGCAGGCATGGCGATGTAGAGCCCTCCGGTGATGATTCCCTTCTCCGGCAGGGTGCCGGGAAGTGCTTCAGAACCCTCCCGAGATATGGTGGACGACGGCGACGCCTCTGGAACTTTTCGTGGAATATGGCTCGGGTATTTAGGGTTTTCCAGACGGGAGGAATAAATAGGCGAAAGCGCGGCGTCGGAGGCCACCCGAGGGGCCCACACCACCCTCGGCACGGCAGGCAAGGGGCAGCGCCGAGCCCTGGTGTGGCCGCCTCCTGGCGCTTCTCCATCTCTCCTTTGGACTTCGAGGACGTGTCAGTGAAGTAGGGACTTCCGTGATTTTCGTCCAATTCCGAGAATATTTCCTTAACAGCTTTTCTGCAAAATACAGAAAACAAACTAGCACTATGGCATCTTGTTAATAGGTTAGTCCCAGAAAATGTATAAAAATGATATGAAGTGTATGTAAAACATTAACAATTGGTATAATAACAACATGGAACATCAAAAATTATAGATACGTTTGAGACGTATCATGTTGCCACTAGGGATAACACAACAATACTATATCTACAGTCATTTGTGTTGTTTACATTATGCACTTTACTTAATGCGATAATCTGTTGTTTGCAACTTAATACCAACGGGGGACACGGATGTTAACCTGGGGTGGATTATTAGTCATAGATGTTGTTGGATAACGGTCTATGTATCTTGTCGTAATGCCCAATTAAATCTCATAGTAATCATCTTGTCATATTTCTACATTGTCATGCGCTCACTATTTTGTCAATTGCCCAGCTGTAATTTGTTTACCCACCTGTTATGAGTTACAAGCATCTACTTGGCCAAAGCATCTACTAGTAACGGAGAGCATGCAAGATCATAAATAATAAATATAAAGATAGTTTGATAATCAACTTGATCATAATATCAATATTCATCGGATCCCACCAAACACAACATGTAGCATTACAATAAGATGATCTTGATCATGATAGGCAGCTCACAAGATCTAAACATGATAGCATAAAGTGGAGAGACAACCATCTAGCTACTGCTATGGACCCGTAGTCCAAGGATGAACTACTCACGCATCACTCCGGAGGCAGGCATGGCGATGTAGAGCCCTCCGGTGATGATCTCCCCTCCGGCAGGGTGCCGGGAAGAGCTTCAGAACCCTCCCGAGCTAGGGGTTGACGACGGCGGCGGCTCTAGAACTTTTCGTGGAATAAGGCTCGGGTGTTTAGGGTTTTCGGGGCATGAGGAATAAATAGGCGAAAGGGCGGCATCGGAGGGCACCCGAGGGGCCCACGCCACCCCTCAGCGCGACAGCAAGTGGGGCCGCACCGAGCCCTGGCGTGGCCGCCCTCTGGCTCGTCTCTGTCTCCCCTTTGGACTCCGTGGACGTGTCGGTGAAATAGGTGCATCCGTTGATTTTCGTCCAATTTCGAGAATATTTCCTTAACAACTTTTCTGAAAAGGAAAAACAACAGAAAACAGGAACTGCACTGTGGCATCTTGTTAATAGATTAGTACCCGAAAATGTATAAAAATGCTATGAAGTGTATACAAAACATGTAACAATAGGCATAATATCAACGGAACATCAAAAATTATAGATACGTTTGAGACGTATCACACCTCAAGGCCTACCAAGAGTGGGATCGTAGTGGAGGGGGCTTAAGGAGAAGAAAGTGAGACTTCGTGGCTTACGAGTGTCCTTCGTGGAATCCGGCACCTCTCCAAAGTGACGTACTTCTCTCCCAAGAAAAGGGACAATGGGTTACATCTTGGCCCCCCGTGCCTCTATGATTTCTATCCAAGAATTTCATTTATTTTATCACATTTTTCTATAGCCTTCGAGTTTGAAGTATTGTATTGCATTATATAGGGTGTTTCACTTAGTTGTTAGGCTCGCCTTATTTATCCGCATAACCTAAAACCTGTGAAAACAAAATTCGTAGAAACCTATTCAACCCCCTCCTCTGTTACCCTATCTGTCATTTCAACTGGTATCAGAGTGACTGACTCTTTTTAAGGACTTACCGCCTAAAGAGTATGATGGGAAAACCGGCCGGTGGAGTAGTTGCCATCAAGCTTCACGATGAGGATGCCCGATGGGCTGCCCGCGAAGAGTCTCTTAAGGCATCGATGAAAGAAAGAAAGAAATGAGTATAGTCGTGGCCGCCGAGATTGAAACAAGAATAAACACCCTATCATATCTCTTAACACTAGTTGAAAGAGCATTTCGGTCCCTAAGTGTTTTAAAGTTAGTGACAACACATATCATCGTATTGTGTGTTTAAGTATTCTAGGTGTTTTTGTTGATGGCTTATGTGGTCCCATGGCCCCCAAATTGACAAAGGAAAAGACGGTGTTTCAAAAGCTTTTTATTCATCCTTTTGTATTAATTAGTAACACCGTACTATCAAGAGGGGACCCATGGATCCGGATCCATTTTGAAGCGGCATGTTACTTACCTAGTTTAGGGCTATAACTCGACTTCGAATACGATTTATAATCCTTGTAGAAGTCTAATACTTGTAAGGGAAATTGAGCCGCCTCATATATGTGTGAGACGTGATGAGTAAAGGACACAGTTGTCGCCTAGAGGGGGGGGGGGGGGGGTGAATAGGCGATTAAAAATATTACGGTTTAGGCTTGAATAAATATTAGCATTTAATTTTTATCAAGCACGAAAACTAAACAAACTAGGTTTACCTATGTGAACCAACTATGTGCAACTATGTAAATTGCATAAGCAAGATAAGCTCGATGGCTATCACAAAGTACATTGTGATAGCAAGATAGCAAGATACGAACTATGTGATAGCAAGATATATTACTTCAAACTCGATGGCTATCCCAAACTAAATTGCATAAGTAAGAAGCCCGATATAGAAATACTAAGGTACTTGGATACGATGATTTATCCCGAAGTTCACTTCCCAATGGAAGCTAGTCTCCGTTGGAGTGCGGAGTCACAAAGTGATCCCCGAATAACCGTCAATGGACACCGTATATTTCCTTCATGCCTCCACCAATGTGGAGTGCCAGGAACCACTATGGGACACTCGAGGATGGCCACTGAACCCGTACAAGGATGAGGCAAACTCCACAACTTAATTGGAGTCTCCACCGAATTCCTGCGGCTCCAGAGCCATGAGGATCACAAGGTTTATCAACACATGAGAAGAAGAAAGAGAGAGATTAGATCTAGTCTAATCGGAGAGGTTGCCCTCTAACTAGAAGTGCTTCTAATTAGAAGTTCCCTCTTAACCAACTAGAAGAGATCTACTTGTGTCTATTGTCTGTCTCCAAATAGGAGGGGGGTGGGGGTTTATATAGATGGCCATGGGGTGGAGGGATTTTGGGCAGGGGAAAGACCCCTAGCCCAATTCGGTTTGGGAGGAGGAGTTGGACTCCAACTCACCTCCCCTCCCTTCTTTCCTTGCACCGTTCCGGGTGGGGCCCGGTTGCACCGACCCTAGGTGGGCCCCGTGCGCCGCATCACCCGGCCGCTGCGCCCGCCTGGCCCGTGTCGGCCCACCTGTCCCGCGTCGCCCGCCTGGATGCGTCGCGCCCGCGTCGGCCCGCTTGGCAGCCCACGTCCGCGTCGCCCGCGTCCGCCTCGGCCCTGGTGCGACTGCCATGTGGGCCCTAGGGTTCATGTAGGAGGCACCTTTTATTGGCCTTAATATTTTATAATTATTAATTAATTAAATAAAATAATATTTAATTAGTATTTAACTAAATAATATTTGGTCCAATTAATTCTTATTTGAATATTTTCTTTAACACAAAATTCACCGAATTAATTACTTATCATGTAAAACACTTTTATATGATCCGGGATACCTAGTGTCCGCAGACAAAATACTCTGGATAAATATTTCCATCTAAATAAACACCCTCGGATTAAATCCGACAATGATATTAACTTCTATCATTCGGAGACGTCCAACATCTGCCTTTATTATCTCTCTGATATATAAATATATCTATCACGCAGATATCATTCCGGTGATACTTTCTCACTATGTTTCAGACCAACCAATATACACAACTAACCAATCCTAGTTTAAGCGTGTCCACCCTACATGTTCAATACCATTGTCCCGGGCTCCAGTGATCCCTCTAGTTTAAAATAAAAAAATCATATTTATAAGTTTCAAAAAATTCTGAAAAAAATCCTGCGTGTTGTTAATGATATGTTCTACAAACGTGCAAAATCTCGATTTGAAATATTGGATATTCCGTTCTACACAAAAATGAAAAATGTGTAGATCTAAATGTACATACTTTCAAATCTGCAAAATATATACAAGATTTGTTATTTTTGTGTAGCCTAGAATATAAAGTATTCCGAATAAAAAAGAATCATGTTTGTGAGATACATCATTAGCAACATGTTGCCATATTCGGATGGAGTCCAAATGCTTGCACTGATTTTTTTAGGATATTTTTCGAAACTCAAAGATATGATTTTTGTTTTTCTTTAGGGGGGGCGTAAAGCGTTTTCCGGAAAATTTATTAGAAAACAAAAATTGAAAAATTCCACAACCTGACCCCCCTACCTCCTCCACCCAATAGTCAATCCCACCGTCCGCTGCCCTCGCAGGAATCTAACCGTCGCCATGGCATCTCGGATCTCGCCCCCACACGCTTTCCCTCTTCTTCCCCTCCCCCTTTCGCCGCCGCCTCTCCCTCGAGCGCTGCCTGCAGTTGGGAGCTCCCTCCCAATCTTACCAAACCCTAGAAAACCCCAAAAAAATCCGCAAAATTACCCCCAAAAATCCCCAAAAAAATCAACAGGAACCTATCCTTCGATCGGATCCGCTTATCTACTACCTCCCCTACCCGGTTGATTGATGATGGCGGCACAGGTTCAGGCTGCGGCGGCGCCAGCATCTGGCGCGGTGGAGGGTGGCGCGTCTCCGGCGGCCGCGGCTTTCCCGGCAACGTCTCTCTACGTCGGGGACTTGGACGTGAGCGTGCAGGACGCGCAGCTCTTCGACGTCTTCAGCCAGGTCGGCTCGGTGGTGTCTGTGCGCGTGTGCCGGGACGTCAACACCAGGATGT
>CAMZMU010000044.1:415363-493551 GCA_947311845.1 Poa pratensis | reverse complement strand
GTCAGGTCCGCGTGCAAGGAGCTCGACAGAATGACAGGAACTCGATTGGTTGTCTCTGTGGCACTGGGTGCAGAAAAGGGGGAGATGGAGCGTCTGCGGGGTCGAGGAGAGGCTGGGGAATGGCCACGTAGATCAGTGCGAGCTGGGGTGCAGAGATGGCCGTGGTCGGCGTCGGCGTTGACGTGCACTGGGACCTCCGGTTGGGCGAGCGAGATCGTGCGGCAGGGAGCAATCCGCGTGCCCAGAAGTTGCCCAACGGGGGAGAGGGGACAAGGTATGGGGTGGCGCGGGCGGCCAGTCCAGCGCCGTTCTTTTCTTCTTTTGCAGGCCGAGCTTGACGGGAGGGGAGAGGGATGGCGCCAAGCTAGCTGCCAAAGGGGCTCGACCAAACGAGTGCTGCGTGGTCTGGGGGGTGGGTGAGAGAGAGTGGGAGAGGTGAGGTTTGAGTGAAAATCAATGAAAGTCGATCGGATTGAGTTCGAATTTGAAAAGAGTTCAGTCCTGCCCGCCAAGTGTTCGACAGAATGCCTAAACCAACTTTAATTTCGAATTTTGATGAACTTTGTTAATGGTTGGTTTTAGAAAGGTGTAAGAGGACCAGGTTATTTTCCTGGTTTTTTTAGTGTGAAGAGAAATAGGGTTTTTATTATACCCTAGGTGTTTAAAGAAAGAAGTAAGATTTTATAAATTGAAATATCTTTTTAATTGGAAATTATATTTTGAGAAGAGAGGGGTATGAGAATGAGATGGGCATTATTTCATCTCATCCATGGAATTATTTTCATAAAGAAAATATTTGTTTGAAGAAATAGAGAGTTAGGTAGAGAGAATAATTTATTAAGATCATTTCTTTAACTCATGATCATAATTTCAAATTGTTGAATAATTTTTAGGAGTTTGTTTTTATTCAAGTCACATACCAAATTTGTTGCCAAGTGTGTTGTAGTTAATCTTCATGTGATTAGGTTAATCATCCACACAAGCAATCAACAAACACAGGGATATAAAATCCTGACAAGATTTCTCCTACACACCAAGGTCAATAAAACAAACAAGACAAACATAAGTCAAACAAGCAACAATATAGGTTGTCGATTAAATTTCAAACACTCAGATATGTGGTGGGATGGTGATCAAGCAGCATCATGACAAGTATAATGTTGAAACTAGCTTAGCTCAATAATTTGATACTTTTCAAAAGGGTTGATAAAATATATGCGTAGTATATTTCCCACTTTTATTATTTCCAAAAAGAAGGAAGTATGAGTTTAAAATAAGAGCTACAAGTACAAGGGATATCAAGGGTGGAGATAGCATATAGATCTCCATATTTTTAGAAATACTTTTGTTTTTCCCAAATAATAGATATTTTTGGTTGTTGCTAAAACCAAAGAAACTTTGAAATGGTACTTGGCCAAAATAAGATTGGAAAGGATATATATATATGGAGTATGTTTCTTGTCATGACATGATCACCAAGGTTTAGTATAATTCTACTTAGGTTGGGTTCTTAGGTTAATAATTACTGGTCAAACAACTTAGTCAACAAGTCACACAGAGTCAACAGACCAATAGGAAGGAAAACACAACTATTAGGGAAACATTTCAAAAAGTTTTTGTTGGCTCTGAATTTTGGGTCTTTTACAACTAGGTTTTTCTTAGTTCCAAAATTTGGGGTGTCACAAATCCTTCCCCCCTTACAATAAATCTCGTTCTCGAGATTTGCTAGGTGGGGTACTAGGGGAGTACGAGGACATGGACTTTTAGATTTCTTTAACTCCCGAGGTCATTGCTTCTCCAATGAGGTGGCCTCCTAGGACTCTTGAAGACTTGATGTTGCGAGGGCCTTCTTTATTGATAATCTTCTGTGACGAGTCCAGATTCTTGATGATGGGGTTGACTCGACGATCGACGCTGATGGAGGGTCCTAGTTTCTAGATACTACAAGACTAAGGCGCAAGGAACTAATTGTTAACACGCTCTGGTATACGTAGTGCATGTCTTCCCACCTTAAAAAGGGATTTTTTATGGTCATGTTGAAGGTTGCAGCTGGAGTTGACTTGGAGTCATCGTTCTTCTTGTGTATCTTGACGATCTTCATCTTGGGTATCGCTCCTCGGTGCTTGAGGTTGGTGCAGATATCACGTCCTGATATTGTCGCCTTACGATGGTCACCACTAGGGACGTGTTGTTTTCAGGATGGGTCAAGTCTGTGTACTTCACTCTCTCTGGTTTCTAGTTAGTTGAAGGATACTAAAAACTTCTATTTGAATCTCAGCTTGCTTGGTGGTTTGTGTTGTCAACTGCAGGTGCTTCCGTCATTTAACTCTTCTGGGTATTCCGTTGGTTGGTTGCCTTCATTCTTGTCTTCCTTCAGCTGAGTAAAGGAGGAACTCCATTGTTGTCTTCCTTGGTTCTTGAGCTTCACGAAGCTTTGGTATGAATCTTAAGAGGTAGAGTAGATCAGTGTCTAGAGGGTCTAGAGGAGTCTAATAGTTAGTTCAAGGGTCCTAGAGGTAGCTGGTTTGGTACGATGTTCAAAGAAGGTGCAAGGGTCGCGTTCTCAGTTAGTCTAAAAAAGAAAGCTTCATGCCAGCAGTCTCTATTCACTTTCTTGTATTCTCCCTTGGTTTGATTAGTCGATGCAAGTTGAATAAGGAGATTGTCCGGCACGTGACATTGAGGGTGCTTGATTCTTGCTTTAATTTCGCGTAGATGATCTTCGATGTTGGTCGACTTCGGTCTGCGGAAAATAGGTCTTCTCACTACCAACTATAGGTGATTCTTCCTATATCAATGCTCTTCTTGTCAAAACTCACGGTTAGAGAAGGCTAGTTACGTTGGTGCCGTCACAAACTGGGGTTAGATGTTAATCTAACCTTAGACAAGTTAAGTTAGTGATGGTATACTTTTAATTCCAAAAGTTGGATATCCGAGGTAAGGTTCGTGTCTTCTCGGGTCGGCATAAATTTTTTCGCTTCCTTCGGGCTCTTGATGCACTTGCACCAAACTGTGCATGAAGACCACTATCTGACTTGCCGGTTAGGTTGCAAAATCTCAGGCTATTACGGTAAAGATCGGGGGTCTTCTGTATCTTGCGGAATTGTTAGTCCTTATCGGGAGATGGTTTCGATAAGAGGAAAATATTTTAGAAAGTTTTTTTCTAGGCGGGTTTACATCTGCAACAAGGTGCAACTGTGGTCAAGAGGCCAAAAAGCATTTTTGTCAGGTGGCAAAAGGAGTTTTATAAAAGAGAAATTTGAGGTTACTTTGGGCTGCCGTCAAGGCGTGATTGTGAAAAACACACATGACAAACAACACACAAGCAGAGTACGCACAAGCAAAGAGTACACAAGGTACGTTTAGTACCAACAGACGCCTAATACTCGTGTTAGTTGAGGTAGTACAACCAAGGTTCCTATCATATTTATCCTATGGGTCTTGGTTAAACACGGATGCCAAAATCTTCATTCCATCGCCTTAAGATCCAGTTGGAAAACTTGAGATTGTCGAGGTTGCAGCTGGAGTAGTATAGCTGAGGACTTGAGCAGGAACTTCTTCTTCAGGGTACTAGCTAAATAGGTCTCGGGTTCATCGTCAAGTATGAATGTAGGTTTTGAATGGGAAAGAGGTAATAGAAGAATCATTGAAAAATGTTAAAACAGAGAGGCAAGACTTAGGATAATTTGAGCAGGTGAGGGGAGTGGAAGCCATTTCTGGGGCTTCCTTAGAGAAAAATATATTTTCAGTAGCAAAAGGTTTTTTTTTTCCCAAAATATTTTCCTTCTAACTAACGTCCATGCTAACTAAGGTCTCCTACAGTCAGGATGGCTCTGATACCAAGTCTGTGGGGACCCCGGACTAGCTGTCCGAAATACCCTTGTGCCTACAACATCAGCGATCCCATGATCAGTGTGTCGCTGAGCATAATCAAACTGGTATCAAAAGAACATCCATAAATACCGAATGAATATACTTACTTGAGTGAAGTCATCAACTTCAACAGGTACTTGCAGCGGAATCACCAAATCAGCGTGGAGCCCAAGTCATTTGCCACAACCCTACAGGCAGCTGACTGGGAAGCGCCCTAGTTCGCAAAGACGTCGCCCAAGTTCTCCTCTTCATGATCGATGCTCTTCGAAATCTGGCATCGCAATATAATGCTAGGGATGAAACCATTATGAGTACATTTGAATGTACTTCGCAAACTACCCCAGCATGAACATGCACTAGTTTTATATTTATTTTATAAGACTTTTATTTTTAGAAAAACATCTCTATATCTTTATTGAAAAAGAAAAGGATAGACTTTTGTTTAATCAAACTTTATTTAGAAACCTCTATATCTTTGTTGAAAAAGAAATGAAAAGAATAGACTTTTGTTTAATAAAACCTGGTTTAGAAATATCTATATCTTTGTTCAAAAAGAAAAGAAAAGAATAGACTTTTGTTTAATAAAACCTGGTTTAGAAATCTCTATATCTTTGTTGAAAAAGAGAAGAAGGTTTTTAGAAACTTTTCTCCAGAAAATCTCCATTTTGCTTACTTCACCAAAACTCCCCTTTTTCCGACCATAGCCCTTCATGGTCATATTATCCGGCAAGCTCATACCGACCCTTTGGTATAGTTGCATAAAATATCTCCACTTTATTTTCAAAACTCAAAACTTTGCACAAGGTCTTATGACAGCCTCCCAACTGTCCATTACCGAGGACTCGGCTATTCGAATAGTTTTACACTCTGCAGAGGTAGCACGTTTACCCACACCCATCCGGCAACTCATCGTGTCGGCCACGTCCCGCCATACAAGGTGTATGCGAAGTTGAGTTACCGACCATATCCTTTCATTTGCTCACGCTAGTACATGACCCTGCCCGTATGACACTTTCCATCGACACCTAGTCCAGTTTCCCGTCGGAAACCCTAAGTGTGAGGACTCATAGTTTGCCTGGCGGTGTATACGGGACAGCTTCTATCCTCCACCAATTATGCGAGGACCCAGGTCAGGGGTAGGTCACCAAACCATCCCCTCATGGAACGGAGTCATCTCCGTTGTTGAGGTATCCCGCACTAAAATGAGCAAATTGTATGACTAAGCCCCGTCCCATATGGAGGTAGATGTGGTCGCACAGGGTATGGTTGGTCGTCATAGTACTAAGTACGCATTGTGCATTTTTGAAAACAACACCATACTCTGATTCCTTATCCATCTTCAACTTAGATATCTCATAATCCACACAAGGATATTCAAAGGAGTTTTAGTAAAACCATATTGTTTCCCATCCTATAGTTTGACATATCCATCCTATACTTCTACATAGGTGGCAAAATAGTTTTTCATATACTTCTGAAAAAGGTTTTCGAAAAACTCATATTCACTTTGAGTAAATCATGTAGACAAAATAGATGCAATGTATATATAGGTGCAGGCTCAGAAAGTAGCTTGCCTGGATCAGCAATATGTCCCTGGACTTCTCCTTGTTGATCAATATAAATGAATTCCCATACTTCTCAAATAAATCCTCTCCAAAGGCCACTCCGGTAGCGTCAATATCTAGCGTCGCAAACATGGAAATAAACAACACTCAATACACCAACAAAACCACAAATAATACACAAACAAGTAACAAACCACAAGCATACACAAACAAGTAACAAATCACAAGCATAAAACTAATCATTCAAGCAACAAACTAAGATCTACACTCACAAGGGCATTATACTAATCAGTAGTCTAACACTATACACATGCTAGGAACATAGATCACAAAACTATCTTAGGCAAAGATGAACAACAAGCACCTTTATTTAAACAGGAAATACTTCAGACAAAAGTTAAGCCACCAATTATTCTTTGTAATTCAAAATATTTCACCAAGCTAAGGTAGAGACATTAACAAAATACTCAAGCTAGTACTCAACTTAAAGACAACCAAGTTTAACAAGCAAGGCAACATATTAATCACACAAACATGTTTGGCAACCACACCACTATTTAATTATTTGTTTACGAATAAGGCTAAGGTAATAATTAGGCAACCTTTTAGGGATCACTATCAACTTGCAAGGCTAAGCACCACTAACAAACTCAAACAACCAATAGCTAAAAGTCAGGAGAACACTATCAAAGTCATAATAAAAGTAACAACACAAAAGCATGCATAATTCAAGTTTTAATACTGCTTACCACTAACAAACAACACATGCTTAACACACAAACATATCTAACATATACCACTAACAGTACTAATATAGTATACTAACAAGTCAAACAACAGTAACAAGTATATAACATTACCAAAACACTCAACAATAAACATAAACCATATTTTATAATAAAGGTATTTAAACTTCTCCTTTTATCAGAGGTAGAAACAGCACCTTTACCAAATATTACTTTTAAAATATTCTGTTCTTCGAACAATCATGAAATATTGGGTTTGGGTTATCTGTTGTTATTAGAAAATAATCCAATTGGATTTTCTCCAAAATTCCTCACACAAAAACCTACAAAAATCACCAAAGTGGTCTCTGGTGTTTTACTAAAAAGAATAGAACTTGCGTTATACGCTTCATTTGCATGCAAGACTTACACATCTATAAAGGTACCATCTCAGGCTATCCACAGAATTTTAGTTTGCAATATTTGGATATATAAAACCGTAGATAATAATGATTTGGTGAAAAAGTAACTGTTAACAAGATTTAATCTACACAGCAGCTACTATTATATTTTTGCATGCAACCAGTTCTGCACGTTTAAGAAAACACATAGGAACCCTACAAAATTTTAATCAATCAATTTGCATGCTCGAGGATTAAATGGTGGATTTAAACCTAGAGCAGATCTAACAGGATTTATCAAAACAGAAAAGAAGTTAACAGGAAAAACTTAAATGGGCCAGATTCGGAGCAGATCCGAGCGGCACAGTGCCGGATTCGGCCCAACATCGCTCCAGGGCGCACGGGAATAAAAAAAAACATGATTCAAGCTGGGCCGTTGATCTGCGATCCGATGGCTTCTGTTTCTCTTCTTCCCCAGGACGCATACAACACACCAGGAGGTCCAGAAATGATGCTGCGCACGGACAGCTCACCTAGGGTGTGCGAACATCGAGGATGAGCGTCGGAGATGAACTAGGAGGTCGTGGGAAGGCCGGGGGGTGGCTGCAGATCATGCCGGCGTGCTCCTAGTCGACGGCGGTGACAAGGTCGTCTGCGATGGAGACGGTACGGCAGTGGCAGCTCCGGTGTTCCTACAAACAAAAGGATCTGCCGCAGAGCTAGATTTAGGGATGAGGAAGAGGATGGAGCAAGAATAGAGAGCAGAGGTCGTCTGGGTCGACGGCAACATCCACCGCAAGGTACAGGTCCGAGCGGAGCTAAACGTGCGTTTCCCGGCTGAAACGGAGCGAGAGCTTTCTCGAGATTGCTCGGGGTGGTGGAGGAGATGAAGAGGGAGTAGAATGGCAAGGAGAGGGAACGGGTGAGGCCCTGTGGCCTTAAATCCACGAGGTGGCTGCTAGCTCTAGTTGACGAGGGAATATCTCCCCGGCAACAGTGCCAGAAACTCTGCTTGTACGTCACACGTCAGTTGGGAACCCCAAGAGGAAGGTATGATGAGCGCAGCGGCAAGTTTTCCCTCAGTATGAAACCAAGGTTTAATCGAACCAGTAGGAAAACGAGGTTTGCTTCGAAGGTGTTGGTGAAGGAGTGTAGTGCGGCGCAACACCAGGGATTCCGGTGCCAACGTGGAACCTGCACAACACAATCAAATTACTTTGCCCCAACTTAACAGTGAGGTTGTCAATCTCACCGGCTTGCTGAAAACAAAGGTTTAAACGTATCGAATGGAAAATGATGTTTGTTTGCATAATCAAAAATTCTCATATTCTGTAATGATACAATCAATCCCAAAGCTTCTGGACATTAGCTACAGCCACCAATGCTTTGTGGAGCAAAGAAATCCACACAAACACAGTAAAAGAGCGAATGCAAAACAAAAGGCAGAATCTGTCAAAAACAGAACAGTCTGGAATGACGAATTTTTTCGAGGCACTTAAGTTGCTCAGATGGATCTGGCCTAAAATAATGAAAGTTGCGTACATATCTCAGGAATATGCGTGATTTTTTCAGAATTTTTTGAATTTTCTACAGGGAGATAAGCTCAAATCCGTGACAGCTAAAAATCTGTCACTGCGCAGAAATCCAAATCTTGCATCAACTTTCAATATAGAACTTTACTTGGCACAACATTGCGATAAAATAAAGATACAAAGGAGTTGCTACAGAAGTAACAAAACTCCTTGACTCAAAGAAAACAAAAATAACAGCAAATAAAAACGATGGGTTGTCTCCCATAAGCGCTTTTCTTTAACGCCTTTCAGCTAGGCGCAGAAAGTGAAAATCAAGTGTTATCAAGAGAAGAAGCATCAACATCATAACTTGCTCTAACAATAGAGTCAAAAGGTAACTTCATTCTCTTCCTAGGGAAGTGTTCCATACCTTTCTTGAGAGGAAATTGGTACCTTATATTACCTTCTTTCATATCAATGATGGCACCAACAGTTCGAAGAAAAGGTCTTCCCAAAACAATAGGACAAGATGCATTGCATTCAATATCCATAACAATAAAATCAACGGGGACAAGGTTATTGTTTACTGTAATAAAAACATCATTAACTCGCCCCAAAGGTTTCTTCATAGCATTATCAGCGAGAAAAACATCCAAATAACAATGTTCCAAAGGTGGCAAATCAAGAATATCATAAAGCTTCTTGGGCAAAACCGAAATACTTGCACCAAGATCACACAAGGCATTGCAATCAAAATCATTCACCTTTACCTTAATGATGGGTTCCCAACCATCTTCTAATTTCCTAGGAATAGAAGCTTTAAGTTTCAACTTCTCCTCCCTAGCTTGCAAAAGAGCATTTGTAATATGCTTTGTAAAAGCCAAATTAATAGTGCTAGCATTGGGACTTCTAGCTAATTTTTGCAAGAACATAATAACTTCAGAGATGTTACAATCATCAAAATCAAAATCATTATTGTCAATGGTGGTGGAACCATTGTCTCCAATAGTTTGAAAAATTTCAGCACTTTTATCAGAAAAAGTTTCAGCAGTTTTAGGCAATTTCAAACGCTTTGCAGAAGTAGTAGAGACATTACAACACCAATAACATTACCATCAATAGTAGGAGGTTTACTAGCATGTGAAACATTAGCATTACTAGTGGTGGTGATAGTACAAACTCTAACTATACTATTCTCTTTTTCAAGTTCTTCCTCTTTTTCCCACCTAGCATGCAATTCAGCCAACATCCTAATATTATTATCAATTCGAACTTGGATGGCATTTGCTGTAGCAAATGACTTAGTATCTTTAACTTCATTAGGCATAACTTTCAGTTTTAGAATTTCAACATCATGAGCAAGACTATCAACTTTAGAAGCAAGATCATCAATTTTTTCAAACTTTTCCTCAACAGTTTTATTGAAAGCTTTTTGTGTGCTAATAAATTCTTTAAGCATAGCTTCAAGATCAGAGGACACACTTCTATTGTTGCTGTAGGAATTACCATAAGAATTGCCATAACCATTTGAAGGATAAGGCTTATAATTGTTGCTACCAAAATTATTCCTATAAGCATTGTTGTTGAAGTTGTTGTTTTTAATGAAGTTTACATCAACATGCTCTTCTTGAGCAACCAATGAAGCTAAAGGAACATTATTAGGATCAACATGAGATCTACCATTCACAAGCATAGACATAATAGCATCAATCTTATCACTCAAAGAGGAGGTTTCTTCAACAGAATTTACCTTCTTACCTTGAGGAGCTCTTTCGGTGTGCCATTCGGAATAGTTGATCATCATATCATCAAGTAGCTTTGTTGCTGCACCTAAAGTGATGGACATAAAGGTTCCTCCAGAGGCTGAATCCAATAAGTTCCTTGAGGAAAAATTTAATCCTGCATAAAAGGTTTGGATGATCATCCAAGTAGTCAGTCCATGAGTGGGACAATTCTTCACCAAAGATTTCATTCTTTCCCAAGCTTGAGCAACATGTTCATTATCAAGTTGTTTAAAATTCATAATGCTACTTCTCAAGGATATAATCTTAGCAGGAGGATAATATTTCCCTATGAAAGCATCTTTGCATTTTGTCCAAGAATTAATACTATTTCTAGGCAAAGAAAGCAACCATTCTTTAGCTCTTCCTCTCAAGGAGAAAGGAAAAAGTTTCAGTTTTATAATATCCCCATCCATATCCTTATACTTTTGCATTTCACAAAGTTCAACAAAGTTATTAAGATGGGCAGCAGCATCATCAGTACTAACACCAGAAAATTGCTCTTTCATAACAAGATTTAATAGAGCAGGTTTAATTTCATAAAATTCTGCTTTAGAAGCAGGTGGAGCAATAGGAGTGCATATGAAATCATTGTTGTTTGTGCTAGTGAAGTCACACAACTTAGTGTTCTCAGGAGTACTCATTTTGAAAAACAAAATCAAACTGAATTAAACAAGTAACTAATTTTTTTGTGTTTTTGATAAAGAGAGCAAACAAGACTAAATAAAAATAAACTAAGCAAGACAAATAACAAAGTAAAGAGATTGGGTGTGAGAGACTCCCCTTGCAGAAGCAATTCGGTTTTCCCCGGCAACGGCGCCAGAAAACGTGTTGCTAGCTCTAAGTTGACGAGGGAATATCTCCCCGGCAATAGTGCCAGAATGCTTGTACGTCACACGTCAGTTGGGAACCCCAAGAGGAAGGTATGATGAGTGCAGCAGCAAGTTTTCCCTCAGTATGAAACCAAGGTTTAATCGAACCAGTAGGAAAACGAGGTTTGCTTCGAAGGTGTTGGTGAAGGAGTGTAGTGCGGCGCAACACCAGGGATTCCGGTGCCAACGTGGAACCTGCACAACACAATCAAATTACTTTGCCCCAACTTAACAGTGAGGTTGTCAATCTCACCGGCTTGCTGAAAACAAAGGGTTAAACGTATCGAATGGAAAATGATGTTTGTTTGCATAAAACAGTAGAGAACAATGATTGCAGTAGATTGTATTTCAGATGTAAAAGAATGGACCGGGGTCCACAGTTCACTAGTGGTGTCTCTCCAATAAGATAACTAACATGCTGGGTAAACAAATTACAGCTGGGCAATTGACAATTGATAAGTGCATATAACATGCATGTGTGAGCTGTGGTGTCTACTATGAGATTCATTTGGGCATTACGACAAAGTACATAGACCGCTATCCAGCATGCATCTATGCCTAAATAGTCCACTTTCCGGTTAACATCCGTACCCCTTCCAGTATTAAGTTGCAAGCAACAGACAATTGCATTAAGTAATGTGCGTAATGTAAACAATACATTCATCCTTGAATAAAGCATTGCTGTTTTACCCCTAGTGGCAACAACACATCTACAACCTTAGAACTTGCTGTCACTATCCCAGGTTAAATAGAGGTTGAACCCAACTATCATGCATAAATACCCCCTCTTGGAGTCACAAGTATTCACTTGGCCAAGGCTTCAACAAGTAACGGAGAGCATGCAAGATCACAAATGACATAGACATGATAATATAATATTCAGCTCCACATAGGTATCAATATAAGTCAGATCCCAGCAAACACAACATGTAGCATTACAATAAGATGATCTTGATCATGATAGGCAGCTCACAAGATCTAAACATGATGGCACAAGTGGAGAAGACAACCATCTAGCTACTGCTATGGACCCATAGTCCAAGGATGAACTACTCACGCATCACTCCGGAGGCGGGCATGGCGATGTAGAGCCCTCCGGTGATGATTCCCCTCTCCGGCAGGGTGCCGGGAAGAGCTTCAGAAACCCCCCGAGTTAGGGTTGACGACGGCGGCGGCAGCGAATATGTTCTGGATGAAAGGCTCGGTGTTTTAGGGTTTTCACGTCTCGGGGAATAAATAGGCGAAGGGGCGATGTCGGCGGACCCCCGAGGGGCCCAAACCACAGGCAGGCGCGGCTGGGCCCACTGCCGCGCCGCCAGGTGGTTTGGCCACCTCGTGGCTCTCCTTCGTCTCTCCTTCGGACTCCGTGTACGTGTTGGAAAAATAGGGACTTGGCCTTTTGTTTCGTGCAATTCCGAGAATATTTCCAGAAGTAACTTTCTGAAAAAAAACAGCAGAAAACAGGGAACTGGCACTGTGGCATCTTGTTAATAGGTTAGTCCCAGAAAATGCATAAAAGTGATACGAAGTGTATATAAAACATGTAGCAAATGGTATAATATAAGCATGGAACAGCAGAAATTATGGATACGTTGGAGACGTATCAGTGGCCGGTCCATGATGGACTCCGAGCACGAACTCGAGTGAGGAGGGGCACGAGGCAGCGATTGGGTGAGGGAGGCGGTGGAGGAGCGTCTGGCCATGCAACCTCTAGCTTTTGGACGTGAGTGAGTGGCCGATAGCCGCTTGGATCGGTCAGGGTCAGGGCAAGGTCAGGTCCGCGTGCAAGGTGCTCGACAGAATGACAGGAACTCGATTGGTTGTCTCCGTGGCACTGGGGTGCAGAAAAAGGGGAGATGGAGCGTCTGCGGGGTCGAGGAGAGGCTGGGGAATGGCCACGTAGATCAGTGCGTGCTGGGGTGCAGAGATGGCCGTGGTCGGCGTCGGCGTTGACGTGCACTGGACCTCCGGTTGGGCGAGCGAGATCGTGCGGCAGGGAGCAATCCGCGTGCCCAGAAGTTGCCCAACGGGGGCGAGGGGACAAGGCAGTGGGGTGGCGCGGGGTCGGCCAGTCCAGCGCCGTTCTTTTCTTCTTTTGCAGGCCGAGCTTAACGGGAGGGGAGAGAGGGATGGCGCCTGTAGCTAGCTGCCAAAGGGGCTCGGCCAAACGAGTGCTGCGTGGTCTAGGGGGCGGGGGTGAGAGAGAGTGGGAGAGGTGAGGTTTGAGTGAAAATCAATCAAAATCGATCGGATTGAGTTCGAATTTGAAAAGAGTTTAGTCCTGCCCGCCAAGTGTTCGACAGAATGCCTAAACCAACTTTAATTTCGAATTTCGATGAACTTTGTTAATGGTTGGTTTTAGAAAGGTGTAAGAGGACCAGGGTTATTTTCCTGGTTTTTTTTTAGTGTGAAGAGAAATAGGGTTTTTATTATACCCTAGGTGTTTAAAGAAAGAAGTAAGATTTTATAAATGAAATATCTTTTTAATTGGAAATTATATTTTGAGAAGAGAGGGGTATGAGAATGAGATGGGCATTATTTCATCTCATCCATGGAATTATTTTCATAAAGAAAATATTTGTTTGAAGAAATAGAGAGTTAGGTAGAGAGAATAATTTATTAAGATCATTTCTTTAACTCATGATCTTAATTTCAAATTGTTGAATAATTTTTAGGAGTTTGTTTTTTATTCAAGTCACATACCAAATTTGTTGCCAAGTGTGTTGTAGTTAATCATCCTCACAAGCAATCAACAAACACAGGGATATAAAATCCTGACAAGATTTCTCCTACACACCAAGGTCAATAAAACAAACAAGACAAACATAAGTCAAACAAGCAACAATATAGGTTGTCGATTAAATTTCAAACACTCAGATATGTGGTGGGATGGTGATCAAGCAGCATCATGACAAGTATAATGTTGAAACTAGCTTAGCTCAATAATTTGATACTTTTCAAAAGGGTTGATAAAATATATGCGTAGTATATTTCCCACTTTTATTATTTCCAAAAAGAAGGAAGTATGAGTTTAAAATAAGAGCTACAAGTACAAGGGAGATATCAAGGGTGGAGATAGCATATAGATCTCCATATTTTTAGAAATACTTTTGTTTTTCCCAAATAATAGATATTTTTGGTTGTTGCTAAAACCAAAGAAAATTTGAAATGGTACTTGGCCAAAATAAGATTGGAAAGGATATATATATGGAGTATGTTTCTTGTCATGACATGATCACCAAGGTTTAGTATAATTCTACTTAGGTTGGGTTCTTAGGTTAATAATTACTGGTCAAACAACTTAGTCAACAAGTCACACAAAGTCAAACAGACCAATAGGAAGGAAAACACAACTATTAGGGAAACATTTCAAAATGTTTTTGTTGGCTCTGAATTTTGGGTCTTTTACAACTAGGTTTTTCTTAGTTCCAAAATTTGGGGTGTCACAAATCCTTCCCCCCTTACAATAAATCTCGTCCTCGAGATTTGCTAGGTGGGGTACTAGGGGACTACGAGGACATGGACTTTTAGATTTCTTTAACTCCCGAGGTCATTGCTTCTCCAATGAGGTGGCCTCCTAGGACTCTTGAAGACTTGATGTTGCGAGGGCCTTCTTTATCGATAATCTTCTGTGACGAGTCCAGATTCTTGATGATGGGGTTGACTCGACGATCGACGCTGATGGAGGGTCCTAGTTTCTAGATACTACAAGACTAAGGCGCAAGGAACTAATTGTTAACACGCTCTGGTATACGTAGTGCATGTCTTCCCTCCTTAAAAAGGGATTTTTTATGGTCATGTTGAAGGTTGCAGCTGGAGTTGACTTGGAGTCATCGTTCTTCTTGTGTATCTTGACGATCTTCATCTTGGGTATCGCTCCTCGGTGCTTGAGGTTGGTGCAGATATCACGTCCTGATATTGTCGCCTTACGATGGTCACCACTAGGGACGTGTTGTTTTCAGGATGGGTCAAGTCTGTGTACTTCACTCTCTCTGGTTTCTAGTTAGTCGAAGGATACTAAAAACTTCTATTTGAATCTCAGCTTGCTTGGTGGTTTGTGTTGTCAACTGCAGGTGCTTCCGTCATTTGACTCTTCTGGGTATTCCGTTGGTTGGTTGTCTTCATTCTTGTCCTCCTTCAGCTGAGTAAAGGGGAACTCCATTGTTGTCTTCCTTGGTTCTTGAGCTTCACGAAGCTTTGGTATGAATCTTAAGAGGTAGAGTAGATCAGTGTCTAGAGGGTCTAGAGGAGTCTAATAGTTAGTTCAAGGGTCCTAGAGGTAGCTGGTTTTGTACGATGTTCAAAGAAGGTGCAAGGGTCGCGTTCTCAGTTAGTCTAAAAAAGAAAGCTTCATGCCAGCAGTCTCTATTCACTTTCTTGTATTCTCCCTTGGTTTGATTAGTCGATGCAAGTAGAATAAGGAGATTGTCCGGCACGTGACATTGAGGGTGCTTGATTCTTACTTTAATTTTGCGTAGATGATCTTCGATGTTCGTCGACTTCGGTCTTGCGGAAAATAGGTCTTCTCACTACCAACTATAGGTGATTCTTCCTATATCACTGCTCCTCTTGTCAAAACTCACGGTTAGAGAAGGCTAGTTGGTGCCGTCACAAACTAGGGTTAGATGTTAATCTAACCTTAGACAAGTTAAGTTAGTGATGGTATACTTTTAATTCCAAAAGTTGGATATCCGAGGTAAGGTTCGTGTCTTCTCGGGGTCGGCATAAATTTTTTCGCTTCCTTCGGGCTCTTGACACACTTGCACCAAACTGTGCATGAAGACCACTATTGACTTGCCGGTTAGGTTGCAAAATCTCAGGCTATTACGGTAAAGATCGGGGGTCTTCTGTATCTTGCGCAATTGTTAGTCCATCGGGAGATGGTTTCGATAAGAGGAAAATATTTTAGAAAGTTTTTTTCTAGGCGGGTTTACATCTGCAACAAGGTGCAACTGTGGTCAGAGGCCAAAAAGCGTTTTTGTCAGGTGGCAAAAGGAGTTTTATAAAAATAGAAATTTGAGGTTACTTTGGGCTGCCGTCAAGGCGTGATTGTGAAAACACACATGCCAAACAACACACAAGCAGAGTACGCACAAGCAAAGAGTACACAAGGTACGTTTAGTACCAACAGACGCCTAATACTCGTGTTAGTTGGGGTAGTACAACCAAGATTCCTATCATATTTATCCTATGGGTCTTGGTTAAACACGGATGCCAAAATCTTCATTCCATCGCCTTAAGATCCAGTTGGAAAACTGGAGATTGTCGAGGTTGCAACTTCAGGGTACTAGCTAAATAGGTCTCGGGTTCATCGTCAAGTATGAATGTATGTTTTGAACGGGAAAGAGGTAATAGAAGAATCATTGAAAAATGTTAAAACAGAGAGGTAAGACTTAGGATAATTTGAGCAGGTGAGGGGAGTGGAAGCCATTTCTGGGGCTTCCTTAGAGAAAAATATATTTTCAGTAGCAAAAGGTTTTTTTTCTTTCCCAAAATATTTTCCTTCTAACTAACGTCCATGCTAAATAAGGTCTCCTACAGTCAGGATGGCTCTGATACCAAGTCTGTGGGGACCCCGGACTAGCTGTCCGAAATACCCTTGTGCCTACAACATCAGCGATCCCATGATCAGTGTGTCGCTGAGCATAATCAAACTGGTATCACAAGAACATCCATAAATACGGAATGAATATACTTACTTGAGTGAAGTCATCAACTTCAACAGGTACTTGCAGCGGAATCACCAAAAAAGCGTGGAGCCCAAGTCATTTGCCACAACCCTATAGGCAGCGACTGGGAAGCGCCCTAGTTCGCAAAGACGTCGCCCAAGTTCTCCTCTTCATGATTGATGCTCTTCGAAATCTTGCATCGCAATATAATGCTAGGGACGAAACCATTATGAGTACATTTGAATGTACTTCGCAAACTACCCCAACATGAACATGCACTAGTTTTATATTTATTTTAAAGACTTTTATTTTTAGAAAAACATCTCTATATCTTTATTGAAAAAGAAAAGGATAGACTTTTGTTTAATCAAACTTTATTTAGAAACCTCTATATCTTTGTTGAAAAAGAAATGAAAAGAATAGACTTTTGTTTAATAAAACCTGGTTTAGAAATATCTATATCTTTGTTCAAAAAGAAAAGAAAAGAATAGACTTTTGTTTAATAAACCTGGTTTAGAAATCTCTATATCTTTGTTGAAAAAGAGAAGAAGGTTTTTAGAAACTTTTCTCCAGAAAATCTCCATTTTGCTTACTTCACCAAAACTCCTCCTTTGTCCGACCATAGCCCTTCATGGTCATATTATCCGGCAAGCTCATACCGACCCTTTGGTATAGTTGCATAAAATATCTCCACTTTATTTTCAAAACTCAAAACTTTGCACAAGGTCTTATGACAGCCTCCCAACTGTCCATTACCGAGGACTCGGCTATTCGAATAGTTTTACACTCTGCAGAGGTAGCACGCTTTACCCACACCCATCCAGCAACTCATCGTGTCAGCCACGTCCCGCCATACAAGGTGTATGCGAAGTTGAGTTACCGACCATAGCCTTTCCTTTGCTCACGCTAGTACATGACCCTGCCCGTATGACACTTTCCATCGACACCTAGTCCAGTTTCCCGTCAGAAACCCTAAGTGTGAGGACTCATAGTTCTGCCTGGCGGTGTATAGGGACAGCCTTCTATCCTCCACCAATTGTGCGAGGACCACACCATACTCTGATTCCTTCTCCATCTTCAACTTTGATATCTCATAATCCACACAAGGATATTTAAAGGAGTTTTAGTAAAACCATATTGTTTCCCATCCTATAGTTTGACATATCCATCTTATACTTCTACATAGGTGGCAACATAGTTTTTCATATACTTCTGAAAAAGGTTTTCGAAAAACTCAGATTCACTTTGAGTAAATCATGTAGACAAAATAGATGCAATGTATATATAGGTGCAGGCTCAGAAAGTAGCTTGCCTGGATCAGCAATATGTCCCTGGACTTCTCCTTGTTGATCAATATAAATGAATTCCCATACTTCTCAAATAAATCCTCTCCAAAGGCCACTCCGGTAGCGTCAATATCTAGCGTCGCAAACATGGAAATAAACAACACTCAATACACCAACAAAACCACAAATAATACACAAACAAGTAACAAACCACAAGCATACACAAACAAGTAACAAATCACAAGCATAAAACTAATCATTCAAGCAACAAACTAAGATCTACACTCACAAGGGCATTATACTAATCAGTTGTCTAACACTATACACATGCTAGGAACATAGATCACAAAACTATCTTAGGCAAAGATGAACAACAAGCACCTTTATTTGAACAGGAAATACTTCAGACAAAAGTTAAGCCACCAATTATTCTTTGTAATTCAAAATATTTCACCAAGCTAAGGTAGAGACATTAACAAAATACTCAAGCTAGTACTCAACTTAAAGACAACCAAGTTTAACAAGCAAGGCACCATATTAATCACACAAACATGTTTGGCAACCACACCACTATTTGATTATTTGTTTACGAATAAGGCTAAGGTAATAATTAGGCAACCTTTTAGGGATCACTATCAACTTGCAAGGCTAAGCACCACTAACAAACTCAAACAACCAGTAGCTAAAAAGTCAAGAGAACACTATCAAAGTCATAATAAAAGTAACAACACAAAAGCATGCATAATCCAAGTTTTAATACTGCTCACCACTAACAAACAACACATGCTTAACACACAAACATATCTAACATATACCACTAACAGTACAAATATAGTATACTAACAAGTCAAACAACAGTAACAAGTATATAACATTACCAAAACACTCAACAATAAACATAAACCATATTATATAATAAAGGTATTTAAACTTCTTCCTTTTATCAGAGGCAGAAACAGCACCTTTACCAAATATTACTTTTAAAATATTCTGTTCATCAAACAATCAAAATATTGGGTTTGGGTTCTCTGTTGTTATTAGAAACTAATCAAATTGGATTTTCTCCAAAATTCCTCACACAAAAACCTACAAAAATCACAAAAGTGGTCTCTGGTGTTTTACTAAAAAGAATAGAACTTGAGTTATAAGCTTCATTTGCATGCAAGACTTACACATCCAGAAAGGAACCATCTCAGGCTATCCACAGAATTTTAGTTTCAATATTTGGATATATAAAACCGTAGATAATAATGATTTGGTGAAAAAGTAACTGTTAACAAGATTTAATCTACACAACAGTTAAAATTATATTTTTGCATGCAACCAGTTCTGCACGTTTAAGAAAACACATAGGAACCCTACACAATTTTAATAAATCAATTTGCATGCTCGAGGATTAAATGGTGGATTTAAACCTAGAGCAGATCTAACATGATTTATCAAAACAGAAAAGAAATTAACAGAAAAAACTTAAACGGGCCAGATTCGGAGTAGATCCGAGCGACACAGTGTCGGATTCGGCCCAACATCGCTCCAAGGCGCGCGAGAATTAAAAAAAAACAGGATTCAAGCTGGGCCGTTGATCTGCGATCCGATGGCTTCTGTTTCTCTTCTTCCCCAGGACGCATACAACACACCAGGAGGTCAAGAAATGATGTTGCACACGGAAAGCTCACCTAGGGTGTGCGAACGTCGAGGATGAGCATCGGAGATGAACTAGGAGGTCGTGGGAAGGCCGGGGTGGCTGCAGATCATGCCTGCGTGCTCCTAGTCGACGGCGGTGTCGAGGTCGTCCGCGACGGACACGGTATGGCAGCGGCAGCTCCGGTGTTCCTACAAACAAAAGGATCTGCCTCAGAGCTAGATTTAGGGATGAGGAAGAGGGATGGCGCCAGTAACTAGCTGGCAAAGGGGCTCGGCCAAACGAGTGCTCGTGGTCTGGGGGGGTGAGAGAGAGTGGGAGAGGTGAGGTTTGAGTGAAAATCGATCAAAATCGATAGGATTGAGTTCGAATTTGAAAAGAGTTCAGTCCTGCCCACCAAGTGTTCGACAGAATGCCTAAACCAACTTTAATTTCGAATTTTGATGAACTTTGTTAATGGTTGGTTTTAGAAAGGTGTAAGAGGACTAGGGTTATTTTCCTGTTTTTTTTTTAGTGTGAAGAGAAATAAGGTTTTTATTATACCCTAGGTGTTTAAAGAAAGAAGTAAGATTTTATAAATTGAAATATCCTTTTAATTGGAAATTATATTTTGAGAAGAGAGGGGTATGAGAATGAGATGGGCATTATTTCATCTCATCCATGGAATTATTTTCATAAAGAAAATATTTGTTTGAAGAAATAGAGAGTTAGGTAGAGAGAATAATTTATTAAGATCATTTTTAACTCATGATCTTAATTTCAAATTGTTGAATAATTTTTAGGAGTTTGTTTTTATTCAAGTCACATACCAAATTTGTTGCCAAGTGTGTTGTAGTTAATCTTCGTGTGATTAGGTTAATCATCCACACAAGCAATCAACAAACACAGGGATATAAAATCCTGACAAGATTTCTCCTACACACCAAGGTCAATATAACAAACAAGACAAACATAAGTCAAACAAGCAACAATATAGGTTGTCGATTAAATTTCAAACACTCAGATATGTGGTGGGATGGTGATCAAGCAGCATCATGACAAGTATAATGTTGAAACAAGCTTAGCTCAATAATTTGATACTTTTCAAAAGGGTTGATAAAATATATGGGTAGTATATTTCCCACTTTTATTATTTCCAAAAAGAAGGAAGTATGAGTTTAAAATAAGAGCTACAAGTACAAGGGAGATATCAAGGGTGGAGATAGCATATAGATCTCCATATTTTTAGAAATACTTTTGTTTTTCCCAAATAATAGATATTTTTGGTTGTTGCTAAAACCAAAGAAACTTTGAAATGGTACTTGGACAAAATAAGATAGGAAAGGATATATATATATGGAGTATGTTTCTTGTCATGACATGATCACAAAGGTTTAGTGTAATTCTACTTAGGTTGGGTTCTTAGGTTAATAATTACTGGTCAAACAACTTAGTCAACAAGTCGCACAGAGTCAAACAGACCAATAGGAAGGAAAACACAACTATTAGGGAAACATTTCAAAAAGTTTTTGTTGGCTCTGAATTTTGGGTCTTTTACAACTAGGTTTTTCTTAGTTCCAAAATTTGGGGTGTCACAGTTATCTTGTCCTATTGAGGCTAGCTCTTAATGATTGCTTGGGCTTTGCACATTTGCACCGTGTAGTTTCCAATCAAAAGTTTGTAGGCGCTAGTTAATATCTTGTTGTTGGCATCAATGAAGTGGGTGTGTAAAAGAGAAAAGCATCACAAGAGAAAAGAGTAAAGAAGCAAAAAGAGCCAAAACAAAAGAAAGAAAGAGAAAGAAACACAACTTGCCATATCTCTTGTAGGAAGCACGCAAGCTCGATGAACATCTTGTAGGTGGTGCCTTTTGTGCAAATCTTGTAGCCCACAAATTTATTGCAATCGAGCTAGTGGCTCTTCTTGTACTTGTGCAACACCGAGCTTATAGTCTTTGATAGGATCAATTGGTTCTTTAGCTCATTTCTATAGTTGCACGAGTCCCATTTATCTCCACGCGAGTGTTTCCATGAGCTTTGCTCATATCTTTGGAGATTGACTTGTTTTTGCTTTGTGATCATTGTGGTTCTCTACTTGCTTTAACTGTATCTTGGTTTCCGATTGGTTCAATTTGCTTTCCACCTACGATACCTACCTATCCTCATAAGTGTGTGTGTTAGTTGTTAGAACCGGATTCTCTTTCGTCAAGCAACTTTATTCATTGGATATAGTTTCTCTTGGTTCTTCCATTTTCACATATATATACTTGTCTTGTGAGTTAACATGTCTAGGGAGAGCGAATCCAACTGTGGAGGCGTAGATGATGTTGAGTACATGATGAGCCACAATGACTATGATGCCTCATGGATTGAGGACATTGGGGACTACTACACCGACAATGACCCCCATGACATGATGGAGCATCACCAAGACTTCCGCTACCACGACTACGACTCCACGAGCGTGCATGACATGATAGAGCACCACCAAGACTTCCGCTACCACGACTACAACTCCAGGAGCGTGCATGGCATGATGGATCATCACCAAGACTTCCGCTACCACGACCCCGACTATTCAAGCATCAACGACATGGAGCGGTACCACGCCGTCGACAAACCTTCATCACATGGTATCGACTACACAAGCTCCAACGACAATGAGGTGCAAATTTCTTCATATGCCTCAACAAATCGTATCGACTTCGAGTACAACGACATGGTGGAGCGCCACTACTACAACTACAACTCCGATGACATGGTGGAGAACGTCTACTACTCTTGTAGCATGTGCGACAACATCGACTACACCTTCGACAACATGCAAGAGGAGAAGAACCCCATCACCACCGCGTTCAAGAGCGGCACCACCATGCGTCATGGCACAACCTACTATGGTTCAAGCATAAGATGGAGCACCGACAAGGCCACCATGCATTCATCCTATGGAGCTCCATCAACTTTAAGAAGGTGCCATGAGAAGGACTACGCCAAGAGCGCCAAGCATCGACATTCTACATCGACAACAAGACGGCGCCCCAAGAAGTGCATCGACAAGGCCAACCCAAGCCAAGTCCCATCTAGCTCAACAAGACGGCGCCACAAGAAAGATGCCACGCTGGACCACAACATGTCCAAGCTTCAAGATGACATCAACACACTCACCAAGCTTCGGAACATATCACCAAGATCATCCAAGGACGGGTCACCAAGGCATTTGAAACACATTCGACGACATGAACGCCAACACATGAGGAGAAGCATCCAAATGACTTTCGACATCAATTCTCCGCTCAAGAATGCCAACGACGACATGAGCAGAAGTCAAGAAGGATGGCACACACGTTCGCCGAGTTGCCAAAGTTTGACTCTTGCATTGACGAGATCGTGGCCGACATCGACGACTTCATCGAGCAAAGCTTACGTTGACGCTGGAAGAAACATGGTCACACACGTGCGGCCACAACCAAGACGACGTCCTTCTCAAGGACTTCTGTTGATATGACTTCTACACCAAGTGCCACCACCACAATGGCCCCCATATGGCAAGATGAAGACCTCATATGCGACAATTGCCAAGGCCAAGACCATGATGCACGAGAATGTCCCAATCTCTTGTGCCCATTATGCAATAGAAGAGGTCACATGATGTGGGATTGCCAAGTTGGTGACCAAGATGGTGAGAAGATGGTCGAGCATGGGATTTTCCCTTCGACTAAGGAGGCGAGCATGGATGATGCTATCACTTTGGTTGATGCGCCAAGTGAAGTTGCCGAGCATGGGATTTTCCCTTCGGCAAAGGAGTCGAGTGATGATGCCTACACTATGGCATTGAACTTTGGAGGCAAGATGGTTGAGGAGGTTGAGCATGGGATTTCCCCTTCAACCTTGGAGGTGTGTGGAGTTGAGAACATTGAGCCTACCCTCTTGTATTTGAGTTATGAGATGATACCAATCCCATGTGAGAGTCAGAGCCACTTAGCCCACTTGAGTGAGAGTGAGAGTGAGTTGAGTGCCTCCACCATATGTGAGTTTGAATGCTTCCAATTTGTGGGAATGAGTGATACACCACTTGAGTTGAGAGAGGTAGTTGATAGGTCAAGTGAGGCCATTTTGCATTCTATCAACTTACCACCTTCCTCTAGTGTGTTTTCGCATTGTGTATTAGGTTCAATGAATGATGAGACGCCACTGCTCGACTTGATGATGCCTCAAATGGAGAAGATGTACATGGATGATGATGATGATGATGCGACCCTGATAACCCACAAGTATAGGGATCGCATGTAGCCTTTTCGATAAGTAAGAGTGTCGAACCCAACGAGGAGCTAAAGGTAGGATAAGTATTCTCTCAAGTTCTATCAACCACTGATACAACTCTACGCACACTAGACATTTACTTTATCTAGTAAATAATATTAGAGTAACAAGACGGGTATGAGAGATAGCTTTGCGAGATGATAGATACAAGAAAGTAAATGTTAGTGCTTGATAACCCCCAAGAGCAGGGGATCACTGTAGCACCTCTCAATGTGGAAGTAAGGTATCGATCCGCAGGAGCAAGAAGAAAAAGTTATCTATCTATTATATAATTAAAACACAAGACAAACGACGGCTTAGATTAACCCACTAAAAGTTAACGGTCTAGATTTAAAAGTTTTATTTCCGGAACATATTCCCGCAACGTGGGCAAGCAAGGAGCAAGGTCGGTTACGAGAAGGATACAGAGATTTCGATGCACACGTTACAGACTATACCTTCCTAACCCAAGTACATCAAGATAGAGACACTACGTCATTACGACGCCCCGCCGTCTTCTCTGTCCAAATCGTAGCATGAGAGCGCATCGGAATCCTACCAGCAGGAGGTGCGATTGCTCCAATGCTCCCTGGGCAATCTTGCAAGCTTGAAGAAAGACAAGGCCCGGCGTCCGGCGGCCTCGCTCCACCACTTCTGGAACAAGTTAGCTCGATCTCCGTACTAAGTCTAAATCATGGTGGTGATCAGGATCTTCGTGGCTGCCACACAAGCACCTGACGTCCAAATCGACGACCTGGATTAGACTACAACTTTCAGCCGTGTAGACCATGAGTTCTGAGGTACCATGGTAAACGAGCAGCCACTACGTTGTACATGCACGATCTTAGGAATTGGTAATCCTGTTGTTGCATCTGCATGATGCAAGGATGGATTCTGAGGTAATAAGCTGTACCAATTTCAATCCTACAATATACGTGGTCGTAAGTCATGTTATGGTGCCCCGTTCGTGATAAGAAGTGCAATGTTTTTTTTTTGCAGGGATGAATACGTATCCTCAATTGTATTTATACTGCTGATTATTTATTTCTCCCGGTTTCTACGATGTCGTGTTCCTGGCTGCAAAATTGGTGTGAGCAACTGAGCTTTCTGCTCTTAAGTTTCGTGAGTATAAATTAAATGGATGTTATTTTAAAATCTCTCCACTACTGATGCCATTAAATTGCCTAATGATCGTAGATAAATCCCTTACTCGAGGATCGGCTAAATGGCAACAACAATCGATTTTGGCGACGAGCGAGGCGACAATGGCGATCTGGTGAGGACGAACACAAAACGTGCCTGAGTCTATCACAAGGTCTTTATTTTTTGCGAAATCTATCACAAGGTCTTCAGAGAGACCTTACTCCGTATAGGGATATCAATCTGCCGAGTAAATCCACAGGCCGGTGGTTTGAATCGATGCCGACCTCAAGGACCAAACACCGGCCGGTGTGGCGTAAGCATAGAGTAGAGGACCGGATGACCCAGCGACCGGCGTGCAGTTTGCATCAGGTGGGCTTGATTATTTTCTGATGAGTGGGTCAAGCAGGTTATGTCCTGTCCGCAAGCATTGGAATCCAGACGGAGGACACGGAGTGGCGCCGGGCGATTTTCTTCGGCCGGCCGGCGTTGGCTTCCAGGTTCGTGCGCGAAGCAACCCACAAAACTCTGAATATTCACCCCGCCGGCGCATGGTGTCCAGCAGGCAGCAGCCTCCGCAACGACGTTGAGACCTCTGTGACTCTGTAAGTAAATTTGCTCCTGCACTTCAATGATGCCTACGATTGGGAACAAGTGAAAAACGTGGTGCTGGATTTGGCTCGCAAAAGGAGGAGAAGATGACGCACGACAACTCCGTCGTACTTACAGTAGTGCCATTCACATCTGCAACAAGGTATGTTTGATTAAAAGCATCTTATACTGTATCGTATGAGCTAGCTGTGTGCCTGCCAACATGCTTTCTTCAGAAATATGCGTCAATGCATTATGCATTTGTGCAACAAAGTATACCTACAGTAACATGCGTTATTCTTATTGAATGTCATCTGGTAGAAAAGGAGCATATACTGGACCAAGAAAAAGATGTCTTGGCAAAAAATATGTCTACCCTTAATAGATGGAAATAAGGAAATACCTTTCATCATAGAAAACTCAGAAAATCCCTACAATATGTATTTAATATTCTAAAGATGTGAAAAAAATATTGATATAAATTATAATATCTATTAGACAAAAAGGCAGATGACTGTCTGAGTGAGAAAAACTATGCAATCCATATTCTCTAAATAAAATTATGTCTGAAAATCAGCAACACAAATATGTGCGGTCGTGGATACAAGCCTCATATACGTAATTCATAATAAAAGAAAAAATAATAAGCAATGGTTTTCACACGAGCTCCATATAAATACCACAGACATCTATGGTTTGAACTGCTTTAATTTATATGAAAAGAATAAGATTAGTAATTTATTTCATTTTTTGTGTACACATGCAATAATGGTTCGACAACAAAGATAATATACACAATCGTAGACAAAACGTGGGTAGACATATGCACGAGGTGGAAGCGGTGCCACCAACAGAGTTCGTGATGGCCGCATGTTATGGAGAAATTAAAATTGTTTGTAATAACATGCATGAACTGATAATGTTTATGAAATGGTTGAAGGCGTCTATGTTTTACATGATAGGTCACCAACTTCAACGAACCAAGTCTTCAAATATCCTACATAGCGGTAAAATTTCAGCCGACGTATATGATTAATCAGACTTCTAAATATTATCTATATTATAAGTCACTACTATCGTCGCGCCAATCGAATACAACACAAAATTGATAGAAATATGTTGGAGTTTCTTACCATTGGAAATACTATTCAGTTTCCGAAAAAAAATTGTATGATAATAACATGAGCATGAAAGAGAACAAATTATAAGGAGCATTCATGCAAGAGAGAAATGATTCAAGCATTTTTGTGATGAAAACACAATCAAACTTTCATGTCCTTGGATGAAAATAAAACATGTCAACTGTAATAAAATAAATTAGCATGAAAGAATCTATAGCCATGCCATTGCACAGAAGAAAGTTTATTTCATCAGTTATTAGATCGTGGAGGAACATTATACAAGTTCTAACTACGAGACGTCAATAGTTCAATGTATTTCTCCGTGGACCATTCCGAAAAACTAAAGATACAAACCTATAGGTAAAGAGTAGTGTAAGATAGATTTCGAAAAATTAGAGTGGAAGTCAAAGACTTTTGGACTGCGAGTCACAGAGCGGATTCGCATCTTGCCTTCCCGTGTTGTGTAGCTGTAGTACCATACACTGCTGCACGTCTCTGCCAATGTTTTGCCTGCCGAATTAGTCATGGTTTGCCCAGTGCACTCTACAAATGCATTATGCATTTGCCCAGTGCCAACAAACTGTCTTTTCTGGAGCTGAGTGCATACAATGGCTAGCGGCCGGCCGGCATGTCTCGAGGAGCCTGCCCACGCCTTAGAGTACTAAATCTGTAGCTATCGGACAATCTTCCTCTAAAACTTTAGAAATAATAATAGGAAGATAAAACATGAAATAGATAGTCTAGCCGCGCAAATGCGCGGGCCACCCTGCTAGTTCCCTACAACTAAAGTGTCACAAGTTTTAGTTGATTATGCACTAAACAAGTTTAAAGAACAAGGTGGTTGATTTAATGGATGAAGTTTAACGTAACAAAATAAGAATGTGAAAGTGTCCCCATCCTCTTCAATGCAAGAGGACAAGACAAAGGTTTTCTCTTATAGGAACAATGGACATGGGTTCATGGGTTCACTTAATCCTCTCTCTCTCATCTATGGTGATTATCATGTTATAGATAAAGTACACACAGTTGTCATGTTTTAATGGTAGCTTTTATGACCGCTATATGTCCTAAAACACATAGTTGAAAGAAGTACTCATTTGTGTTGCTAGTCACCCTCGTAAGGCTAGCGTGGTTGTTGTCACTCCCACATCATACTCTTCCTTTTTACCCCCAGATAAAGGATGTTGGGCTGTATTTCGCATGTCACTCAATACCTATGCCGTGTCACATCGGCCATCCCGTACCCACATACATCATACTTCATAATGGATAATATTCTAAACACTAGTGCAATGATTTATATTTCGTGTGTGTGACCACACCTATCTCATCTATCTACACTTGGTGGTGTCAATCACCTCATGATAAAGATAAACAAGGCATTATGCATAAATCAAACCATCACATGCATCATAGAATATCTCCAAAGTATGAAAGTCATAAAAGATCCAACACAACAGTAAATGCATAACAAATTTTATCTCACACCACAATATCCACCATGGGAATTACATAGATGACCGTAATCATGTTCAGCAGCTCATACGGTACTAATTAGTGAAGCTCAAAGAGAGGAGAGATACATAAGTTACCACCACAAACCCAAATCCAGGGGGTGGACTACTCCCCCTTCATCATGGAGACGGTGGAGAAGTCGTTGGAGAAGGTGGAGACCACCCCGGCAGCGCCCCGCCGGAGTTTTCCCCCTCCAATCTGCAGCTCCTGATCTCCGTTTCGGTGTTTCTGTGTTTGTGCGGCGCTCCTTTCGCGAAACGCCATGGGACTTTTTTATAGGCGTTTTTAGGTCAAGACGAAGGCGGTGGAGAAAGGATCGACGGCTGCGGAGCCACGAGGCCCAAACGGGTGGGTCCCACGCGGCACAGTACCTGGCCGCGTGGGCCACCCCTTTTTGCCTTGCGGGCTCCGTTTGCTTGATTCCTTCGCTCCTACGTCTTCTTCCTTCCAAAATAATGACCTCGTATTTTTCCAGAATTTTATGACGACGTTTGGGTCCCTGAAACATAAAAGGAAAGAAATAGGGTTTTCTGCCTGCACAGGGTTAATTCCATAAAAATAGGAAACAATTATTTTATTTCCTAAAATCATTAAATAACAGTGGTATAACCCTTATATGATGCAAATATGATTAGAATATGAGTGAATAAAGTGCAAAGTTCATGTATGCATTTTACATGCATCAACATCCCCAAGCTTAACCCATGCTCGACCTCGAGTATGAAGGTGATAAAACTAACATGGACTTTGCAATTTAATACTAACAATGGATATCAAAGATGATTACAATTGCTACATAAAGTCAAATGATTCATTCTTCAAAGGAGTAGCAATATGCAAAATAGTTTATGAAGTGATATCAAGTATTCAAGACAAGGATGTTCATTGATAGTTCACAAAGTGTAACATAGTAGCAAGTAATATGGACATTCTTACTTTTGCATACATGTGGTCCATAGAGTGATGATGAAAATCTGAATATGTTTGGTGGACACTTTGGAAAGATGAATAAGTGAGTAGAGGTAAAGCATGCATAAGTTTCATCTAACCTCCAAACTCTCCTACTTAAGTTAATGATTGCAATGTGGTAATACTTGGTGTCAAGCTCTCATTCCCCTATCATAGCATCTTGAATGATTATAGTTTAATGTGAGAGCAAATATGAGTAGTGTGCTTGACAAAGTAAAGGTTAGGTGTCTCATGCCCCTTGAATACAAGTACCTACACCATGATTACTCAACTTAGGAAACAAAGCAAGTTCAAGTTATATATCATTGTAAGTAATAATAGTATCATCAAGAGCGTCAACTGGGGTACCTCTTGTCCCAGGATATGGAACAAGCCCATATCAAAATGACAAGACAAACAAACAAGATGAACAACCTCAACACCCTTTTTATTTACCATTGGAATAGCTATTTATTATAAGGTGTATCACAGACGGTTCACCATAGCATGTAAGTAAATTTCCACCATGAATGATGCATGGCTTAGATTAGCGGCCCAGGCGTCTCTCTAACCATTTATACAAACTCATTTAAACTACTTCATTTCCACCTCATTTCACCATGATAGGCATCCATAAACAAAAGTACATGATATCAACTAAATGAGATGAAGGAGCATGTTGAAAGCTTTGCATGTGACAGCACATATGGGCTAACTCCCAACCTCGAACATTTATCAAGCCACTAGCATCATAATCTTAATCACAATGGGTCATGTTTTATTTATTGCAATGATAGTAAAATGTGCATCAAGTTCGTGAGAGCTATATAACCAACTTTTCCCATGGCAATCAATAACATAATCATTTTCATTCAGAGGTATAGATAACACAAATATCATGATGAACATACTCGGAATAGCATATAGCTAGTAGGTAGATATGGTGGACTCACTGGAATAACTTTGGTTGAAGGTGTTGGAAACAAGTTTTGACTTGTTGGAATGTTTGGGCTAGCAAAAGGGAGAAAGTTGACCATCTAGATGCATGCATGAGTGTCCATAGAACTAACTAATCCATGTTAAACCAAGTAAAATAACAATCAGCACCAAAACATGAATAAGTGATAGCTCTTCAAAAAGGATTTGCAAACTATTACTCATAAACAAGCTCATGAATCATGCAACTATATGTATCATTAAAAATCAACTCAAACATCCCTTTTCCCAATCTTATAAAAGCATCCAACATATTTCAACCCATATTTCCAGTAGCTCTCCCATATATAAATGATAGTGTGGTGGTCTCTCAAAGAATCAAACCAAAACAAACAAAAAGACGCTCCAAGTTTATGCGATAAAGTGTTTCGATCGAAAAACAGAAGTTGGACGTGTGCAAACCGAGAGTGTGTAGGTCCAGTGGGGTTGTCTTCACATCCCCAAGCTTATGGTCTTCACCATCCTTGGATAGCTCTTGGTGCATCTCCTCCAATCCCTGTGAAAAAACTTCAAAACACCGTTTCTCCCATTTCTTTTCTGTGGGGTGCATTAATAGTGATAAACAAATATGTTTCTTGCTGCATATAATCCTTGAACAAAAATTCATATGAGATGTCCAGAAAGTGTATAATGTTGTATGCCTACTCATAAACTCAATTGGATCAAAAAGATTCAACTTAAAAGCTCAAAGCATGCATCAAACAAAATGGGACAGAATCTGTCCAGAAAAACAGCAGCAGCAAAACGTATTTTTCTACCCTACCAAACTTTCTCGAAAAATTCCGAAAAATTCATGCATACAGAGGATGAAAAGTTGCAACTACAGTTCAAATATGAGCTCATTCGGAGTTACGAATAAGAATTAAAAATCATACCGTGCACTGATTCGTGCAGGAATAAAATCTCCGAACGCTATAAGCAACTTTTCAAGACCAAAATGGGTAAAACTTGGCACTTTATTAAAAACTCCAGAAACTAACTAGACACAAAATCTCTTGTTACAGCAAGAGGACACAAAGAAAAATCACACACAAAAATAACCGGGTTGCCTCCCGCAAAGCGCTTTCTTTATAGCCATATAGCTAGGCTTCTTACTTTTGTTTATTGAAGATGAAGCTCATGAGGGAGCTTGAACTTTGATGTTCCCCTCTTTCTTGGGAAGTGTTCCATGCATAATACCAGGGTCCCATGTTGCTCTCAAACCGATCAAAATAATAGTCAAGTTGAAACCTGGTTGAGAGAAAAATAGAACACAAAAGTAATAACAACGAAGTCTAACTTTCTTTCTATGCATTGGCATTTTGTATATGAATGAAGTTTTCCAATGCATATTAACAAAAGTTACTTGCAGCCCATAATTATTAGTAGCATAAAGAGGGTTCTCATAACCTCCTCTCTCATAATAGTTGCAAGTAATAGAAGTGTATTCAACCATATAACCAATAGGATCTTCCAATTTAGATAATTTAGGCACATAAAGAGGATCATTAACTTTATTTTGGAATTCATTAGCATGCTTCCCTCTTTCAAAATAGTTATTAAGATCAATATCAAGTTTAGTATCATGGTTGCAACAAAGATTTGGAACTAAAGATAATTGCAAACCACATAAGTATTTCTCAACATAAGCAATTTTCTCCTCTATGGTGTTATTAGGAGAATTCAGGAATAATGTAGGACTCTCATGAATGAGAGTATTGTCACAAACAGCAAGTATATCATTTTATCCTCACATAATGTAGTAACAACTTCTAAACATGGAGGATTATCATAAGCATAGGACCATCATCTAAAGCATTATCATATAGCATTTTAAGCAACACTCCTCATTATCATCAATAAGTTTACCAACAAAAGGTTTTTGAGTTTGAGTGTTACTATCACATGTTGATGGTGAAGTTGGGTGATCCAACTCTTCATTCTCCAGTTGTTCTCTTTTTAGCATCTTCTTGAGATTGCATGGGCATCCCCAAGCTTAGGTTGTCCTCTTCTTCCTGCAAAATATTAGTTCTTTCCATGGCAGCAAGAGTTAACTTTTTACGTTTAATAGCATCTGCTCGAGAAAAGAAATCATCAGCTTCTTGTAATATTTCAAGTTCCTCAAGTGTAAATGTTGCAAGTTCCTCAGGTGTATAATCAAACAGAAAACCCATAGCAAAAGTAATGAAGAACTTACAACCAGACAAGTTTAAAGGAACCTCCCCAAGCTTAGATGATTGCAAGATATAAAACAAGTTAAAGAAACCTCCCCAAGCTTAATCTAGTGCACACAAGAATAGAAACTTAAGCGCTACGCTCCCCGGCAACGGCGCCAGAAAAGTACTTGATACCCCCAAGAGCAGGGATCACTGTAGCACCTCTCAATGTGGAAGTAAGGTATCGATCCGCAGGAGCAAGAAGGAAAAGTTATCTATTCCCTACAACTAAAGTGTCACAAGTTTTAGTTGATTATGCACTAAACAAGTTTAAGAACAAGGTGGTTGATTTGATGGATGGAAGTTTAATGTAACCAAGCAAGAATGTAAAAGTGTCCCAATCCTCTTCAATGCAAGAGGACAAGACAAAGGTTTTCTCTTATAGGAACAATGGACATGGGTTCATGGGTTCACTTAATCCTCTCTCTCATCTATGGTGATTATCATGTTATAGATAAAGTACACATAATTGTCATGTTTTAATGGTAGCTTTTATAACGGCTATATGTCCTAAAACACATAGTTGAAAGAAGTACTCATTTGTGTTGCTAGGTCACCCTCGTAAGGCTAGCGTGGTTGCTGTCACTCCCACATCATACTCTTCTTTTTACCCCCAGATAAAGGATGTTGGGCGGTACTGTGTCACTCAATACCTATGCCGTGTCACATCGGCCATCCCGTACCCACATACATCATACTTCATAATGGACAATATTCTAAACACTAGTGCAATGATTTATATTTCGTGTGTGTGACCACACCTCTCTCATCTATCTACACTTGGTGGTGTCAATCACCTCATGATAAAGATAAACAAGGCATTATGCATAAATCAAACCATCACATGCATCATAGAATATCTCCAAAGTATGACAAGTCATAAAAGATCCAACACAACAGTAAATGCATAACAAATTTTATCTCACACCACAATATCCACCATGGGAATTACATAGATGACCGTAATCATGTTCAGCAGCTCATACGGTACTAATTAGTGAAGCTCAAAGAGAGGAGAGATACATAAGTTACCACCACAAACCCAAATCCAGGGGGTGGACTACTCCCCTTCATCATGGAGACGGTGGAGAAGTCGTTGGAGAAGGTGGAGACCACCCCGGCAGCGCCCTGCCGGAGTTTTCCCCCTCCAATCTGCAGCTCCTGATCTCCGTTTCGGTGTTTCTGTGTTTGTGCGGCGCTCCTTTCGCGAAACGCCATGGGACCTTTTTTATAGGCGTTTTTAGGTCAAGACGAAGGCGGTGGAGAAAGGATCGACGGCTGCGGAGCCACGAGGCCCAAACGGGTGGGTCCCACGCGGGCACAGTACCTGGCCGCGTGGGCCACCCCCTTTTTGCCTTGCGGGCTCCGTTTGCTTGATTCCTTCGCTCCTATGTCTTCTTCCTTCCAAAATAATGACCTCTGTATTTTTCCAGAATTTTATGACGACGTTTGGGTCCCTGAAACATAAAAGGAAAGAAATAGGGTTTTCTGCCTGCGCAGGGTTAATTCCATAAAAATAGGAAACAATTATTTTATTTCCTAAAATCATTAAATAACAGTGGTATAACCCTTATATGATGCAAATATGATTAGAATATGAGTGAATAAAGTGCAAAGTTCATGTATGCATTTTACATGCATCAGTGCTGCAGCAATAAAGTACACTAAGTAACCATAAACTTACAGTACCATGAGTGTGGAAAAGTGGTGGTAATTGTGATGGCTTTGTCCAAGATTAATTAGTGAAGATATTTGGTTCATTGTATTCGATGCAGTTTTCTATGTGGGAGAGGCTAAATATATGTGCACTCGACTACTTGTGATTACACATACTATATGATTGGATCGTTAGCAAACATCCGTAAATACTAACAATGCATTAAGGTTTCCCCAACCATAGCCTTAATTTCATGGTCCTGTTACTCCCATACGTGCAACTCACCGGTTCGAGTCCTCAGGTTTATGTCACTCCAGCAGGCCTACCCCCTTCCTTTACACATACTACCAACCCTATGATGTTGATCCATGCGCGCACAAATATAATGGACACCAAAGGACAATACCATATCAACATACAACTCTAATGAACCAAAGACATTCAACCATTCAATCTAAGAACAAATAAACTACAGAAACATGACGTAGATCATAGGATAATAAATTATAGCATCAAACACCATGTTTACATAGGACGGTACAGAGGTGTGTGGGAGGATGAACCACTGTATACAAGGAGGAATTGACGATGGAGATGGCGGTGAAGACGGTGAAGGAGGCAGCGCGGTGCGCAGGGCGGCGGCGGCGGTGGCGCAGGGACTCCTCCTGCGCATCGCCGGCATGGAGGGGGAGCGCCGCCCCTTAGCCTGCTTCCTTCATGGCTTCTTGCGAGCCCTCCCCCATGGAGATGAGGTCCATGGGAGAGGCAAAAACATGGCTTTGGCGGCTGGAAGTTCGTGGGTATGGGCGTCCCCACGAGTTAGGTTTCCTCCCTTTATATAGCTTCTCGGATTTCCGTCATCCTCTTTTAGGGTTTCACTAAATCGGGCTTGTATGCCGCGTCCGACCTCCGATTGGGCTGTTCTTGGGCTTAAAAGAAGCGTATGGGAAATACGAACAACTTTGTATCAAATTTGATTTTCATTTGACGTCGTCTTTGAGGGTCAAACTGACAATCGCCGTAAAAAGTTATCAGACAGATTTCTGGAAAGTCCCAATTCGAGTCCAACAAGGTTTCCTCTTGTATTCTTGATAATTCCTACACATCAAAGTGTAAAACAAGAACATTGTGCAATTTTGCAACTATTAATAGGTTAGTCCAAATAAATCATAAACTTAATATAAAAACAAGTGCCAAAGGCATAATATTAACATGAAACAATCAAAAATTATAGATACGTTTTGGACGTATCAGACCCCATGTCTACTTCAAGATGGACAACTCGGCTACATGGAAGCCCCTACTATTTCAACACCTACTTCACATGAGCGGGACTATCAAGGTATGGGTGTTGATGTGACCATGATCCCACTAGTGGACATGATGAACTATGATTGCTTGCATGCTATGAATGATTCTATTAATGTCACATATGATTCGTTCTTATTCCCTTGTGATACTTTGTTTGAAACCAATGTTATCATGTGGAATTACCTATTTGTGATGACTTTGCCATGAGCATGCGTTGTTATGAATATTTCCATTTTTCTCCCATTGTGGCATGAAACAAGTTGAACAATTTCTCTTTCACATGTGTTGCTTGCAATAATGTTGAAATGCTTGCGAAAGAGATTGCCCCCATAGGTTTCTCACATTTTGGAAATGTTTCGTTATCTCTTATGGACCTTGTTCCATCCTTCACTTTGCATAGTGACCACTCACATACGTCATATTTTCCAATTGATTTTGATGTGTTTGGTGATGAGCAAATGAAGAGACGCGTCATTATGGATGATGTGTTCATGTACCGTGCACATAATTTCTTCATTTGGTGTTGCTATTGATACGTCATTAAGTGAGCTTGAGTTGACAAAAAGAGCTCATGAGAGCATATATGTGAGTTGTGGATCCAATCCAACTCTAAATTCCTTTCCATGTTTTGCATCAAAAACAAGTTGAACAATTTCTCTTGCTTGTGGTTTGTTTGCATACATGTTTGTGCTTTTGATTTGCTTTGTGGCACGCATGTTTACTTGATCTTTCACATGGATGATTTATGTGTTGCAACAAATATGATGAACAATTGTTCTTTCCAATGGCTTGTTGGCAACCATAATGACACTTGGTGCATGTCTTGTCATGAGTGTTTTGGTTTCTACCAATTTGGTGTTGCAACAAATATGAAGAAAACTTGCTCTTTCATGTGCTTTGTTTGCACCCATGATGATATGTTGGACATTCTCGATTTGGTGTTTTTGCCAAGTTCTCCTCTTATTGCATCAAAGTTGTTGACAAATTTCTCTTTCCGATGCTTTGTGTGCCATAATGATCATATGGGTCAAAAAGAGATAGCTAGCATGGCCTTCTCAAATTTTCAAGGAGTCTTTGTGTTTCCACATTTTGAGAATGTTTCGATAAGTTGCTTGCACATCAAACTTGCATATGCATTATCTTTGATCCACTTGTGTTGTGCTAACGGTGTAATGGAAAAGAATGGAAATGTCATTGATGATATGCTCCTTTATCATAAACACACATGGTTTACTTGGTTATTGTTGTGTAGGTACAACCTTTGGATGTGCTTCCATGAGTGATTTCATCTATGCATTCCTATGGCGGACGATCTTAGAAGAAGACCACATCGACATCTTGCTAAGGTGTTCTTCTACATAAGCGCTCATGCTACGACCCTCAAGAATGGGCTACTCTTTGAGTGTTATTTCATCCTCTTTGTGAGCTTTATAGGTTCCATGGAGTATGAAGGAACATTGAAGAGTCGCCACATCATTTGCATCAAGCACGACTACATGGTGAAATCATCAACAAGATCAACACATCTACCTCCACATGGTGATGACGAGCAAGAGTCGAGGACGACTCTTTTTGAAGGGGGGGGGGGGTGAGATGATGTAGTGCAACTCACGTCCATCACCATGTCAAGCAACCCAACATATGACAAGTCGTCATTGAGCTTAAAGGTGAACTCCTTTCTCTACGAGAACCCATCTTGTACTCCTTTGAATGGTATACTACTTGAACATCTACCCCTTTTGTATGCTAGGTATTACATGACGAGGACGGACGTCCGGGGAGATGCCGTGGAAGCCCAAGGCTCAAGTTCATCCAAGGCGTACGTGTGGAAGAGGAGGAGAAAGCGACAAGAAGAAGGCGGAGCCAGGCAGCCCGGCCAAGCCGACCCAGCCCGGCCTAGCCCTGCACCAGATGCAGCTGGCCTCGGCGTCCTCGACGCCGAAGCCGGCCTAGCCCGGCCTAGGCCGGCTACCTACCCGACACCGCCGGCCTGCACTTGTCCGAGGCCGGCCCCAGCCCGGCCAGGCCGGCCTCCCAACTGCCTACGCGCAGATCAGGGTTGACCCATGTATCCTCTTTCCGCACCCCCCTTTGGGTCTAGACTATATATAGGACTTACTTCCCTCCTAGTGGGGATAGATTTGGATGATGAGAGAGAGTTGAACATAGGCTCCTTACCCACCCCTTGTGGTGTTGCCTCCCCTTGTGGAGAAGACACTAGTAGGAAAACGCTTATAGGTGGAACACATTCTGTGGCACACCAAATAGTCGAGGACGCCGAGGCCAGCTGCATCTGGTGCAGGGCTAGGCCGGGCTGCCTGGATCCGCCTTCTTCTTGTCGCTTTCTCCTCCTCTTCCACACGTACGCCTTGGATGAACTTGAGCCTTGGGCTTCCACGGCATCTCCCCGGACGTCCGTCCTCGTCATGTAATACCTAGCATACAAAAGGGGTAGATGTTCAAGTAGTATACCATTCAAAGGAGTACAAGATGGGTTCTCGTAGAGAAAGGAGTTCACCTTTAAGCTCAATGACGACTTGTCATATGTTGGGTTGCTTGACATGGTGATGGACGTGAGTTGCACTACATCATCTCACCCCCCCCCCCCCTTCAAAAAGAGTCGTCCTCGACTCTTGCTCGTCATCACCATGTGGAGGTAGATGTGTTGATCTTGTTGATGATTTCACCATGTAGTCGTGCTTGATGCAAATGATGTGGCGACTCTTCAATGTTCCTTCATACTCCATGGAACCTATAAAGCTCACAAAGAGGATGAAATAACACTCAAAGAGTAGCCCATTCTTGAGGTTCGTAGCATGAGCGCTTATGTAGAAGAACACCTTAGCAAGATGCCGATGTGGTCTTCTTCTAAGATCGTCCGTCATAGGAATGCATAGATGAAATCACTCATGGAAGCACATCCAAAGGTTGTACCTACACAACAATAACCAAGTAAACCATGTGTGTTTATGATAAAGGAGCATATCATCAATGACATGTCCATTCTTTTCCATTACACCGTTAGCACAACACAAGTGGATCAAAGATAATGCATATGCAAGTTTGATGTGCAAGCAACTTATCGAAACATTCTCAAAATGTGGAAATACAAAGACTCCTTGAAAATTTGAGAAGGCCATGCTAGCTATCTCTTTTTGACCCATATGATCATTATGGCACACAAAGCATCGGAAAGAGAAATTTGTCAACAACTTTGATGCAATAAGAGGAGAACTTGGCAAAAACACCAAATCGAGAATGTCCAACATATCATCATGGGTGCAAACAAAGCACATGAAAGAGCAAGTTTTCTTCATATTTGTTGCAACACCAAATTGGTAGAAACCAAAACACTCATGACAAGACATGCACCAAGTGTCATTATGGTTGCCAACAAGCCATTGGAAAGAACAATTGTTCATCATATTTGTTGCAACACATAAATCATCCATGTGAAAGATCAAGTAAACATGCGTGCCACAAAGCAAATCAAAAGCACAAACATGTATGCAAACAAACCACAAGCAAGAGAAATTGTTCAACTTGTTTGATGCAAAACATGGAAAGGAATTTAGAGTTGGATTGGATCCACAACTCACATATATGCTCTCATGAGCTCTTTTTGTCAACTCAAGCTCACTCACGTATCAATAGCAACTGTCGCCACAATAGTCGGTTCCTGTCAGCCCTGAGCTAGTCTGGATTCCACGAGAAGTGTGAGACGTGGCGACGAAGTCTTTAATATGTTTCAAATGTATCTATACTTTTTGTTTGATCCATGTTATTCTTATGTCATTGCTATGTACTTTTGGTATGATTTTATATTATTTGTATATTTTTTTTGTACTAGCCTATCTATAATAACTAAATAGGAGCAACCCCGCTAAGTGATTCCTCTCAACATGCAAGGTATCCACCTGAACAAGTTTTTCCCCCATGAAAAAAACTCCCCTTGCCATCTCATCGTTTAATTTTAATTTTTCGGGATATGTCATCAATTTTTCTTTGCGTCATGTAATATTAAGCACTTCTCCACAATAATTCTCTTCGAGATGCAACAATTACTACGCCTCACTCTATTTGCTTCTCCACGATTCCTCCACCTCAATCACTTCATCTTCTGCCCTCCCCTCCAACAGTCGGTCCATATTCCTATTTGTTTTTTCACAATAGCACTAATCACGAGTCATGTTCTACTCTTGTTGATCTTCGTAGTTTAGACCTATCAAGCCAACAGGGACCGGACTATCGACCTGGTAGGGGAGCCGGCTGGCTGGAGTCGTGTCCACGGCAGACCAGCGGGTGGCTGACGGAGAGAGTCTGATGTTGTGCAACCCACATCCATTACCATGTCAAGCAACCCAATATATGACAAGTCGTCATTGAGCTTAAAGGTGAACTCCTTCCTCTACGAGAACCCATTTTGTACCCCTTTTGTATGCTAGGTATTACATGACGAGGACGGACGTCCGGGGAGATGCCGTGGAAGCCCAAGGCTCAAGTTCATCCAAGGCGTACGTGTGGAAGAGGAGGAGAAAGCGACAAGAAGAAGGCGGAGCCAGGCAGCCTGGCCAAGCCGACCCAGCCCGGCCTAGCCCTGCACCAGATGCAGCTGGCCTCGGCGTCCTCGACGCCGAAGCCGGCCTAGCCCGGCCTAGGCCGGCTACCTACCCGACACCGCCGGCCTGCACTTGTCCGAGGCCGGCCCCAGCCCGGCCAGGCCGGCCTCCCTACTGCCTACGCGCAGATCAGGGTTGACCCATGTATCCTCTTTCCGCACCCCCCTTTGGGTCTAGACTATATATAGGACTTCCTTCCCACCTAGTGGGGATAGATTTGGATGATGAGAGAGAGTTGAACATAGGCTCCTTACCCACCCCTTGTGGTGTTGCCTCCCCTTGTGGAGAAGACACTAGTAGGAAAACGCTTATAGGTGGAACACATTCTGTGGCGCACCAAATAGTCGTGCGCCACAGAAAACATTTCTGTGGCACATAGTTTTGCATGTGCATCAAAATTCTGTGGCGCATGGAATACACATGCGCCACAGAAATGTCCCTTTCTGTGGCACACTCTACCCATGCTTCACAGAAAAGGGACATTTCTGTGGCGCGTGTGGAACGTGCGTCACAGAAAACACGTTTCTGTGGCGCATATACCAAATGCGCCACAGAAAAGAGCTATTTTTGTGGCGCATCAGGTCACATGCGGCACAGAAATGGTACTTTCTGCGGCGCATGGGCCCCATGCGCCACATAATTGTTTGAACTCAAATCCCACCCCCGTGTGGATCGCCTTTTCTGTTTTGCAAACAAGAAAAGAAAATGATAAAAAATTCAATAAATAAAATCCTTTGAGGTATAGTTTGGTTTTAGTGTCTAGTTGGTATAGAAATTTTGAAATATGAATTTTGACCTTTTCTGCAAAAATCTGAAAAAAAACGTAGAACGACCATAACTTTTGCATACGACGTTGAAATAATGCGTTTAATATGAAAAAAATCCGTGAGAAAAAAGGAGCTCGATTTCACCGGGTTTACCCGGTGAACTTTTCTCAGATTCGGGAAATTCCAAAAGAGTAAAAAGTTATTTCAAAAAGAAGATTTTTTCTAAAAAATCAAAAAATTCAAAAAATACTTAGAAGTTCAAAATAATTCAAAAAGTCCAAAAAAAAGCGTATAACAAAGAAGATTGTTGAATTTTTTGAAGTTTTCTGGAGTTTTTGTTTTTTTGGGATTTTTTGTTTTTTTTTGGGTTTTTTGAATTTTTTGAAGCTTTTGAATCTTCTTTTGAAACTTTAGAAGTTTTTGAAACTTTTGAAATTTAAAAACACACATATATAACACATACCACACAAATACACATACAAGCCTTAAGAGAGTTGATATGATACATATATCAATAAGAACATTAGTAGCATAAGGGTGGCTGAGTTGAATAGAAATTAAAAGTTAAGAGTGCTTGGGCTGGAGCAATTTGAGGATGGGTGACTTAGCGGGAAGTCATTATTTGAGAAAGGTTATTTTTTTTGAAAAAAATCAACAAAAATCAAAAAATTCAAATATTTAGGTTTTCCAATTTTTTCGTTTTTTCCTGATTTTTTTTTGAAAATTTTAACGTTTTAATTTTTGTTTCATTTTTTTAGGAATTCTGTGGCGCATGCTTCTTGGTGCGCCACCGAAATGTGAAAATTCTATGGCGCATGTGCTAGGTGCGCCACAGAATTAAATTTAGTGGCGAGCATTCTATGGCGCACCCACCATGCGCCACAGAATTCCAAAAAGGTGCGCCACAGATAGGCTTTTCCCTACTAGTGAGATCCCCTTGTGGATTCAAGGCCTATTCTTTTGGAGAAGATCCCTCTTGTGAATTCCAAGACCTCTTCTTGTAGTTGTGACTACTTGCCAATCTCTCATCTTTTGGTGACGCTATTGGTTCGGTTGGATTGACCGTTAAGAGAAACAATCGTAAGAGTAAGGTTGCTTAGAGATTGAAAATCGGGGGGCTACCCTTGGGGATTGGTTACCGTGTTGCTTTGCTAGTTATCTTGATTTGTGCCTTTTCCCCTTTGTGTTCTTCGTGTTCATCATCGTGTTCTTCGTGTTCATCGTTCTCTCCGCCCAAATCCGTGAAGATCGGGACCGAACTTCATCAGAGTCGTAGAGAAATGACCACCGACGGGAGCAAGGAGCAATCAATCTAGAGAGGTTGCACAAGGCGCACCCACAAGGTGAGAGATAGTAGCAGCCAGGCCTATGCACACCAGTGGAGAGTGCATCGTGCGCAAGGGAAACCGGGGCGAGCACAACAGCACACGGGCAATGTCGCAACGAGATTGGAAAAACACGAATTGTGGCGTGCAAAAAGAAAATCTAAGTTCTGATACCCTGTTAGGGAAGTATCAACTTAGTGTTATAAGGAGGCTAAAGCCATCATACATGTCGAAAGCCAAAGGCCAGAATGTAGAAGGCAAGACTTATGGCTATCTTATGGTCTAATATAAATTAACTCTAGCTGGATGAGGCTACCATAAATATATAAATGTTGCTATCTACCAAAATTATAAGAGTGGACAAATGGATGCCGAGCTCCATTGAGCACTTGAGTTTAAAAATATTGAAAATCATATTCTGAAGCTTGAAAAGATTCTACAAAAATCCTGAATGTAGATAATGTTGTATTCTATCAACGTGTAAAATCTCAACTAAAAATGTTTTGTATTTAGGCTGCACAAAAATGACAAAGTCTGACATTTGAAAGCACTGAAAGATTCAAAATTTCATATCATCCAAATTTATCGGATTTTGTTATTTTATGTAGTCTGGAATGTGAAATATTTTGATTTGAGATTTTGTATGTTGGTAGAATAGAATATTTTCTATATCCAATTTTTTATAGATTTTTTTATAAATGCAAAATATGTTTTGAACTTTTTCCAAAGAGTGAAACACACTGGAGGTCACCAAGTTGCACGAAATTTAGGTATTGGTCACTAAGTTGAAAAAGCTCAAAACGTGGTCACCAAGTTGTAGAATAGCGAAACGTTGGTCACTCCGTTACGACGGACGTTAAGTCGCTGATGTGGCGGACTGTTTTTTACAAAGACCCCTTCAAATTTTATTTCTTCCAACGATTGGTCCTTTTCGATATTTTGCCTTGCTGCAGGACTGGCGCGCCTTCCTGCGGCAGTGGGGGCGACGCCGGGCACGAAACCTGACACGGACGGACGCATCGCGTCGGCCAATCTGCGGAATTCAGAAGAGAGCAAAGATCAGGTCTTGATCCGGTCAGGACAGCAGACACGCGTCCGTCACCAGCGACGCAGGCGGGCATTCCGAACGGCCGGCGAGCTGGCGCTGGAGATGGCCGACTTCCTCCACGGCGCCGTTTCATCCACGTCGAGCTCACGCACCACCCTAAGCTACCGATTGATCTCATCTCCCCGTTCAGACCTCAAAATGCAAGTTTTTTGGTCTTGTTCATGGTCGTGCCCGTGCAGAATAGGAGAAGGAGATCAAGGTCTGCTCCCCAATCTCCTGCTGATGGTCTCCTACGCGCACTGCCCTCCAGGCTTCCTCTGCTCGCATGACCGGCTTGCCGAGAAGCGGCGCCACGAGCTGGCGGCTGGACATGCCCGAGGATGCGCCGTCGTCGGCGAACACCAGGCCACCAGCCCCTCCCGTTCATAAAGCGGTACGGCGCGTGGCCGAGGCCGCCCGTAGCTCGACATCGTCGGCGGTCGGGGCATGGCGGTGACCATGGGGGCAGTCGGGAGGAGCGAGGGCCTGCGCGCGGACCAGGTGTACGAGCTGGCTCTCGGTCTGGAGCTCGCCGGGACACGCTGCTCCCGGGGAAGCGGTCGGCTGCCCCCGAGCTTGCTCTGCTCTGCGCACACAATGGTGCATACAACCTGTTCGACCAAATGTCTGGCCTATATTATATCCATAGGGATGAATAGATGCGAACAAAAAAATATAGGGTGCATTTTGTAAAAAAACAGTTCGCCACGTCAGCGACTTAACGTCCGTCATGACGGAATGACCAAACATTATTACACAACTTGGTGACCACGTTTTGAGCTTTTCCAACTTGGTGACCAATACTTAAATTTCGTGCAACTTGGTGACCTTTGGTGCGTTTCACTCTTTTCCAAAATACAGAGTTGCATAAAGTTTGGCCTCCATTTATGGTTTCCGACATGATCATGGATTATAGTATATAATTAAGTAGTATGTGCATACTTCATCTAGACAGGGTACCAAAAAATCTGTCACAACCTACACGAGGAGAGCAAAAAGAAAAAAAATCCTACATTTCAGCCAAATGTCGTTTCCGCAAACACTAGTAGAGAAAAGCTTATAGAAATATGACTTTCTGTGGCGCACCAATTTCGTGCGGCACAGAAATATTTTTCTGTGGCGCACCAGGACAGAAAGTCACATTTCTGTGGCGCACTAAACCACATGCGTCACAGAAATTAGACTTTCTGTGGCGCACCAAGCCTGGTGCGCCACAGAAAGTCACATTTCTGTGGCGCACATGGCCAGGTGCGCCGCAGAAAGTCATCTGGGGGGCGGGTGAAATTTGAGGAAAAAAAAATCTGTGGCGTGACATTCTGTTTCAGATCCCACCACCCCCGTGGATCGCCTTTTTAGTCTTGTAGGAAGTAAAATAAAGTGATAAAAAATTCAATAAATAAAATCCTTTGCGATGTAGTTAGGTATGAGTGTCTAGTAGGTATAGAAATTTTGAAATATGAATTTTGACCTTTTCTGCAACAAATGAAAAAAAATCTTGTAACGGCCATAACTTTTGCATAGGACGTCGAAATAATGCAAACAATATGTCAAAAAAAGCTAGAGAAAAATCCGAGTTCGAATCCACCCGGGTTTACCCGGTCAGCAATTCACAGATTTCTCAAATTCCAAACGAAAAAAAGTTATTTCAAACAGACGATTTTTCGCAGCAAAATAAAAAAAAAGGAAAAAAAGAAAGAAAAAAATTATGTGGCGCATGGGCCAAGGATGCGCCACAGAATTGTTGGCGGGATTCGAAATTTGAATCCCGCCGGCCGGGCCCCTTCTTCTCCCTCTCTTTTCCCCTTCTTCTCCCTCTCTTTCCCCCTTCTCTCCTCCACTTCTCCTCTCCCCTTTTCCTCCATCCTCCTTCTCCTCCACTTCTCCTCTCCTTCTCCTCCACTTCTTCTCTCCTCCTCCTCCTCCACCTCCTCCTTCACCACCCCGGCGACATTCTCCACCTCCGGCGACCTCCTCCACCACCTCTGGCGATCTTCGGCGACCTCCAGCTCCACCTCCGGCGACCTCCTCCTCCACCCCGGCGACATCCGGCTCCAACTCCGGCGAACTCCGGCGACCTCCGGCGACCACCATCCTCCACCAACCTCCGACGACTCCCTCCTCCACCCACCTATGGCCAAGCCCGGTGCTGCCTCCGACGAAACAAAATTCCGATGAAATTTGGGCGGCCAGATCTAGATCGGGGGGGGGGGGGTGCGCCACAGAAATATTTCTGTGGCGCACGGTGGGGTGGTGCGCCACAGAAATATTTTTGTCTGTGGCGCACCCAGCAAATTTGCGGGTGCGCCACAGAATGTCAAAAAGGTGCTCCACTAAAAGCCCTTTTCCTACTAGTGAAAGCCAACATCGGCCTACAAATCTGAAGTGTTGTGAAGCCATTCATTTTATTTACGGACAGCATTAAAAACAGCAAGAAACATTAAACGTGTTACAAGCGACAAATTTACCACATCTATCACATAACGTCAAAACACAATGTGGACGGCGGCGGCTAAGCTTGCTTGCCCACTTCGTACTTTATGGTATGCAGCTGCCTTGGAGTGTAGCACAACTACCCACCATTTTGAACCGCACAATGAGGCCATCCCAAATATTAACCGGATATACTACCATTTCAAATAGCATGTTCTGCACAAGAACAAATAATTTCTAGCTGGATGAGACTAGTTAAGATGCCAATAAAGTGAAGAGCATAGCTAGAACGCCAAGAACTGGTTTTCGAAAAAAAGAACGCCAAGAACTTTACAGCTTGTTACAGACCTAGATAATTTCGCCGCACTAAATTATGCATGTGAGTTTTGTTGGAAGGACATATACTCGCTTCACCTATAAATCAGAGGAGTTTGCTACGACTTCAAAAGTGAACCACACATCACTCAATATAATATTCCTTTCTTCATCGCTCTAGCTTTTTTTTCTGCATCCATGGATGTACCTTTGGCATCTAAAGCATTCCCCTCGCCCTCCTATTCTAGGGGCGACAAATCCACCGCTGATGATCGTAAGGGCTCATCGAAGCATGCATATCCGAGACCGGATGTAAGTGGCCATATTGAGATGTAGCGCTCCCTTTCATTTTCAGCTTTGAGTTCCATATTGATGTCATGTTACGAACTTCCAAAAGGTTCAGTTGGGCTACGTTCAAGTCTAGCATAATTGTATTCCATGTCATTCCACTGTGCGCCACAAGATAGTATTCCTTTCTTCATCAGTTATTAATAAGTTTTTCATTTAGCTACCCGATCAATTAACACGTAGTGTTTCATAAAATAAATTGCTTCAAGATAATAATATTGAGGGAATCGAGTGAGTGGTGGAGGTCATGAGATGAAATACAATAGGACGGTTTCTGTTTTTTAATGCCATGTGTTTGGTTTAGGTTATATGAGGTTGAATATATTGGGAGAATTTAAAACAAGATGAACGGTGGCTGTGTGCAACTCACTTGTATGAAAAGCTAGAAGTTTTGTTTCAGAAATTCACTTTGGCTACCGAGCTCATATGCTCCTGATATATTAAACAATTTTTTAAAAATAGTAAAACATGTTCAAAACTTCTGAATTTTTTTGGAGGCGAACACATACCCATGTCCAACATACGTGCCAAATTTCGTGGCGAAATGACATTCAATATGCCCTGTACAAAAAAGACAAATCTATGGTCGAATGCAATTTTAAAAACGTACCTTTTCAGAGCACTGGTTTTGTTATTTTTGCACAGAGCGCCTCACATGACATTTCATACGAAAATTTGCACGTATTTAAAAAACATGTATATGTTCGTCACCAAACAATTTCAGAATTTTTGGACATGTTTTACTAGTTTTTAAATTTCGTTTAGTATAACAGGAGCATATGATCTCGGGAGCCAAAACGCCTCATCGTGTTTAAGAAATTCAGTAGAATTAAGAAAATTCTATGCAAACGGCAGATTTTGTTTTCAGTAGAATTTTTTTATAGAATGCCACGCAAACGGCAGATTTTGTACAATGTTTTGTTAGAGCATCTCTAATAACTTACCTATAATTTGGGTATTGGGGCAAAATTTGGTTTTTGGATACTGGGGCAAAAAAACAATTGCTACACAAGCTTACTCATAAGTGGTCCCCAGCCCAATTTTTTTTGCGTCATGACCCATATTTTGTTACCACAAACCCATATATAGGTAAGACCACCTCCAACACCCATATTGTTTGGGTCATAGCGACATCAGCAAAATCGAGGCCTCCGCCACACCCGCCGTCCTCCTCCCGAGACCCGCGCTGCAGTTCCGTGCAGAATCGAGGCCTCCACCGCCGGTCAACGCCACTGGCTGCTGCGCCGAATTCCTCGCTGTCGAGCGCTCTCTGTCGCCGCCCTTCCATATCCCGCACCCTCGCCGAACCCTGTCGCGACCGATAGGCATCAATTCGGTCGTAGACGACTTAGGCATGCCGTCACCGCCGTGGCGCACGACCTAGCCGAGAGGACGCCGCATCGCGCGACCAAGCCGAGGAGGGACTGAGAAAGAAGGAAATACAGAAAAAGGGAAATAAAAAAGAAAACGAGACTACACACTGATAAGGTCCCAACTGCAGTCAAGTTTCAGTCAAGATTTAGCAACCTGGTTTTTGGTATCCTATACCCATACCAACTTAGACTCACATTAGTATGTAGTCATTATCGACACTGGACATGTCATGTGAGATTCCTCTGAGTGACTGAGTCTAGTGTTACGAAAATCTTACCTGAGGCATTTGCCACATTTTTTGTAAGGGAGCAAATGGGCAAATGAAAAGACTAGATGTCGATCTAAGAAAAGACTAGAAGTTGATTAGGAACGCTTTTTTCACTCTCCCGAAGGGAGATCATTCCAAAAGTGTCACCTGCTCACTCACTCGCTAACAGCTCACTCGCTCTGTCAGAGCGTCAGTCTGTCTCCCTCTCTCTCTCTGTAAAAGAAAGAAAATTGGTAAGATCTTTTGAAAGGAAGACCCCAGTTAAATTTACACATCCACACGAGGCAGCACAGCACCCTTCACTATCAGACATATATCTTTCCTCCCTCCTGATCCCTCACCACCGACGCCACGTGAACCGAGCTCCGCCATCCACCGTAATGGCGATGGCTGCGGCCGCCTCCCCTTCCAAGATCCTGCCCCCCCGCAACGCACCTCCGGCGCGGCGGCTTCCGCATCCACCTCCTGCGACTCCCTCCGCCTCTTCCGCGCGCCGTGGGGACGGCGCCAGCGCCTGCGCAGGTTGGCTTTATCCCCGGCCCCGGCGCGGCGGCCGTTTGTCTATTCCCCGCGCGCTGTATCGGACTCCAAGAGCTCCCAGACCTGCCTCGACCCTGACGCAAGCACGGTAAGCCGCCTCCCATAGGCTAGGGGCGCAAATGCGGCGCTTCTTGGCCGCTTTATTTTGTCTTTCCGCCCTGATCCGTTACATCCATATCTTTGATGAGATTTTCACACGTGCGGGAAATTATTGGTTTCTCCTCTTGGACTGCTTCGGCCGTTTAGATGTCCAAATGTTGTTCACGTCTTGTGATCTCATATTGAAAAATTCTTGGAGATGAACGGGACATAGAAAAGTAACAACTTTGCTGTTGCAGTCTTGAACTCCAGGCGACTAATCATGTAGGCCTTGTCACGGTTTCTGATTTTTTATTGCTAAATGTGGCAATTGTGGGCGTGACCTGTTGAGAGTTCTACTTAAGGTGTTTGTGTGGATTTGGGTGTGAACCCCATAAGAATTTGATCAAGAAGATGCCATTATCCACTGGCATGTGTTGCCCTTAAAGACTACTGGACAATCAGAAAAACCTTTGATTTTTTTTTCTTTCTAACTTATTCAATTTTCTTATTAAATCGGTATAGTTGTTGGGTTTTTATATGTAACATGTATTTTGTAATGATACCTAGATTTTGATTATTGAAATGTTTTGTGTTTTTAATCATTTGTATGGTCTCATGTTCAACACTCAGATCACGTTTTTTTTAAAATGTTTTCTCTCATTCTTTGTTGAATTTACTTTGATAGTCAATTGAGGAGCTTTTTTTTTTGTCTTTGCAGAGTGTTCTCGGAATCATTCTTGGAGGTGGTGCGGGGACTAGACTGTATCCTCTGACAAAGAAGCGTGCGAAGCCTGCAGTGCCATTGGGTGCCAACTACAGGCTTATTGATATTCCTGTCAGCAATTGTCTGAACAGTAATATATCAAAGATCTATGTGCTGACACAGTTCAACTCTGCTTCTCTTAATCGTCACCTTTCACGAGCCTATGGGAGCAACATTGGAGGGTACAAGAATGAAGGATTTGTTGAAGTCCTCGCGGCACAACAGAGCCCAGATAATCCTGACTGGTTTCAGGTATCTCAATGCTAGATTCATCAATTGATGAACATTAGAGATTTCCATTCGCTCGAAAGTCCTCATCAGAAAATAATAGAATTTTCCTTTAGTAGTTCCATTCTTCAGTTATAACTTATAACAATTCCCATTATTTCCTTTTATAATTATTTTTGTGTCATGTTGGCATTTAGACGAAAACCAAATCTATAACTCATTTTATAAAACTATATTCATGAATCATGACCATATCCTTTCACCATGAACTAATTTCACTAAGCACTCCGCGTAAATCCTAAGGCCAGCCTTTCAGGAGTCAAAATATGTTCCGAGGCAATGTTCTTTTCCGAATTGGGGTTGGCCCCGGCCTCTGCATCGGACATTCCGAGGCAATGTCGGTAGTCTTTTCGTACAAAACCTTGATATAGGTTAATCCGGTTACTACAGCAGTATTACTTTATTTATTATTCCTATATTTGTAAATGTTATTGTTTTTATGGCATGCTGCTATCACAAGACAAATTAAGTTCAACTGCAGACGCTTAAAACTTTTCACAAATTGATGTTAACTAGTGCTTTGCATTATCTGAACCTCTATTTTTAACCAGGATCTGGTCCTGAATAAGTTTGCTCGTTACCATATGAAAATTAGTATAGGTAAATTGTTAGTGATGTAACTTTGGTTTAATTGTTGAGCATCAGTCAGTGGTCACTGTTTCTCAGCAAATGTTGCAGAGCAAACTATATTTCATAGGTTATGCCGGTGCAACCTACTATACATCATAGTTCTGCTTCAGATTACGACTGCTAGACCACACATTTACTTGCAGTTTCTGCTAGTTTGTGCCAAACCAGTTACCAATCATAGTATTTACACCAGTTTGTTCTCTCTGATGATAGTTTATGCCAAGGGCGCGTTTGGTAGGCTGCATTGCCTTTTGCGCCCCGCCAGACCAGGCCGGCCAGGGTCTGGTCTCACAAAACCAACCTCCTAGCCATGTTGTCGTTTGGTAGCCTGCATCAAAGAACGTGGCATCGGCTCAGCTAAGAATCTCTCTTTGTTTGGTTGGACCGGCCTGGTCTCACAAAACCAACCTCCTAGCCATGTTGTCGTTTGGTAGCCTGCATCAAAGAACGTGGCATCGGCTCGGCTAAGAATCTCTCTTTGTTTGGTTGGACGCAAATCTTGGTCAGTCTCACCTATATTCACATGGGTCAAGCAACCATCCATCACCACGCTTGGACATGAACATCAATGGAGCAACGACGACCTGACATGGTGGCGGTAGAGCTCGACGGAGACGAAACGCCATGGCGGCGGCGGAGGTCAACGACGACGCGGCATGACGGCGGCGTAGCTCGACAGACACGATGCAGCAAGGCGGCAGCAGAGTTGGACGCAGACGATGGAGTGAGCGGCAGTGGCAGAGCATCATGAACCAGTGGCGGAGCTAGGATTGGCGTTGAGTGATGTCAAAAGTCCAAAAGGAGTGATAAATGATGCCAGTGAGGTCAATATCTAGTACTAGCTGGGTCAAAAGCTGTGTATGCATAGCTTATATTATGACGCTAACCAAATTTATGTGATGTCGCTTGACATCATAAACTACAAGCAGCTCCGCCACTGTCATGAACACACCATAAACGCCATCACAACCATACGGAGGTTGAAGAAGATACTATAACAAGAACACTCTAAATACGCGCACATACGACACAAGATCTATTCATCTATGATCGCCGAAACGAAAAACTTGCAACACGAGAGTTGTGTGAAATGACGAGATGAAACTACTCCTCAAAGGAAACTTCAAACGGTCGACCGTGTACGATTAATTTGGCAAAATTCGTCAAAAAAGATTCAAATATAAACACAAAGTTAGCAGTTAACAATTAACGAAAGTCGGAACCGATTGTCAGAATAGAACCAAATCATAAACGCGCATCATTTTCATGTAGAGCTTATTTTGATTTGAGGACTCTATCTTAGTTGGAAGGAAGAAGAAGTAACAGTAAGGAAGGTGAGTGGAAGCAAAGTCACGTATGAGCGAGTACGAGAGAGCGCTCGCTTTTGCAGCTGGCCGGCCTGGTTCCACGGGCACGCTCGATCTGACCTGCTGGGCCTGGCCCGAGCCTGCTTTAATGGGCGTGCTAGCCTGCATGGAGAGCTTACACATGCAACCAATCACCGGGCCATTGCAGCTGGCGAGCCTGGTCTGGCCTCCTGCAGGCCACCAAACGTGCCCCAAACCATTGTGAGATGAGATGTATCTCTCTTAGTTCCACAGTGAAACAACACATATAGGTCGGTAGATGATCATAATGTTACATAATATGTGGATTTCCTTACCCTTTCCATCAGTTCGGACTTTTGGTTGCATTGGCTAGTGCATGAACTTGACATGGTATTAGAGCCGTGACTTCTCAGGTTCAAGTCTCAGTTTTCACTATTTAGTGAAAATTGCTGACCTATTGGTTGCATTGGCTAGTGCATGAACTTGACATGGTATTAGAGCCGTGAGTTCTCAGGTTCAAGTCTCAGTTTTCACTATTTAGTGAAAATTGCTGATCTATTATACTAGTTACTGCTTTGGCCTCCTCTTCTATTCATGTATAGGCCTCTTGAGCCATACATGAGGTTTCTCTTCCTCTATGCACTTGTTGAAGTCCCAAGTCACACCTGAGGGGTCTGTTACAGTATATGTGGATTGCCTATTCCTTTCCATCAGTTCGGACTTTTCGTTGTGTGTTGGCTAGTGCACAAACTTGACACCTAAATCTATTCAACTTTATATAGTTAACTTTGTGGGATGATCTTTCATAAGTCAATACCAGCGAATAACACATGACATTCGAGTTGATTACTGAAGATGAACAGAAAGGTCATCCAAGTTCATGCTTATCGACATAAAGTGTTGCTAGGGTCCCATGCTAGCTTGTGTAAAGTATTGACTTTCTTTATTTTCTTATCTCAGGGTACCGCAGATGCTGTAAGGCAGTATTTGTGGCTATTTGAGGAGCATAATGTTATGGAGTATCTAATTCTTGCCGGAGATCACCTGTACCGAATGGACTATGAAAAGTTTATTCAGGCACACAGAGAAACAGATGCTGATATTACTGTTGCCGCCTTGCCCATGGATGAGGAACGTGCAACTGCATTTGGCCTTATGAAAATCGACGAAGAAGGGAGGATAATTGAATTCGCAGAGAAACCAAAAGGAGAGCAGTTGAAAGCAATGATGGTACACTGATGCTGTGCCTGTCTACTATGCTACCAAACCTCTTTGTTAAATTTACACAGTGCCGCTGCCTTTTTCTATCTTGTAGGTTGATACGACCATACTTGGCCTTGATGATGCGAGGGCAAAGGAAATGCCTTATATTGCTAGCATGGGTATCTACGTTATTAGCAAACATGTAATGCTTCAGCTTCTCCGTGACCAATTTCCTGGAGCTAATGACTTTGGAAGTGAGGTTATTCCTGGTGCGACTAGTTCTGGAATGAGGGTACGAAAGCTCATTTAGTTTGTAGTTCCCTTATTTAGTTTATTTCTTCTGCTTTGAGGATTTTGTATCATCTTACCTTCACCGAAAAATACCATCAAGTCATATATTTATCTTTCCAAAAACTATACACTTTATCAGACATGCACTTATATGGGCATTCATATTTGTAGTATGTTCTGTTTAAGAGTCTTTTATCGCTGTGTACAGGTACAGGCATATTTGTACGATGGTTACTGGGAAGATATTGGTACGATCGAGGCATTCTATAATGCAAATTTGGGAATTACCAAAAAGCCAATACCGGATTTCAGGTGTGCTTTTGACCTTGATGTGGCAGAAGATTATGAAATTGCATGCATGTATAGTGTTAGAATAGCTCCCTGTTGATTTAACGTATACCTTCAATATTAATGCAGTTTCTATGACCGTTCTGCTCCAATTTACACCCAACCTCGACACTTGCCTCCATCAAAGGTTCTTGATGCTGATGTGACAGACAGTGTTATTGGTGAAGGATGTGTCATTAAAGTAAGTAGTCCTTTTCAGTTGGCCTTTGGTGTGCTAACCTTCTTCTTTAGTTGACCTTTTTCCATTTCATACTAACAAATTTGATGAACATGTTTGAAAAAACTTCTATACTATGGCCTGTTATCGTTATATCTCCTTTGAAGTGATTTGTGATATTGAATGTTTTAATGACTTTTATGTCACTCTTCCTTGCTTTTGTGTCCATGTAGAACTGCAAGATACACCATTCAGTAGTGGGACTCCGGTCATGCATATCTGAAGGTGCAATAATAGAGGACACATTACTAATGGGTGCAGACTACTATGAGGTAAAATAATATACAAGTGTAGTATGCTTCTGGGAAATGAGTGTACTCACCCTTTGTTGTTCAACAGACTGAAGCTGACAAAAAACTCCTTGCTGAAAAAGGTGGCATTCCCATTGGTATTGGAAAGAATTCACACATCAAAAGAGCAATCATTGACAAGAATGCTCGTATTGGAGACAACGTGAAGGTTATATTTATATACTTATTTTTGTTAAGCATCTACCAATTTTACTTTTTTTTCCTGCGAAATATGTAACACAAATTCACGGCAATGTACAAAACTTTAATCTGTTTCTCCCCATTAGATAAAAAATTCTATATTGCTTGTCTATTTTCCCAAACATGAAATTACATTGTACGCATGTTGTTCCGTTAGTGATCTTTCTTAAGGTGCTCGTTGGTGTTTTAGATAATCAATGTTGACAATGTTCAAGAAGCAGCCCGGGAGACGGATGGATACTTCATCAAAAGTGGCATCGTAACTGTGATCAAGGATGCTTTACTCCCTAGTGGGACAGTCATATGAAGTAAGTTATCTCCTCTTTCTTATACATGCGTCAGTGTCAAACAGTAAAGTTTTGCTTCAGAAACAATGACCATGTCATAAACCAAACAGGTTGCAAATGCAAAACTAAAGTTGAAACATGCCAAGCATGCACAATATCTTGTACAATCATGTTAGATTTTAGCACTCTTCTCATTGGTAGCTGACTCGCTTGCTCTGCCGGCAGATGCAGAATGTGCGGCAAGTCACAGGGCTTCTTGCATCATTCTGGAATCAACTGATGGGGTCGCGAGGAGCTCAGAAGAGCAATAAAAAGGAGTATCCTGCAAGGCACTTTCCCACCTTTATTCTCCCTTGGTGTATTGTAGGAACTGTAATGTACAAGCAACTTCTCTTCTGATGTTGTGGAAATCGAATATACCTGCTTGAATCTTCTTGTTTCAAATATAAAGCATATATCCCCCCCCCCCCCCCCGCTGTTTCCCTCTTTTTTCTCCATTAAAGCACAGTTTGTTCTATTGTATTGGGTCGGTTTTATCGCCACTTTTCCCTAAAATTTTCCAGACCCTAGTTATTTTCGTCATGACCCAATACACTACCTCGTCCTTGCAACCCCAATCCCTACAGTCTACAGAAACACAAGTACCAAACAAGAACTAAAGAGCAACTAGCACGGTGGCCCTCAGAACTAGCACGGTTTCTTTCCATTTATCTGTAGAATACACAAAGTTTAGACGTGTATACGTTCCTAATGGGGTACTTTGATAATTTTGTAATCCCTCTGTTCCAAAGTAATTGAAGTCAAACCATTTTAAGTTCGATCAGGTTTGAAGAAAATATACCAACATTTATCACACCACAAAGCTAAAAACTTAGGTTATTTGGAGGGATTCTATGATTATTTTGCTAAGGAATAATAAAAACTACCAGAGTACTCGAGCGTTGTGGGTTATGAAATGAGAGGGTAAAGCAATTTGTCTAACGGCTCTATTTACTGTCACGTCTTGATGGACACTAGCATATTAGTATAATCTACCTTGCTTTCTCTCGTGCCATTCCTATGGGTTTATTTATCCTCCTTTTTCGTGCGCCTCCTTCAATCACGCCACTTTGACAAAACAAAGCATCCGCCAGGGCCGCCTCCTTCCTCGCAGTCGCATTCCCCTTGTAAATCCTCTGCCGCCAACACTCACCTCTCATGGCAATGCTACACGCAAATGGAGCCCGGCGCTTGGCCTATGCAGCCGCTAGTACATGCAGATGGAGCCTGACACTCACTTCTGCCAGCTCTAACTGGGACAGTCATGGAAGATAAGATAGACTATGCTTGGTCAATGGGCCACAAGCAGTGCGTGATTAAGAAGAGTTTCACGTTCACGGATCAGGAAAAATGCAATACTTATGTACTTTCTCGTGGTTTTGCCAAGTCTAACGATTATCTCTTTTCATAAGAAAACTCAAGCGAAAAACAAATGCAATTGAATGAGCATTCGTCCAGCACCCATCCATAAAATTATGAAGATAGTTGGCTATGATGAAATCGTTTGAACTGTAACTTTGCATGAAGACGAAATTCGAGGGAACGGTTGGGATACACCTATCACGGATTTCGTGCACCTAATTTAAAAAAAAAACCACAAATGGGTACTCTACTCGAATTACAAAAGACACATACTTCATGGTACATCCGGGCAAGGAGAGTTCACAGTAAATTATGCAAGCGTTGTACTCCACAACTCTGGCATAGCAACATAAGAAACGAGACGTTCTGAGCTCTTGACATGCTTGGATTCATATATTACTCATGGAGCTAAGACTGCAAACAGCTAGATAGTTATACATCAATATATAGAATAATGTAAATTTCTCAAAGGTTTCATCAGGACATATCCAAGAGAATAGAGGAACATAACATGGATGGGATGCTAACTGGGCAGATCACCGAGTATGCATCTGGATTGTCTTATGTTTGAAAATATATCAAACGTCACTCACCAATACCATGGATACGGTTTGGCTTGTATGAACTTGGGATTTGATTCCTTATACTATTTGAGGCTTGGTTTGCTTGTGCCTTGTGTGGAAACGTCCATCAAAAGTTATGTTCTCCAAATCTCTACACAGCATTATCACGTTGCTATCATTCGCTCAATTCATAAGTGAAATAAATAAATAAATAATACATTTCACACTTGCAAAACGCAAGAAAATTCTTAGTATTAAAAACGTTGTTCGGCAACACAATGCAGGCTTTCACTATGACTTGTCATGTAGTTGTGATTCTGTTGACTTGTTGATACAGTAATATGCCAAGAAAGTTACACAATGACCAAAAAGGAAAATAGTAATAAAGAATCCAAGGAATGTATGAAGCTGCATGTTACATTCTCATTTCGAGGTCAGGAGTAGGAGATTTCCTCTTCAATCTGTGTTCTGTTTGAATCTCATGTTGCTCGCTTGTATCACCTTCGTCATCACCGTTGGGGTCTTTCAGACCTAAGTTCAAATTTAGGTCAGTTCCACCAACGTTATTGTCGGAATCTCGAACCTCATCTGATACCTGAAATAGTATACGTACATTCAATTCTCATTTCTTTTCTCTCTACTTAACAGAGGACTTCAAATATGAAAAACGACCATTTGAATTGTGTTTGTACTTGTAGTATAACAGATTAGTAGAGTATGATGGGGAAAATGTCCTGGTATCATCCCAGAGAGGTTGGGAAATGGGCTCTTATTATCTATTAAAGTTGGTCATATGTCAGAGTGTGATCCAGAATAGTGCAAGTGTTTGGCACTTTTGTTTATGTGAAAAAGAGAGACATGAAAAAACGAGGGGAGTGGGCTCTGATGCAAGAGCCTACATCTAAGAGCAAGGACAATAGTATAGCCAACTGCCGGCTATAAGTTTCTGCCATGTCATTTATAGCCAACAAGTATAGTCACTCATATGGAAAGGTAAGCTATAAGGTTGGGTATTAGATTAGAGCGTCTTTATCACCTTCTCTCTATCTCTTTCTTCAAATTTAGTACAATTTCCTATGAGCACGCGTAGAGCTGGTCTCTTGCATGAGAGCCCACTCTCCTCACCTTTTCATTTCTCTCCTCCACATAGGCAAAAATACCACGCAAAGCACGATCCTAGTCAAATGCAATAAATGTGAAGAAATAGATAGAGAGAAGGTTGTAAGAGTTAATAGTCTAATAGCCAAGCTTACTATATGAGTGACTACAAGTGATGACTTTAGATGACACGACACTTGGCTATACTATTAACCATGCTCTTACTACTACTACGCCTTGAATTTGAACATATATTATCAGATGTCACTTACAAGTTCTATGAAGTGTGACACTATTACCAACTATTTGCATAAAAACATATAGTATTCCTCGTGAGAATAATCATGAATCATGATTGGCACTAGTATTCCCATATGTATAAATACTTACCTTTAAAAAACTTGGATGTTACATAACAAATTACTTCGAACCACGGATTATGAGTCGCTCAACAAGTCGCAACTAGTCGAGCGATTTGTCTACCTGTCGCAACCTTGCAACCTGGATGTCGACAACACAGAACGACTCGACAAGTTCAAGTTATCGATCCACAAGTTAACATGTCTATGACTAATAGTCACAAGCCCATGTAGGTGAGTCGAGAGACAAGAAAAAAGGCTCATCCCGTGAAACCTAACTAGCCCTCCAGGCCTCTGGACACAACTCGAGGAAATAGATCGAGCGTTCTCCGCGCCCAGCCGCCTCTCCCCTGGCAACCGCCCCATACCTGGCCGCCGCCGGTGCTGCCGCCGCCTCCTCACACCTGGCCTCCTCCCCTCCTCACCTCCTTCCCTCCTCCTCCTGATATTCTTCACGCCGGTGCTGCTTTGCCTGGGTCTTTGCTCCACCGGCGGCTGCACTAACTCCAAGACCAGTCCACCGCCAGCCGCTGAACAAAATTTTCAGTATTTACAGCTCAACTACATATGGACGAGTCTATGACTAATCATGTCTTGTCTACTTGTCGGCACCCAGCGACAAGTTGCGACTCAGCGACTCGTAATCCTTGCTTCGAACACTAAATTATTCAATGATTTGCCATGCAAAATTAATTATGCCATTGTGTAATAGCAGTTTTTTTTGCATGAATTGAGAAGAGCGAATATGTTGTTGCAGATGACATTTGTTAGTAGCAAAACGAGCATATTTGCTGTTAAACATTAGTGAATGACTGACCATGCCATCACTAACTAATTCTACAACTGACTAATGAAAACGTTACCTGAGATTCACCCATAAGTGTATCATCAATATTATTTTTTCCATTAGATTGTTCGGTTTCAGTAGATGAAGGTTCTCCATCATTAGCCTTGTTCTCATCATCATCAGATTTGGCAGATTCTTGTCTTTGATCTTCGACTACAGAAACCTGTAGGGTGTCCAGACTCAGTAAATACACACTGATAAGGTATCAGAAAACAAATAAGTGAAAATACAAGAGTTTAAAGGTAAATGCTGTTACCAACAGTGAGTCACTGGTCAGTACAAGCTTATGACGAAAAGGGTGACAAGGGAAACGAACACTATGAGTCTATACTTCTAGATGAAGTAAATGTGTCCCAAGGTTGAACCTGATACAAAATGTGTCTACGACCCATGATGACTTTAAGATTATCCATAACATTTGAGCTAAGCTCAACAAATAATTCTCATGCCGTTGCAACACTGAATTAAAACTACTATTCAGATTTCAGAATAAAGACTAATACAGTTTGAAAGCACGATACTAGTGTAATTGTGCAAACTACAGTTTGAAAGCACGATACTAATTCTTATGATGAACTAGCATTGTAGAAATAACTAATACAAGCACAGTACTAGGGAAACACCACACTCGCAAAGGAACAACTCTAGTGCACTTGCAAATCCACAGAAATTCAAATATGCTTCAACCATATGGTCTCTGATTTTTTTGCATCATCCAATACCCTTAATATAAGAGGTCAATTAATATTTCAAGAGTTTTAATTCGACCAACATACAGAGAACTGAATCGGTAGAAAACTGAATCCTTTTAAGCAACCAGAAGAGAAAAAGATACATCCGGATACCAAATCGTAGCACCATAAACTGACCACATCAAACCCAAGAAGTAGACAAGAATCCTCACCGGAACGTACCGCCGCCTTCTCGTGGCCATCTCCGCCGGCCCCGCCAGCTCCTCGTCTTCTCCATCTCTTCCGTTAGCGCAGTTCAGCGGGGTCCACTTGAACAGAACGAGGTTATTCCCGCGGGATCCGGTCCCGGTGGAGGAGGCAGCGGCGGAGGTGACCGTGGCCGTGGCGGAGGTGATGGGGACCCACTCCTTACGCCACTTCCGAACGGGGCCAGTGAATGTCGTCGCAGGGCCGTAACGCGCCGAGGAGCGCCCTAGCCGCGCGCCCAGGCCTTCCATGGAAAGGGAATTCCTGTGACGGCGGATCCGTCCTTCTTCTGCGCTGCGGCGAGGAGGGTGTTTCAGCGTATGATTAGGTACACAAAAATAATTCGTCGCGAGAGATCTAAGGCAACCAACGGCGCACCGCAAACGGATGGAACGTGTCCGATTCCGTCATGTACTTGTCGTAAAGACATGGGCCCGATCATGGAAGCCTATAGCATATAAGCAACGCAGCAGTACACGGAGGAGGCATCGAACAGAAGCCATGAAACTGAACTCTCTCCCGTCTGTCTTCTTCTTCCTCTGATCCCCTGGTTGCTACCACAAGCACCCTATGGTTTGATTACCACAAGCACTCTATATCGATCTCACGTCCCGGTGATCGCCGCGGCAACGGGACATAACAGTTTGGTATCAGAGCTAGGTCATCCTCCAGAAAAATCAACACAAAAAAATCCCCAAAAATTTCGATTCGATTTGGTGTTGTGGAAGCGATGGTGGCAGCAGAGGCCACCATGGAGGTGAGATTATCCGCAATCATGGCGAGCCTCAGCGAGTCGCGCGCTTTGCTGGCTTCTTCTACTCGTCAATTGGAGGAACGGGAAGGGCAAGTGGCCACCACGACCAGGCTGATGTTTGGGAGGATCGAGTACGAGAGAAGACGGAGACCAAGCCTTTGTCGTCCTCCCTCATCTCCACACACCGGGACCTTGCTGTTGGTGCTGTACACGCGGAGACTGTCCTCGCTCCTGCCAGGCCCACAAGGTGTTCGACAAATTGTTTGGCTAGCAACGTTGGCAACCACCAAGCCGTGGTTGCGATTCCGGCAAGTGGCATGGCACCGGCCTAGGCCATGGGACCAAACGCCACGTCAACAACCTCCAACGCAGTAGCAGCGCTGTCGTCGTATCGGCATCGTAGATAGGAGACGGGGGTCCTCTAGCCGAGGGTAAGCCGAGGGGAAGAAGGTGGACATCGTCGAGGTCGGGATCGAACACGGCGGATTACCCAGCTTCAAGCTCCACGGCGGTGGCGGAGCCCTACGTGCTGCTATAACTCACTATAGGGCAAATAGCAGTGTTACAAGTTACAATGAGTAGATTGGATGTGTTGGATCCTGCCCTAGAGGCTTCTCTGGTCCGGCTTATATAGGCGGCCGAACCTAGGGTTACAGGGAGGTTACGTATCCGGCAAGTATACAAAGTCCTAAACCTAACCGGCAAGTATACCGCCTTCCGTCTTGGTCCTGGTGGCTTCCTGGGCTTCCGTCTTGGGCCTCCTCCTTGCGGCATCCGCCTTCCTTAGTCGTCGGCCATCTGGGCCGCTCGGCAGGCAAAGCCTTTGCCACCACTACGGGCCACCCGGGACTAGCCGGATTGAGCCATGTTAGTGATACCCCTAGGTGGTATTACCCCAAGATTAGCCCCTGGAAAGGTTGAAGTTCTCCAGTCGCCGTCTTGTCGTACATCCTGAATCACATTCCGGCTACTGAAGAGCTTGAACCATTCCACAGTTGAAGCGGACGACGATCCGCCAAAACTAGCCGGATCAACGCCGCCAACATGGGAAAGACGGCCTGACCGCCTGTCAGGAATCTTCCCCGTGCGGTCTTGTCGATTGGACTGGTCAAGTCAGAGATGACGTCACTGGGTCCACGACAGTTTGAAACCAGTGCGTGCATCATGATTACTTTCCCACTACGCGCGGGAATCGAGGCGCCGGCACCGCTCGCGGTTGCAGCTTCGCATGGAAGGGGACGCGTGGCAGAAATCGTGGCATCCCCACCACTCGCACGAATCACGGAGCACGAGGGGGGATAAATGCTTCGTTTCCTTCGACACAGAGGTCACCGAGCCATTCAACCTCTGCACCACTACGCTCCTCACCTCCCGCATGCTTTTTCTTCCACCACTCCGACGAACTCACTCCAGGCGGCGACTCCACCAGATGGCGAGTATCGAGGAACAAAGCACAGCGGCGGCGGCTGCGGCACTCCTTGCTGCGGCGGGATCTAGATCTGCGCCAGCGGCGACGCCCGGTGCCGCGGCAACGGCGGCGCCCGAAGTTGCGGCCTCGATTTCTTCTCTCCCTGCCACGGGCGCGGGCGGGGAAGCATCATCTTCTTTGGTGCCGGCGGTGCCCGCCACCACCATTCCTACCTCCTATCCCCTTCCATCGATGGGGATGGAGGAGGCCGAGACTGCAGCCGAGCCAGAGGACAATGGCGATGAGCTCGTCGTGGAAGAGGAGGAGGTGGCGGAGCGGGGCTCTCGCTACTGGCTTCCGTCAATCGTGACGGAGGAATTCCTGGAGGAGCTGGCGGATGGCGGCTTCTTGCCCTCCAAGGCAGACTGCACCTGGCGAGTTCCTGGCGACGAAGCCGTCCCTGCTCCCAAAGACGGAGAAAGGGTCATCTTGACGTCGCACCTGCTCCGCGGTATGGGTATGCCGCCTTCCGCCTTCTTCTCGGATGTACTTAGGCACTATGGGCTGCAACCACATAACATTGCACCCAACAGTATCCTAGTACTAGACGGCTTCCAGGCCCTATGCGAAGGGTACCTAGGCATAGCTCCCACCGTAGAATTATTTAAGTACTGCTTCTTGTGCCGCCAAAAAACTATAGCCAACGACACGCTGGCAACATGCGGCAGCGTCACATTCAACTGCCGCCAACCTGGCTGGTACCCAAAGATCCCGTACATCGAGTCAGTGAAACATTGGACCAGCACTTTCTTTTATTGTAAGGACATCCCGGCACCCGGTCAGACGGTGGGGATTCATGTCTTTGTGAATGGCCCGCCAACCTACAATGAGTGTTGGACGGAGAAGGCGGTGACCATCTTGCCGGAGGAACAACGCCGCGCTTTTAGGCGGATCGAGTTCCTTACCAAGACAATGGCGCCACCTTGCCTTGACGGCGTCGACACTGTTTTGTGCTGGCTGTCGAGGAAGATTATGCCACTCCGCCATCGCCCTTTGAAGATGTGCGAGTTTCAGGCGGACGCGTCAGGCAGCAGCGCCCTTGATGAAGGCATGCTGCTATATCGACTGAGGGCACTCATCATGCCCGCCAAAATAAAACCGGTCGAGGGTGTACCCATGTTCACCCATGACAACCCAGTCCCAGCGGTAAGTTATCATCTCACACATTCAATTGCACGCCGCCTACTTATTGCCGAACTGACAGAATGTTGTCATTTGCAGTTGATGGGCTTGGGGGATGACGACTTGGTGCCAAACTGGTACGAACCAGGTGCCAGCCGTCCCCGCAAGCGCAAAGCTGGCGCCACTCCCTCCACCAAAGACTTGGAGAAGAAAAAGAAGGCGGCCATGGCCGTCGAGGCGGACGATGAGGTCCTGGGGGACAAAGCCCCCATCAAGCGGTAAGCTGGTGTCTTGAGACCAACTTTGTGCACACTTAGGATTTACCTAACTCATTTCTGTCTTCTTTGCAGAGTAAGGCCCACCATGCCGAAGCTGCGCTCGAACTTGAAGTCGGCTGCCGGCAGAGGCAAGCCGCCTCGATCTTCCCCAGCCGCCGCTCCTGGAACTCCCGTGATATTATGTCCGGGAACTTACGTGGAGAGCCGGACGAGGTCGTCCGATGCCGAGAAGGCGGCCACAGACAAGGCGGCGGGCAAGCAACTTGCCGGCCTCACCTTTACTCCACCAACGGCTGAAGCTCCGGCTAATGATGCCGCCCGCTTTGCTGCCATGAAACTAGAGACGGCGGCTGCGGAGGAGAATGCCGGCACTTCCGGCTCAGCCCCTCGCACTGGAGGGGTAAAGGACTTGCGCCAGACATTGCAGAACATGCGCGAGGCTGCCACGGTTGGTTTGACCAACTGCAAGATCAGATTGATGTAAGCCAGCCCATAGCCATAGCCCTTGAGCACTTTGGCGGCTAAAGATGTTTTAGTCGGCAGAGCGCTCACTTAACTATGCTGGCCTGAACTCAACTTTCCTGCTTTTTGGTTTGCAGGTTGTTCTTGCTTCAAATACAGAACTGTTCCGCGCTCAAGAGAAGAAGATCCAGGAATGCTGCCAGTTGAAGCAAGAACTTGAGTTGAAAGACGGCCAGATTGCGAGCTTGGAAGATGCTCGCAAAAAGGATGAAGGTAACAAATCATTTGCCTTCGTTTTCCGCCTTTAGCCATTTTTGCGTTTGCCGACAAGAAATTTAGTCAGACTTTCCTTTGTACGATTTTTGTAGAACTGTTAAGCAGTGCACAAGATGTTCTCCGGAACTCCACTAAGAACTCCAAGGAGCACCAAGAACTCCAAGGAGCAGCAAGATCATCATGCCAAGGCCATCCGGCAAGCTGAGGAAAAACTTGCCGAGCACCTGGAAGAAGTTGCCGCCGTCCACGAGCATGTCCTTGGTAATGCGTTTGCTTCCTCTGTTCATCTTGTAACTTTGGGCGTTTAGCCCCTTGCCAATGCTAATACTTATCCACAAATTTTTTCAGTGCCGGCAGGTTTTGACGACCAGGCCGACATCTCGCCCCGCCCATCACACATTAGCCAAGTTGGCGTACTGATCAGGGGCCTTGTCGGAGCTGGCCAAGCGCTGGCCACCAAGTTGTTCCCTGGCGCGGACAGCGATCCAGTCGACTTCGAGTTCTTGCCGGAGCTTCTGGAGAAGAGTGGCCATGAGTATGAGCGCAACATGCGATCCTCCACACGTGGCGGCGCCAAGAAGGCGCTGGCATTAACCAAGGCCTGGTATCCAGATGCTGACATTCACCAGTGATACGTCTCCAACGTATCCATAATTTTTGCTGTTCCATGCTTATATTATACCATTTGCTACATGTTTTATATACACTTCATATCACTTTTATGCATTTTCTGGGACTAACCTATTAACAAGATGCCACAGTGCCAGTTCCCTGTTTTCTGCTGTTTTTGGTTTCAGAAAGTTACTTCTGGAAATATTCTCGGAATTGCACGAAACAAAAGGCCAAGTCCCTATTTTTCCAGCACGTACACGGAGTCCGAAGGAGAGACGAAGAGCCACGAGGTGGCCAAACCACCAGGCGGCGCGGCAGTGGGCCCAGCCGCGCCTGCCTGTGGTTTGGGCCCCTCGGGGGTCCGCCGACATCGCCCCTTCGCCTATTTATTCCCCGAGGCGTGAAAACCCTAAAACACCGAGCCTTTCATCCAGAACATATTCGCTGCCGCCGCCGTCGTCAACCCTAACTCGGGGGGTTCTGAAGCTCTTCCCGGCACCCTGCCGGAGAGGGGAATCATCACCGGAGGGCTCTACATCGCCATGCCCGCCTCCGGAGTGATGCGTGAGTAGTTCATCCTTGGACTATGGGTCCATAGCAGTAGCTAGATGGTTGTCTTCTCCACTTGTGCCATCATGTTTAGATCTTGTGAGCTGCCTATCATGATCAAGATCATCTTATTGTAATGCTACATGTTGTGTTTGCTGGGATCTGACTTATATTGATACCTATGTGGAGCTGAATATTATATTATCATGTCTATGTCATTTGTGATCTTGCATGCTCTCCGTTACTTGTTGAAGCCTTGGCCACGTGAATACTTGTAACTCCAAGAGGGGGTATTTATGCATGATAGTTGGGTTCAACCTCTATTTAACCTGGGATAGTGACAGCAAGTTCTAAGGTTGTAGATGTGTTGTTGCCACTAGGGGTAAAACAGCAATGCTTTATTCAAGGATGAATGTATTGTTTACATTACGCACATTACTTAATGCAATTGTCTGTTGCTTGCAACTTAATACTGGAAGGGGTACGGATGTTAACCGGAAAGTGGACTATTTAGGCATAGATGCATGCTGGATAGCGGTCTATGTACTTTGTCGTAATGCCCAAATGAATCTCATAGTAGACACCACAGCTCACACATGCATGTTATATGCACTTATCAATTGTCAATTGCCCAGCTGTAATTTGTTTACCCAGCATGTTAGTTATCTTATTGGAGAGACACCACTAGTGAACTGTGGACCCCGGTCCATTCTTTTACATCTGAAATACAATCTACTGCAATCATTGTTCTCTACTGTTTTATGCAAACAAACATCATTTTCCATTCGATACGTTTAACCCTTTGTTTTCAGCAAGCCGGTGAGATTGACAACCTCACTGTTAAGTTGGGGCAAAGTAATTTGATTGTGTTGTGCAGGTTCCACGTTGGCACCGGAATCCCTGGTGTTGCGCCGCACTACACTCCTTCACCAACACCTTCGAAGCAAACCTCGTTTTCCTACTGGTTCGATTAAACCTTGGTTTCATACTGAGGGAAAACTTGCTGCTGCACTCATCATACCTTCCTCTTGGGGTTCCCAACTGACGTGTGACGTACAAGCATTGTTTCTGGCACTATTGCCGGGGATATTCCCTCGTCAACTTAGAGCCACCAACACGTTTTCTGGCGCCGTTGCCGGGGAAAACCGAATTGCTTCTGCAAGGGGAGTCTCTCACACCCAATCTCTTTACTTTGTTATTTGTCTTGCTTAGTTTATTTTTATTTAGTCTTGTTTGCTCTCTTTATCAAAAACACAAAAAAATTAGTTACTTGCATCTAGTTTATTTTCTGTTTAGTTTTTATTATTTCATCATGCTTCTCCCTAAGTACACTTTAAAAGAATATCTGTGGGTAGTGGGTCTATCATTGGAAGAGACAACATTGAAGAATTTTTTAGTCATGTTAGCAAGCTGAAAGATTTTGAAGATAGATCCTTGGTAGAACTTGCCCCTAATTATGAAATTGCTGCTGCCTCCTTAGTCCACATGCTTGAAGCTAGGTTTGTTAACCTTAACCCTATAATGCAGCATATGTTTCTTAGACTTCATGATATGGAAGAGGGGGAAAAGAAGGATTTTGTTTTAGAAACCCTTCTCAAAGAATTTGGAGATGTAGCTAGTGAAGCTAGAAAAGTTTTTATGCGATATAGGATGCTTGGTTATTACATTGATATCGCCAATATACTTGAAAAATTAGAGAAGGAAAGATCCAAGTACACTAAAGAAACTAGTTATGAAGGAGAGAATAAAATACCAATTCCTTTTAAGATTGCAGGAATGCATGAGGCACTAGAAAAGAACTTTAATTGGATTGTGCCTGAAAATTTATTTGATGAGGATAGTTTACCTAAAAGTAATGAAAGGGGAGTTTCTGAAACTTACATAGATAAAGTGCAATGCATCGTTGAGAAAACTTCTAAACTCTCCGTTGATGCTTCTTCTCTTGACAACACTTGATTTTCACTTTCTGCGCCTAGCTGAAAGGCGTTAAAGAAAAGCGCTTATGGGAGACAACCCATCGTTTTTATTTGCTGTTATTTTTGTTTTCTTTGAGTCAAGGAGTTTTGTTACTTCTGTAGCAACTCCTTTGTATCTTTATTTTATCGCAATGTTGTGCCAAGTAAAGTTCTATATTGAAAGTTGATGCAAGATTTGGATTTCTGCGCAGTGACAGATTTTTAGCTGTCACGGATTTGAGCTTATCTCCCTGTAGAAAATTCAAAAAATTCTGAAAAAATCACGCATATTCCTGAGATATGTACGCAACTTTCATTATTTTAGGCCAGATCCATCTGAGCAACTTAAGTGCCTCGAAAAAATTCGTCATTCCAGACTGTTCTGTTTTTGACAGATTCTGCCTTTTGTTTTGCATTCGCTCTTTTACTGTGTTTGTGTGGATTTCTTTGCTCCACAAAGCATTGGTGGCTGTAGCTAATGTCCAGAAGCTTTGGGATTGATTGTATCATTACAGAATATGAGAATTTTTGATTATGCACTAACCCTCTAATGAGAACTGTCTTGAGTTTGGTGTGAAGGAAGTTTTCAAGGATCAAGCGAGAAGGGTGATATTATGTGATCAAGAAGAGTGAAAAGCCTAAGCTTGGGGATGCCCCCGTGGTTCATCCCAACCATATTCAGAGAGACTCAAGCGTCTAAGCTTGGGGATGCCCAAGGCATCCCCTTCTTCATCAACAAACTTATCAGGTCATCTCTAGTGAAACTATATTTTAATTCTTTCACATCTTATGCGCTTTACTTGGAGCGTCTGTGTGTTTTTATTTTTGTTTTTGTTTGAATAAATTCGGATCCTAGCAATCCTTGTGTGGGAGAGAGACACGCTCCGCTTTTTCATGTGAATACTCATGTTCTTCACTTATATTTGTTGAGTATTCTTAACTAGCTACTGCAGTGCTTTTAGCTCCTGTTTTTCATGCATCTCTTCGAGCTGTTAGCACTTGTTTATAAATACTCTCTTGCTGCATTATATTATCATTTGGAGAGTTTATGTTTAATAAATTGATTGGTGTTTGTTTGGAAGAAAGAAAATGCTACATGTAGTAGTTGGTATTGGAAAAGACATATGCATTCTTGTAGATCATTGTCTTGTTTTGATTTGATGCTTTGCAATTGTTTTGAGCTCTCAAGTAGATCATGTTTAAGCTCTTGCATCATGTAGTTAAAGCCTAGTAGTGGAGAACTACCGTAGAGCTTGTTGAGACTTGGGATGCATATTTGTTCTCTCTAAGGTCTAGATATTTTCTGGTAAAATGTTTGAGCAACAAGGAAGACAGTGTAGAGTCTTATAATACTTGCAATATGTTTTTATGTGATTCTTGCTGTACCGGTTTATACTTGTGTTTGCTTCAAACAACCTTGCTAGCCTAAACTCTGTACTGAGAGGGAATGCTTCTCGTGCATCCAAAACTTGAGCCAAAACCCATGCCATTTGTGTCCACCATACCTACCTACTATGTGGTATTTCCTGCCATTCCAAGTAAATATTTCATGTGCTACCTTTAAACTATTCAAAACTTTATTACTCCTTATTTGTGTCAATGTTTTATAGCTCATGAGGAAGTATGTGGTGTTTTATCTTTCAATCTTGTCATTTACTTCTGACAGACTTTCACCAATGGACTAGTGGCATATACATCCGCTTATCCAATAATTTGCAAAAAGAGCTGGCAACGGGGTGCCCAGCCCCAATTAATTACAACTTTCATTAATAATTCTCTTCACATGTTTTGCCCTGATTTATCAGTAAGCAACTTAATTTTGCAATAGACACTCCTCCATGGTATGTGAATGTTGGAAGGCACCCGAGGATTCGGTTAGCCATGGCTTGTGTAAGCAAAAGGTTGGGAGGAGTGTCATCTATAAAGAAACTAAAATACATGTGTAAACAAAAGAGAAGAGGGATGATCTACCTTGCTGGTAGAATAACGTCCTTCATGGGAGCCGCTCTTGAAAGTCTGGTTGACAAGGGGGTTAGAGTGCCCACTACCATTCGTTGACAACAACAAACACCTCTCAAATACTTATTTTGTGCTCTCTATATGCTTTCGAAAACTTAAAAAGCTCTAGCACATGATTTAATCCCTGCTTCCCTCTGCGAAGGGCCTATCTTTTACTTTATGTTGAGTCAGTTTACCTACTCCTTTCTATCTTAGAAGCAAACACTTGTGTCAACTTTGTGTGCATTGATTCTTACATATTTACTTATTGCACTTGTTATATTGCTTTATGTTGACAACTATCCATGAGATATACATGTTACAAGTTGAAAGCAAATGCTGAAACTTAATCATCCTTTGTGTTGCTTCAATGCCTTTTACTTTGAATCTATTGCTTTATGAGTTACCTCTTATGCAAAACTTTTTGATGCTTGTCTTGAAAGTACTATTCATGAAAAGTTTTTGCTTATATGATTCATTGTTTACTCTTTATCTATTTGTTAGCAAACTATAGATCATTGCTTTGAGTCACTTCATTCATGACATGAGCCTTGCAATATATTGATCAAGATTGTGTGAAAGCATGTCTCCTCAGAAATTATTTGTTGTTATCGTTTTACCTACTCGAGGACGAGTAGAACTAAGCTTGGGGATGCTTGATACGTCTCCAACGTATCCATAATTTCTGCTGTTCCATGCTTATATTATACCATTTGCTACATGTTTTATATACACTTCGTATCACTTTTATGCATTTTCTGGGACTAACCTATTAACAAGATGCCACAGTGCCAGTTCCCTGTTTTCTGCTGTTTTTGGTTTCAGAAAGTTACTTCTGGAAATATTCTCGGAATTGCACGAAACAAAAGGCCAGTCCCTATTTTTCCAGCACGTACACGGAGTCCGAAGGAGAGACGAAGAGCCACGAGGTGGCCAAACCACCAGGTGGCGCGGCAGTGGGCCCAGCCGCGCCGCCTGTGGTTTGGGCCCCTCGGGGGTCCGCCGACATCGCCCCTTCGCCTATTTATTCCCCGAGACGTGAAAACCCTAAAACACCGAGCCTTTCATCCAGAACATATTCGCTGCCGCCGCCGTCGTCAACCCTAACTCGGGGGGTTCTGAAGCTCTTCCCGGCACCCTGCCGGAGAGGGGAATCATCACCGGAGGGCTCTACATCGCCATGCCCGCCTCCGGAGTGATGCGTGAGTAGTTCATCCTTGGACTATGGGTCCATAGCAGTAGCTAGATGGTTGTCTTCTCCACTTGTGCCATCATGTTTAGATCTTGTGAGCTGCCTATCATGATCAAGATCATCTTATTGTAATGCTACATGTTGTGTTTGCTGGGATCTGACTTATATTGATACCTATGTGGAGCTGAATATTATATTATCATGTCTATGTCATTTGTGATCTTGCATGCTCTCCGTTACTTGTTGAAGCCTTGGCCACGTGAATACTTGTAACTCCAAGAGGGGGTATTTATGCATGATAGTTGGGTTCAACCTCTATTTAACCTGGGATAGTGACAGCAAGTTCTAAGGTTGTAGATGTGTTGTTGCCACTAGGGGTAAAACAGCAATGCTTTATTCAAGGATGAATGTATTGTTTACATTACGCACATTACTTAATGCAATTGTCTGTTGCTTGCAACTTAATACTGGAAGGGGTACGGATGTTAACCGGAAAGTGGACTATTTAGGCATAGATGCATGCTGGATAGCGGTCTATGTACTTTGTCGTAATGCCCAAATGAATCTCATAGTAGACACCACAGCTCACACATGCATGTTATATGCACTTATCAATTGTCAATTGCCCAGCTGTAATTTGTTTACCCAGCATGTTAGTTATCTTATTGGAGAGACACCACTAGTGAACTGTGGACCCCGGTCCATTCTTTTACATCTGAAATACAATCTACTGCAATCATTGTTCTCTACTGTTTTATGCAAACAAACATCATTTTCCATTCGATACGTTTAACCCTTTGTTTTCAGCAAGCCGGTGAGATTGACAACCTCACTGTTAAGTTGGGGCAAAGTAATTTGATTGTGTTGTGCAGGTTCCACGTTGGCACCGGAATCCCTGGTGTTGCGCCGCACTACACTCCTTCACCAACACCTTCGAAGCAAACCTCGTTTTCCTACTGGTTCGATTAAACCTTGGTTTCATACTGAGGGAAAACTTGCTGCTGCACTCATCATACCTTCCTCTTGGGGTTCCCAACTGACGTGTGACGTACAAGCATTGTTTCTGGCACTATTGCCGGGGAGATATTCCCTCGTCAACTTAGAGCCACCAACCAGCTCACGGAGTTTATGCCCACGGAAGACGAGGATGGCCAAATCATTGACCAAGTGCAAGTACAGGCTGCCGTGCAGGGATACGCCACCCGCGTTGCCAACATGGTGGACATAGGCAAGTTCTACAAGAGCACCCTGACCCGCACCTTGCTGAAGAGGAAAACACTTTGGCAGCACCAGCGGCAGCCCCAGGCATGGCAGGCGAGATCTTGGCGAATGAGGGCCAAACTCGGGATGGCGTAGCCAGCCCCAAGAATGTTGGCGCCAGCTTCAAGGATCTCCTGGCATCTTCTTCCGAGGCGGCAGCTTCTTAGGCCTTTCTCCTGCAAGTTCATTACAAGCGACTGCGTTAAACTGTAACGCTAAAAAACTTGTCTTATGCTGGTTTGTAATTATTTTTGTTGGGCCAAATATATGCTACACTTGGCGGTAGGCTTATTTAAGTGGCCCGCCTTAACAAGTATTTGTGTCTGTGCGTTTGACTTTTTCATATGCTGGCGATACCTCATCACAGTTACTTAAGCTGTGCCAACCAGGTGCAATACCAATTAGTTTAGACACAGAGACAAAAGCCGGCATATTGGTGCCAACTACATATTACTAGGCGATCCGCACACAGATAAACAAATAGTCAAGTTTTAGGCGGTGCAAAGCTTGTTTGCTTTAGATTGTTGCTGGTAGGCGGCTTATGTCAAAAACGTTGGAACCACTAGCACGGAGCGGATAAAATTTGGGTAACATTTGACATAGAAAGGGTATGACTACAGGAAAAGACAAAAGATGGCATGTTCTCAAAACGGAATGAGCGAACTACAGACTTTTATTTCATGATCATATTGTACTTATTACGATGGATAATTGCAAACTGTAAAAAGGACGTAGCTGCTCAATGTTCCATGGACGCTTGGTTTCGTCATACTTGTCGGAGACACCTCTCTTGCGTTTTCGGCTCTTCGTCTTCTTGTAGCCATCTCGTCATAAGGTAGTAAGATCCATTGAGCAGTGCCTTACTGACCATGAAGGGTCCTTTCCATGGCGGGGATAGCTTATGCAAGCCTTTTCTATCTTGGATTAGGCGGAGGACCAGGTCACCTACTCTGAAGCTGCGTTTCCTAACCCTGCGGCTGTGATAGCGGCGCAGGCTTTTCTGATAGATGGCGGATCTCGCTAGGGCAACGTCTCGCTCCTCGTCAAGTAGGTCAAGGCCGTCCTGTCTTGCATCTTCTGCGTCTTCTTCGACGTAGGCTTGGATCCTGGGAGAATCGAACATCATGTCGGATGGCAGTATAGCTTCTGCACCATAGACTAAGAAGAAAGGGGTAACCTTGGTTGATCTGTTTGGAGTTGTTCGCAAACTCCAAAGGACAGATTGCAACTCGTCAACCCAAACCCCAGCTTCCCTCTGCAAAGGTACTTCGAGACGAGGTTTTAGCCCCTGCAGGACCAAACCATTTGTACGCTCTACTTGTCCATTTGCCTGAGGGTGTGCAACGGAAGCCAGGTCTAGACGGATGCCATGCTGGTGGCAGTACTCCTCGACTTCGCCTTGGGAGAGGTTCGTGCCGTTGTCGGTGATAATGCTATGAGGCACCCCGAACCGATAGATTATGCCCCACAGGAAGTTGGCGGCTGTGCTGCCGTCAAGCTTTTGATAGGCTTAGCTTCAACCCATTTGGTGAACTTGTCTACGGCCACAAGCAAGTGTGTGTAGCCGCCAGGTGCTGTCTTGAATGGGCCAACCATGTCCAATCCCCAGACTGCGAACGGCCAGGTGATGGGGATTGTTCTGAGCTCTTGAGCCAGCATGTGTGGTTGTCGACCGTATAGCTGGCAGCCCTTGCATGTCTTCACGATCGTCTCTGCGTCCTCCTTTTCCATCAACCAGTAAAACCCTTGCCGGAAGCCTTGGAGACGAGGGATCCTGATGAAGCATGGTGCCCGCAGTCTCCGGAGTGTATTTCATCCAGCAAGTTTCTGCCTTCATTAGGCGAAATGCAACGTTGGTAGACTCCAGAGGTGCTGCGCTTGTATAGCTCGCCATTGATGATTGTGAACGCCTTTGCTCTTCTGACTATCTGTCTTCTCAGAACCTCATCATCCGACAACTCCTGATTTGCCATGAAGTCCAAGTATGGCGTCGTCCAATTTGGCTTTACCAGGTAGACGGCGTAGCTGGCTTATTCAACTGGCTCTGCTGATTCTGGGTCGAGGATGTCGGCTCCTTTGATGGACGGCTTGTAGAGGTGTTCCAGGAAAACGTCTTTGGCACCTTTTACGCTCGGAGCCAAGTCTGGCCAGTGTGTCGGCCACCTCGTTTTGAGCTCTTGGTATGTGGCGGACCTCGTACCCCAGGAAACACTTCGCGAATTCGTCCACAGTAGCACGGTAAGCCGCCATTGTGGCGCTTTTGGTATCCCATGTTCCTCGTAACTGCTGTGCAACCAAGTCTGAATCTCCGTAGTAGAGGACTCGCTGGACGCCAATGTCCTTGGCGATGTGTAATCCGTGTAGGAGCGCTTCATATTCGACAACGTTGTTTGTTGCTTTAAAATGAACTAGCTGGGTGGCCCGCGCATTCGCGCGGCTAGGCTTACTATTTGATATGGATTTTATTTCATTAGTTTTTGATCCTCTATTCAATTTTGTGCATTCTTTCTTTACACAAAATCTATTATACCCGAGAAACATGATTGTATTTTTGTGTAAATAATACTCCATTTCCATTTTCTGTATTTGTATTATCTAAGGATTGTATTGTAGTGACAACAAAAGACCAACGATACTGGTCTATGGTTGCATGCCAAATCATAGATTATACCTGTAAAAACAAATCATAGATTGCTCTCCGTAGGAACTTTACCTCGATAGAGTGTGCTTAAATTTGTGGTATATTCATCTTCCTGTCGTATTGCGGTCTTTTTTTTTACTGCAATACCTTGCGTCTACATGCTTCCACTCATTTATGGTCATGTTAATCATTTTTCCTTTGTCGTGTGTCTTTCTAAGCCACATTAATGATCACTATGCTCATGCGAAAAAGGTTAATACATTATGTGTTACTGAAGATTATCATAGCTGGTCCTTTCTTACGGTACACACCCTTTTTAGTTGATTGTAGTTACTTCCAACGATTATTTTGTAGCAACAGTCTGATATGCTTTCTTAATATACATATTATATGTCCGCTTGAACATATAATTATACACTGCCATTGACATACCGAATATTCATATACCAAATACACCACACATGGCTTATACATTTATTTAATTTTCATTTTATGTTTAATGTTATATAAATGCAACTATATTTCCATATGGGCTTTCTTGCAAAAAAATCTTCGTATGCACTATTGTGAAAATTGGCAGTTTATGGATTTGACATGGAGTTTGGTCTAAAATGTATGCATAAGAACCTTGACACTACGAATATAAACCTACATTCGAGACCATCAAGAGACATGAATCTATGCAGCGTGGTTTTTCAGCATAGATATACCTAAGCACATATGAGCCATGGATCTACTGAAGGCTTTATATAGGTGTAAACACTTTAGTTCCTATCACATTGCTGTTAACTCTAAGTTATATAAAATATCCTAAATAAAAAATAGTGAGGCCTCTTTGTGTTGATACGAACGATGAGTTGGTAAATCTCCCTTTATCATTTAAAATCTAGTGTACCTTTATTATCTATAGGTGTTAGATTTGTACTTACACACAATACAGTCAATGATTCTTAATCAAGTGTATTCTATAAGGAAAATTAATCTCGCAAACAAATATATGTCCTGTAGTGGCTGCTAGCAGATACGACCATGTATATACCAAATACACCACACATGTCTTATACATTTATTTAATTTTCATTTTATGTTTAATTTTATATAAATGCAACTATATTTCCATATGGGCTTTCTTGCAAAAAAATCTTTGTACGCACTATTGTGAAAATTGGCAGTTTATGGATTTGACATGGAGTTTGGTCTAAAATGTATGCATAAGAACCTTGACACTACGAATATAAAACTACATTCGAGACCATCAAGAGACATGAATCTATGCAGCGTGGGTTTTCAGCATAGATATACCTAAGCACATATGAGCCATGGATCTACTGAAGGCTTTATATAGGTGTAAACACTTTAGTTCCTATCACATTGCTGTTAACTCTAAGTTAATAAAATATCCTAAATAAAAATAGTGAGGCCTCTTGTGTTGATACGAACGATGAGTTGGTAAAATCTCCCTTTATCATTAAAATCTAGTGTACCTTTATTATCTATAGGTGTTAGATTTTTAGATTTGTACTTACACACAATACAGTCAATGATTCTTAATCAAGTGTATTCTATAAGGAAAATTAATCTCGCAAACAAATATATGTCCTGTAGTGGCTGCTAGCAGATACGACCATGTATAATACGCTTGTAACTTTCGTTAAAAAAAATCAAACGTACCTGGTTAGTGCTCCTGAACGCACCATGATTTTGTCGACCCACTATGTGTTCCCTGTAACTTCCTCATGCCTGCCAAGTCCGCAATCAAAGGCTAGCTAGTAGCTGCTAGCAAATAGGACCATGTATAACACGCTCGTAAACTTTGTTAAATAAATTCAAACGCACCTGGTTGCAGCTCGTTGACGCAACATGAATCCATGATGTGTTCCTTGTAACTCCCTCCTTATGCCCCAAGTCCACGAACAAATGTCTTAATACTTGCATATTGTTCCAAAACGCTGGTGTAGTTGAAGCGTGGTATAGTAAATCAAGTTTTGGCCGGGGAGTCAGGTATGTATGCCGCTTGTGAGGCAGCCTCATAAGCATCGTCAATGTGGCAGCGTGCGGATAATTTGCGCTGGCGTGATCGCGAATCGCGATTATTTCCTTATGCCGCTTGCTAGGATAGGTTAACCGATCGTACTAGTGCAGGAGTTCGGATCGGTAAACCTATCCTAGTCTAAACCGACTACATCTCTAATAGCGATGCCTGAGTGAGTGATGCCCCTAGGGTCATGCATGCCCATCGCTCCAAGAACTTGAAAGCCAAATCTGGAACCCAACGAACACATGTCGGACGGCCGGAGAAATCTTCTTATCTCCGATGATCGATCAAGATTACGGCCGTTGTTCTCCGGCCAGAGAAAATTGTCGTGGTATACTAATCGATCATGCATGTCTCCGGCTTTCAATCAATCATATGTACATAGAAACCTTAGTGCACGCTTCGTCTCGCAGCGGCCGGCCGCCGTCGCGCTTTCGGTGTCTGCTAATCGTGACTGATCATCAATAATAGCGCGAGCCCGATCTCCAATCTGATCTCGGCTGGTACTCCGGCGCCTTGCGCCACTACTACTTTATCCGTGGACAGAACTGCCGGCCGGTAAACCATATTTTGAGAACAAATCTGAAGCTATTGATGGATGTGACCTCGAAACAGCCACGTAAAAAGCGGCGGCACCTGCATAGGAGAGCCACGCACGGTGATGTACAGGTACGGCAGAAATAGGATGCTCATGCGGGCGGTGTTCTGGACTGCTGGTGCACACGCGCCGGCGCATCACGGCGGACCTGGCCGAGCGAGGAGTGTGCTTTGTTTTTACGTGGATAGAGTCCTGGTCTTAGTACGGCACAGATTATGCTGCGTGCAACCATCGGACACTGCTTATTTTAGCGAATCATCTTAACCATTGAAAAACCGTAACTTAGAATAGATCAATCTGCACCGTCCAATGTTTTTGTCTTAATAATATAATAGATAGATTTGGAGAACGTAGCTCAGCTTGTCTCCTTGCGGGTTTCTTAACACGACGCCGGCCCCAGAGCCCTGAAGCATCTTTTTATCCGTCAAAGTGCATGATCCAGTACTCGGACTCAGGGAGGGGTACTTCGTCCGTTCCTTCAGTCCAATCTGCCACAAAGTCTGCTAGGGCCTGAGATTTGATGGCGTTCCTGGGTTTATATGCGATGTCGAAGGCGGCGAGCTCGATGCCCCACTTGGTGACTCGGCCTGTAGCATCTGCATTGTTGATTATATCCCCCAGGGGGCCTTACTCACCACTGTTATTGAGTGTTCCTGGAAGTAATGCCTCAGCTTTATGGCGGCGAAAAATACGCCATAGACCAGTTTCTGGTAATGTGGGTAACGTTGCTTGGAGGGAGAGAAAACTTCACTGATGAAGTAGACGGGGCGTTGTTTGGAGATGTCCGCGCCATCCGGCTTTCGATCTACTACCAAGACTACGCTAATAACCAAGTTGGTTGCCGAGATATACAGCAGCATTGGTTCTTCTGGCTGGGGTGCCGCCACGATCGGGGCAGACGTTAATGCTCCTTGAGTTGATGCCAGGCGGCATCTCTGCTTCGTCTGTCCACTCGAAGTTGTCGGATTTCTTCAATAGCCGGTAGAGAGGCATTGCCTTTTCTCCTAAGCGGCTGATGAAACGACTGACGGCGGCAGCTGAGCCGGCTAGCGCTGCACGTCCTTCAGACAACGTGGTCTGGTTATGTTGAGAATAGCTTGGATTTTTTCTGGATTGACCTCAATTCCTCGTTCGAAGATGACAAAGCCGAGCAACTTGCCGGCAGGAACTCCAAAAACGCATTTCTTTGTATTGAGTTTCATCCTATATGTCCGGAGGTTATCGAAGGTTTCTCGTAAGTCGTCTAGCAAATCCACCTTCTTTCGAGACATGACGGCAATGTCGTCAACATAGACGTGATCATTGCGGCCAATTTGCTCGTTCAGCCATCTTTGCATGCATCGCTGGTAACGTTGCGCCGGCGTTCTTTAGGCCGAAAGGCATTGTGACGTAGCAAAAGGTTCCGTAGGGGGTAGTGAACGACATCTTTAGCTGGTCCGACTTCGCATTTGATTTGGTGGTACCCGGAGTACGTGTCCAAAAAACAAAGTAGCTCTGAGCCAGACGTGGATCTACGAATTGATCTATACGTGGCAAAGAAAAGTGGTCCTTTGAACAACACTTGTTCAAACCGGTATAATCGATGCACAGCCTTAGATCTTTATTGGGTTTCGGAACCATTACAGGGTTTGACAACTAGTCGGTATGCACTACCTCCCTAATGAACTTAGCTTCCCGTAGCTTGATGATCTCCTTGCCTATAGCCC
>CAMZMU010000044.1:213182-377066 GCA_947311845.1 Poa pratensis | reverse complement strand
ATTTTGCAAGTATCAACATCCCTTATTTTCAAACTCAAATTTTCAACACCTTTTGAAAAAGATACAAGTGGGAGATATATTACTCCTATATTTCTCTTTATCAAACCTTTTGAAAAATTAAGTTATGAGTTGAGATACTTTTAAACATCATCTTGTCATGGTTGTGTGTGATTCACTTTTTCACAAGATGATGATGGTTATGGAAAACTATGATGTGACAAAGTTGTTGTGGTTTGACTTGTGTGATCTTGGTTGTGATGTTAGTTTGCTTGTTTTTTGTCTTGTTGAATGGTTTGACTTGTGTTGACTTGCTTGTGTTAAATATTGTTATTAACTATTTTCAAAAAGGCTAGAGTTGGTTACTAAATTATTTTGTGAACAAAAACTGTTTCCTAAAATCTTGAGAAAATTTCTGACATGCTCATGGTCATGTGTGACCTAAATGAGCATCATTACTACCTTGCCTAATTAAAAATCTTGAAGAACATTAACCAAAACATCTCTGGACCTATCTTCACCCCTGTTAAAAGATAGCATCTTTGGAGCCTCACCATTCTCTTACTTTTGGTAAAATTGGAAATGCATCAACATGGTTCTCCTCTACTCTGCCTTGTCAATCTATCCAAACAAAGGTTGTTTTATTTGGGATTTGTGTGATTAGTATCCCATGGTCGTTTTGTGAGCTAGTCAATTCAGTGACCATTTGCTACAGTATTATATACCATTTTAACACCTCTGTTTTTAGCCAAAATCTTGGTATCCCCTTGGCCTATAAAAGGAGGACCAAGGCATGGAGGAGAGGGGGGGAGGAACAAGCATAGCACAAGCCAGAGCAAGTCTAGACTAGGGCTGAGAGGGTAGAGAAGGAAGGTGACACTAGTAGGAAAAGGCTTATAGCCACCAGCCTACCGCTAGCGGGCGGGTTTCGGAGCCTGCCACTAGTTCTACGCGTACCGCTGGCGGACGTCCACTCTGCCCTCCAGCGGTAGTACCAGGAATTTGCGAGGAGGCGGGGCTAACTACCGCTGGTGGACAGCATCCGTGCCCGCCAGTGGTACTAAACTTACCACTGGCGGACGTTATATATTGCCCGCCAGCGGTAGTTGCCTCGGCTGTGCAGAAAAAATGCAAATTACCGCTGGCGGGGACTGCACAATGTCCGCCAGCGGTAAGTACAATACCGCTGGCGGGCACTCCACGCCGTCCGCCAGGGGTAACTTAGCATGTAAATTCATATAACTAGGAAAATGGTATTTATAAAAATAATCTGTAAATTCCCTTCAGAACCATTGCTTCCTATACCAAGACACACCTATCTGTCGAATATGAGCACTTTATCACAAACTATGCGTTGGGAATTAACATAACTTGGTCATTTGGTTCGAAACTTTTATAGATGTTTATACATGAGATAGTGCTTTGTGAAGAATGTTTCTGAAACTTTTGTCAAAAATCAAGTTATCATTTTACATAGCAACTAAGTACACATAAAAAGACTTCATGCAAGAGGATATATCTTTTTGAGTGTTTTTTCACTCTATTTGTTTTTTTTACGAAAAACTGTCGAAACGGACGACGGCCACCAGGACTATTCACCGAAAGAGGTCAAATTCTCTAAAACTATTGATGTTTCGATGGTATAACCACTGGTTCTGTACCTTAATTAAAATGATTTTTTTAAATTGGAGACCAAACTATAAAACACTTATAGTTCAAATTAGGATTAAATTCGGAAAATCAGCATAAACTCATTTAACTAGGAGAAATTAGATAGAAATGAAAAAATTCCTAATATTTGGGGATTATCCATCAAATGTGGACTACTACTTGTGATATTTAAATGAGTGTCATTTTGCAACATATTTTTTGTACTTGGTCGGTTCACAAAAAAGTCATTTTTCCACTAAAAAATGAAAATGATATTTATAAAATATTTTGTAAACTCATTTTGAAATACACACATGTTTGAAATGTGTTTTGAAATGCAAAAAAGTATTTGAAAAGATAAAGGAAAAAATAAAAACCAAAAAATAATAAAAACCTTACGCGGCCGACCAGCGGTAATGTGGCACCAAATTTGCATTTACCCGGCCGGGCAGCCCCCTCTCTCTCTTCTCACGTGCGCGTCGCCCCCCTCCAAAATCTCTCCCTCTCTCCACTCGCGCGCCTCCCCAATCTCCGGCCACCCCCGCCGCCCCCAATCTCCGGCCGCCCTGTAACATCCCAAAATTATAACAATTATTATTAGTCCAAAAATATGGGCCAACAATTTTTTTGTTGTATTATGTGTGTTGATTGTATATTGTTGCTTGTGATACTTGTTTGTTCTAATTAGGAACTTGAAGAAAAACAAAGAAATAAAATAAAAAGTTAAAACAATAAAATCATGTGACAAGTGTGACACAATTTCTCCAAGTGAGAAATTAATTTTTTCTTTGAAACAAAATTCAGTGGAGTGGTAATAGGAGCACTCCCATTTTATTCTCACCACTTTTTCCTCTCAAATAAATATTTCCAAAAATCCTAAATTGAAATTCTATTTCTTTGTTTATCTTATTCAAATCAAGAAATGTGCTATGCTACACTTACAAAATAAATTCCTAAACAGCACCACAAATCTTGATAAACATATGTGAAGCAAAAATAAATTTCAGAAATTGGAAATTAATTTTGGTTCACACATTTCGTCGAACACTTGGTGGCAGAGCCGTATTCTTCCCCAAATCCCAGATGGATTCGATCGAATTCGATCGAAGTTCGTAGAATCTCTGCCCTCACTCTCTCCCTCTCACTCCACTCACCTCACCGCGCTCGCAGGAGCCGAAGAAATTGGGCGGCTGGGCTAGGAGGAGTCGCGCCAGGGGACAGGCGCCCGCGCGCACGTCGCCATGGTCGCCAGTGTGGAAGAAGGAGGTGGCGACGCCGTGGTGGCCTAGCGCCGTGCCGCCCTCTCTCCCTTGCTCTTCTGCTCCCGTGGACACGAAAACACGACACGATAGGCCCACTCGTGCGCATAGCACGCGCCCATGCTCGCCGTGTGCCATGGTCGACCCGAGGACACCGCTGTCGACCTCGGCCCTCCACTGCACCCCTCGACGTGTGGCCGCGCCCAGCCACTCCACAGCTCGCCTGCGGCCGCCTAGACAACCAACGGCAGCCTCTCCCACCCCCTGGACCGCGCGTGAACGGCGACCACCATGGACCGAGCTCGGAGCTTAAATAGAGCACCCGAGCCTCACTTCCTCTCCACCCCGCACCACTCTCTCCCCCTTGCTCCACACTCACTCGTGCACCGCCAGGAGGGCGAGCACGTAGTTGCAGCCCTTGCTGCCTTGGTCGACCACGGCCAAGTGCTGCCGAAGAAGAAGGTGGGTGTCGACCACGGCCGCGCCGTGTCTCTCCCCCTTTCGCTTTTCTCTGGCCTGGACACTCTTCTCCATCACGACCGCACTCACACGCCCCTTTTTCCCCTCTGTTTCATGCACAGAATCGCCGCCAGGACCTCGCCGGAGTTTCGGGAAGTGGCCGTGGAAGCGGAGCTGCTCGACGCCGTCGATTGGAGCCGTCCCAGGAAGCGTGACTCCTCCAGCAAGCTTCCCCAGGCCGCCGCGACCGTTCTGCCTCACCTACACGTCCTCCCGAGCCCCTAGGTGAGCGAATCGCCGACCTCGCCGTCGCCAGATCCACGGCGCCGCCTGTTTTTGGTCGTCGCTGATGTGCTGGCTTCTCAGCTGTTAGATCTTTAATCCACGGTAGCGTACCGCTTCGTGCTTTAAGTCGCTGACCAGTGGGCCCCGCTATCAGCGTTTCAAACATTTCTGCACGCTTGAGATATTTCTGCTGAGTCACTGACGAGTGGACCCCACCCGTCAGGATCCTCAACATTATCCAGAACAGAGAGATTTTCTAATTTAATTTCTCTAGAAATTTCAGTACTGGACTGAAATTTGAAATTCAATATCTCGAGATTTATAAGCCCAAATAAATCAAATAAAAATGTTCTGGAAATCTTATGAAATTGTTTAACCAACCCAAGTGGTTTCATTTCATTTAGATAAATAATAAATGTGTAGTATTAAAAATGCCACAGGAGGTTTAAAACCTAAACTTGTTTGTTTTTGATACTCTATTAACCCAAATAATTCCAAACCAATTTTGTTAGCTTGGTACTGTGATCTATTAGCTTCCCTAATTTTGATAGAATTAATTATGCAATGATAATTGTTTAGTATAAAGTTAAATCTGCACCAAAACAATTATAGTTAATTATTGGTTAACCCAAATGAATTAGGACCAATTTTGTTGGATCATATTTAGTCATTGTTACTTACCCCTAAAAGGATTTAATTTTAGGATCAACAGAACTTAATTTGTAGCTAAAACTTGATTATTAAGTTTCTGGATAAAAACAATTGTTTAGGGAGTTTAGTAACTCCAATTAATCCAAACCCAATTGTGTTGTCTTCTACACATCAGTAGCTCTCTGTAGAATTTTAGTTTGTATTTTTGTGACCAACAGAACTTGAGTTATGCAATTAAACATGTTCAACTAGTTTCTGCCATATTTAAGACATAAATAAATAATGGTTAATTCAATTAAACTAGCTGGGTGGCCCGCGCAATTGCGCGGCTAGCAATCAGATTATTTCTATCTTAAACCCTGATGTATTAATTTTCTTATGGATGTCATCTTATTAAAAAAACAGAAATAAGAAGTGTAAATATATTGAAACAACTAACGATAATCGATTTGTAGAGCCTCATAAGTGCTCACGTGTTTCTCCCTGGTAATAGAACCTTTGTAAATATTATTAATACGAAACCCAAGTAACTTGATTATTCAACCAAGTTATATTATGCCAGAGATGACTGTCACATCAACTTGTATTCTACTCAACGTGTTCCACAAACTCCAACTCATCAACCTTGTCATCAAACACTAATATGTAATTTTCCATGCCTAATTAACCAAAAAAAGATCAGTGACATACATGTTGGATTCATTAGCAACGTTACCTATTGATCAAAGGTGTGAATTACATTATCTCCAGTATAACCATCTGATTCAGTTCATTATTAGTGATAGAGTGGACCCAAACCAAGATATACGTGTTTACATAGTGTAAATTATTTAAGGTTTTCAAGAAAACATTCTCTATAGATAAATAAATTGACAAATCCATTTAATAATATTTTTCTGCGTACTTCCGCGAAACTCATATTAAATATGCTTTGATATTTCCCTGGGTTTGTATGCATATATCTATGCACGTGACTCTTAGGGTGTATGAGGTATCTGTATCTATTTCGTATCCTTATACAATCATATTCTACCATGATAATCACGTGATCTTATTTGGGCATTATCAGTTTGAATTTTTCCTCAGAGTAATATGTAAAGCGCTTACAAAGAATATCAAAAGCAACGCGTAAATTATTTTATCATAGGACCTCAATATCCCACATTTGCGGTTACAAAGAATTTTTCCTCGGAGTAATATTTAAGTTTGAATTTGAATTGCTTATAATCGCGTAGATTAAATTTACGCATTTGTAAAGGTCGATCACAAGATTTGTTTTTTTAAATGAGTATGTATACTTTAAGAAATAGTGTGCGTGCTCCATTATGGAGCACATATAATAACACTACAACATAATTATTCTGAAATGGTGCAATTCTTGATTATTTTATCATAGGACCTCAATATCCCACATCTTTTCCCATATTTATTGTAGAGCGCATTACCAATAAGCATGTAAATTATTGTTTAACTAAAATTTTATGAGCAGCGACCTAATTTTTTAAGCAAACAGAAAAGCCAAGAAGTAGACTGTACCTTCAGCCGCCCAACATATTCTACTAAAATTCTGTATCATGTATTGCACGGACAATTATCTAAAATGATTTAAAAATCGTAGGAGTGAAGAAGAAATATAGTATAAAAGAAGGATGTATTGTTTTACGTGAATGGGTGCAGTAAGCTTAGTTTTGTTGTTCCAAGCATCGAGTGCAAGAAAAGTAGGAAGCCATTGTCTGCTCCGTTCACAAAAATATATCCATAGTAGTTTCCACTCAGCCATCTAAAGTAAAGGATTTTTTTCTGTGCAGCATACCAAGCAAAAATAGGACTGTTTGGAAATTAGTGTCATCATTAGTGGAGTAACTAAAATATAAAAGAACGTGTATTGAGTATTCTAAGAACTGTGCAATTTACACTTATCAAAGTTACGCAACCAAAAAGTAGAAAACTGATAGAAATAAATAATTGGTATTTGTACCTATTTATATTATATAGTTGCATAAGGTTACCTATTCATACGTGAAAAAATTGAGTACAGTTATTATTTTAAAAAATTTGACGAATATGGCAAATAGTATGACTGTGAAACAATTTCAATTGAATTAGATAGCTGAATCGTAGCACTTACAAAGAATATCAAAAGCAATGCAAACATTTGTAATATGATTGTGTACCTTGGACACATCTTCTACTGCCTTTCATGCCCGGCTCATCACAACACCTACTGTGTAAGAAATCTTCTTTACTAAGAGGCAAAAGGCTTATTTTTAATTCGTTTGCTCTCCATCTTGCATGCATGCAGAGATCTTACCATAATACCAGTTTACCTCGAATCCAGCCTCTTGCATCATGCAAGCATGCAGGTGGTGGACCTCAATGCAATGGATCTTCTGTTGTGGGATGCCAATATATTTGTTGGAACAATTTGTATCAAAGTTCAATCTTCTTTTACAAAACATATGTCATGACCATTATTTTTTCCAATATAGATTCCGAATGATATATCAATGTCTATGTAGCGGTGACATAAAATTGAAAAATATTTGAAGAAAATCAATGAGAAATGTTAATTTTGATGGCACGTGGAGTGAAAACAAATATTTCATAAGAGTCTTAAAATTTATTTTCGTTCAGTGGCATGATATATGTGCAACAGGGTGGACAAATTTAACAAATATTTCTATCCTAATTGTTTCTGGCATGGAAACAAATTTCAATTTAATTCGCCTCTTCATGATTGGTCACTAAAAATTAAACAAAGCATGTCATCTTATCAAATCTTTCCTAGCATTCAAAGTTTTTCTTTTTGGTTCTGGCACCATGAACGGTATGCATTTGTTTATTGCTGGATGTGGTGGGCAAACCTGGGTGCTTCTATGATCAGATAGGCTGACTTATGTACCCTCTTCTGCAGGGTCTTGCCTGTATACCACCATGATATAAAAAAATACCGTGAGATTAGTGGTGTGCAAAATCAGTTACCACGTATTGCCTCCTAGGCTCCTACTATATTCTCAACAAATAAAAAAAATCCTTCCATGAAGCATTTTGGTCTTCCCAGATTAGTCGACCTTGGTTGGAGGTAGCCAGACAGTCAGCGAACTGATCAATATGAGCAGCAGACGAATCTAATTGAAAAAAAAAAAAATTGATTACTTACATGTGCCTGGCGATAATACTCTTAGCGCCATCGATCCAGCGTTCTGGCCGGGCATGGCGCAAATCCTGCCCGCTAGCTGCTACTGCAGAGGTTCATTGCCAGCATGAGTATCCTCTCGATGTTACACCACCTAAACCCAAATCATCCGGCAGAAATAGTTTAGACGGTGCGCTCCACCTGATGCAATCGAGGTGACAATGAGATCTATTTTCTCTCTCTTTCTTCGTTTAGACAGAGAAGAGTCACGCACCGGCCTCTGTGTACGCTAATGACGACGACTGCTGGAATGCTTGATAGGCAGAGTTTGCGACTGCTATCCTATAGGCAGGCGATACCTGTGACGGCCGGCCGGCCCGGCGTTTCTCTCCATCCAACGACGGTAGCTGGAATCTGTTAGTCTGCCACGCTGCCCTGCGGTCACGCTGTTGTACAGGCGGGTGATTTTATGCGGCGACAAAGAAACGGAAGTAAGCGAATCGGCAGGCCGGCCGGCCAGGCGTTTCTCTCCATGCATGCAACGACGATAAGGCGCGCGATGACCGCTGGATCACTGGCAAACCACCCGCCTGGTCGGCTTAAGACGACGGCCGCTGGCTAGAGACGGGGTAGAGTAGAGGATACGGAACGGGACAGAGTTGCGACCACTATCAAGAAATTGCACAGAAAATTGAGACGAAATTTGTAGGCTGACGATGGCGATGATCTTACAACGACGAATCGCCAGTACGTGATGCGCCGCCGATTCATTGCTAGAAGTCATACTCCGCCATGCATGGATTGATTGCTAGCAGTTGTATTTGAATAGGAAAACCTAGAAAAGAGTCCAGGTTGTGCAATATTAACAGACACGGTAGATTGGACGTACCTTTTTTTTTCCAGGTTTACATGTGCGGGTTGGCATATCTAAATCTGCACCGTTTATACTCTTAATTTTAGCGTGACAAATCTCCACCGTTAATTGTTTGTTGTTTTAATAATATAATAGATTGAAACCAAATTGTGTTGCTTAATGTGTGCAGTGGCTATTTATAGCATTTAAGATTGTAATGTTGTGATGTTTGTTGAGTAGTATAGTGATTGTTTGTATTTGTTTGTTTATTCATTAGACAAGAGCGTTTTCGGAATTATCGAGGAGGGACAATTTGTTGAACTCGAAGGTCAAGACCAAGGTCACTTTGTCGAGCAAGGCAAGCTACTTATCTGAGCTTGCATCTATATACATCTATTTTGGTTCACATGTTTTACTTATAAAGAGCATAAGTGATTTATGTGGTGTTTGCCACTAAAGTTATGATTTTGAAAACCCTTTTTTCAAAATACAAATATATTATTTTGACACCCTATATGGAGGTGTTAGATGGAAATTCTTTTTCTAACTATACGATGGGAAAATATTGTTTACTCAAAACCCCTTTGAAAATATTTGTGTGGTTATGGAATGCCGAGATGTCGGTGTTGAAGTGGAGAAATGGAGTATGGTGATGTTTTATGAAAAATGCACATTGTGTCCTAGTACTATGACGACCAATCTTACCATGTGCGACCACATTTACCCACATATGGGAAAGGGCGTAGTCATATAATTTGCTCATATTAGTATGGGATGCCTCAACAACGGAGATGACTCCGTTCCATGAGGGGATGGTTCGGTGATCTACCCCTGACCCGGGTCCTCAAAAAGGAGAATACCAAAGGACTGGTCTGACTTTGTTGGAGAAAGAGGATTGAAGGTTGTCCCCTATACACCGTCGGGCAGAACTATGAGTCCTCACACTTAGATTCCGATGGGCTGGGTTAAGTGTTGATGGAAAGTGTTATAGCGGCAGGGTCCTATACTAGCATGAGCAAAGGACGGGCTATGGTCGGTGACTCAACTTCGCATACACCTTGTATGGAGGGACGTGGCTGACACGATGGATTGCCGGATGGATGTGGGAAAAGCGTGCTACCTCTGCAGAGTGTAAAAACTATTCGAATAGCCGAGTCCTCGGTAATGGACAGTTGGGAGGCTGTCCTCTGACCATGTGCAAGTTTTGAAAAGATTTTAGTTTTAAAAGAAAAATGAAGTGGAGAATGTTTCATACACTGTCGTGTCTCGTTGCACGGACATCGGGAGTATAGGATACCCCCTTTTAGGTTCGGCACGGGGCGCGAAGGAGGCTGAGAATCGGCTTCTTGGGCGGAGTCTAGATCAAGCTCTCCTCTCCACGATCAAAGCATGCAACCAAAGGGACACAAGGAGCTACCCAGGTTCAGGCCGCCCGGAGGCTAAAAGCCCTACTCCTGCATGTCTGGATTGATGGGTTCTTCATAGTGTGGCTTACAATGGAACCTCCCGGACAGGTACCCGGAAGGGTTTTGGCTGGAGGTAGAAGAAGGACAGATCCTGACCCGGAGGAGATCACCTTCCTCTCTACCTTCGCAGCCCTAGTCTAGTCTTGCTCTGGTTCTAGCTTGTGTTCGTCCTTGGTCGACCTCTCCCCTCCTCCGTGCCTTGGTCCTCCTTTTATAGGCTAAGGGGTTGCCACAGGGTCACGTGAGGGGCGTGAGGGACCTTCGGGGTGAAGGACCCTCCTCATCTAGTTTAGGGGAGACGTGGCCTCTCCTCAGCCTAGCGTCTCCTTTGGGTTAGGTGGGAGCGTCCGCCTTGGGGTGGACAGGAGCTGACACCACCACGGGACGTGCTTCCCGCCCGCGCTGCCTTCGCCTTGCTTCCCAAGTCTTCCGTGGTGAGGTGGAGTGCTTATCCACAGGGACGTGGGGAAGTACCCGAGAGGGAGCCTGGCCTCCTGCCGGGAACTCGGGCTCTCGGGTCCTTCCTGGCCTTCTTGCTTGATTCGGGGACCCGGAAGGTCCCCAGGACCGGAGCCCTTAGTCGACGTAGGCCATGCGTGTCTTGACGGTGAACCCGCCAGCTTGACTTGAGTCTTGGTCTTGTCCATCTTCATCTTGGGCCCACATGGGGTGGACCCACTTTGGCAGTACTAGGGGAACCCCATGTTCCACTGTTGCGACAGTAGCCCCCGGGCATGGTCCCGGCGGCTCTTGCTCCAGCTGCCGGGGCCATGGCCTAAAGATAGGTCAAAGTGGGTCCCGGGCACCTGGTCTTCTCAGCTCCGTTGGGGACCCGCCGAGGCGAGGTAGAGACGAGCCCCCGGGTCCTGTTGACTGAATCACGGCGAACGTTGCGATTCATACGGACCCCGTGCTTATCTTGGAATCCAACGGGCGAAACGCGCAGAAATCGGCACGCCCCCTCGATCCCCACGTCCGTCGGAGTAATGGGGCCGCGACGTGACGTGTGGGATGCCTTATAAGCCACGACTGGCTTCCACTGTAGCCGTTACCTCTCCAGATTCGCCGAAATCCCCAAATCGCCGCCCAGGAGACTCCTTCTCCCTGACTTTGCCAATCGCCGCCCCCCGCCTTGGCCGCCGCCGTTCCTTGTTCTTGCCCCCAGCCCATGCCGCCTAAGCGAGATAGGACGGGAGTGAGGAAGATGTCGCAATCTGCCGCCGAGAAGATGGCGATGGAGGCTTCCCTGGCCGAAGCGCCGCCCTCGATGAGGGTGACTCAGGCCCTCTTTTCTCCCAGTGAGTATGCGTCAGAGGAAGCCATTCAACGCGTCCGCCAATCCCTGGCCGCGAGCTTCCGCGGTACTGAGGGAGTGGTGGTGCGCCCTGGGAGCGGTCCTCAACGAGAAGGGGAGGTGATTACTTTCCACGATTTCTCCGTCGTCGGCCTTCTTCCTCCGTTCTCCGAGTTCTTCGCAGCAATCTTGGAGGCTTACGGATTGCATATGCTGCACTTGCACCCCAATGCCGTGATGATGCTTGCTACCTTTGCCTATGCCTGCGAGGCATTTGCGGGTGTCATGCCCTCGGTGGCCTTATTCCGCCACTTCTTCGTTCCACGCCTGGGGAAGTCCAAGTGGATCGCTGGCGGTGTCTCTTTCTGCCTCCGGAGAGATGCGGCGCACCAGTACCCGGAAACATTCACCAAGGCCTCGGTTGGAGAATGGAGGCACAACTGGTATTTTGTCGAAGCTGACGGGACCAATCCCCACCTGATGACTCCATATTATCCAGCGGAGCGATTGGCACACTCGAAGGAGAGAAGCTCTCAAGGGGAAGCCCTGGTTCCAGTCATCAACAGGTGGCTGCGCTTCGTGCAAGGGGAGTGACAGGCGCCATGATCCTGGCAGACTTTCTTCGCAGGGGGATTGCCCCTTTGCAGTTCCGGAGCCGCCCGCTCTGGGAACTTGCTCAGGTGGGTGGCAGCCTTCCACAGTCCAGGTTCCACTTGACAGAGACCACCTGGGCTCTGACCATGGGCTACATATTGCCATGGGTACCCTTCGAGTTCCAGGATGAGACCTTGCCGCTGTTCGAGGATCCAGCCGCCGACGGTATCCGATCTTCGATGCCAGAGTGCAATGAGTACGGGGTGGCGGGTACCACCAGATTGAGCCCCCGCCGGCACCCAAAGCACGCAGCCCTCAAGGAGAGAGCACAAGGGGCAAAGCCTTGCCCACGGGGACGTTTCCCCTGAAGAACCTGGGCTTCGGATGATGACAGCGACGAAGCGACTCCTCCGGGAGTACCTTGCGGGCGCGGAGGCCCCGGCGCTCCTTCCGGGGCGGCGACAAACCCGCCGGGTGACGAACTCCCGGAGCAGCCTGTGCCGCCGAGCTCGCCGTCGTTGCAGGAGTCTGATCAGGTCGGAGGCTATCCCTCCTCCCCTTGCAGACATGGAGGTAGGGGAGGAGAGCCTGTCCTTGCCAGACCTCTTTGACGACTTGGTGCAGAAGAGATGGAGCTTCTCCGGATCGAAGAGAGCCCGCCGGTAAGTTTTGCTGGCAACTGTCTTTGAAGTGGAGTTGCTTCTCTTCTGCCGCCGTCCTGACTTCTGATTCTCATTTCTTGCACAGGAGCCCGACCCCGGAGTGGCCAAGCAAACGACCCCGGAGAGGCGAGGACGTCGAAGCGTCGAGCTCCACCGGCACCTCCGATGGAGGCAACTCCGAGCCCCCGAGCCCCCAGTCCGCCCCAAGGACCAGGGGGTGGCTCCGGTCGTCGCAGACGAGGCGGAAGCTGTCGGCGCGAAAGGCCCTGGGGAGAGGCGCGACGTGGATCCCCAGGCGACCCTCGGACCGCGAGGACTGCGCAGGCGGGTACATCCCCAGGGGCTCCCCCTCGGGAACGCTGACCCCTGCCCTGAACCCGGGAGAGTTGAGGAAGGCCCCGGGTTCTCCAAGACATTCTCCAATGTCTCGGAGTTCTTGTCCTCTGCCCGTGCCGAACTGGCGCGGCTGGTGCCCTCGGTCTCCGGCAGCGGGGAGCACTCGCAGGCTCGCGAGCTGCGGCTTCCCTCTGGGGAGGAAGCTCTTAGCGCCCGTGAACTGAAGCTGGCGGCGGACGAAGAGCTGCTCTATGCTTGGGAACAGCGAGTGGCCAGCCGCGAGAAAGAGCTGGAGCGACGAGAGGCCGAGCTGGAAGATGAAGAGCGCCACTACCTTGGCACCATTGAGGAGCTCCAGATCAGAATGGAGCGGGACGAGGACCGCTTCGAACAAGGCCTGGAGAACGTGGCTAGCTGGGCTCGCAGCGAGGTCGAAAATGACCTTCGAGCCAAAAGCAGAGCCGCCTCGTCGCTAGGCAAGCAGGTCTCTAAACTCCAGAGCGAGCTCAAGAGCGAGAGGGAAAGGCGAGAACAGGCCTTCTCGGATTTCCAGAGAGCTAGGGGCGAAAGAGATAGCTTGTCCGCCCGGGTTGAGGCGATGACGGCCACGATTGAGGCGCAGAAACAGGCCCTCAAAACAGCTGAGAAGTTTAAGCAAGAGGCCACGGCTGGCCGCGTCGCCATGGAAAGAAAGATCCGGGAACTGGGCGATGCAAATGACTTCTGGAAGGACAAAGATGCGCGCATGACTGTCCTTCGCAAGAAAAAGCAAAGGAGCTGGCTGATGGGCGTGCGGCGATGGAAGCGTCCAAATCCCAAGCTCAGATTGCGTGGCACCAACACGAGCAGGTATCCAACCAGCTGACGGGAGTGCAGGTCGAGCTGGCGGAAGCAAAGGGTGCACTTGAGAAAGAGACGGCGATTCGCTCACCACCGCCGTGATGATCACAACGTCTTGCTCCAGATGAACCACGGGTCCTTGGATATCGTGAAGGAGTTCACGAACTTGGGAGTGCCTTCTCCGCCCGTCCTCATGGCCGACCATTCCACTTCCTTCGCCCGCTATCCCGGGTTCTTGAAGTACGTGGCCTCGCTCATCAAAGGTATCAAGGAGCAGGTTAGCAGAGCCACTCGCCTTGCTGGGGAACAGGCAGTGAGGCAGGTGACGACCCGGTTTGTCACAGCGCTTCGCCAACGACACCCGCAGCTCTCCTTGCTGTCCGAGCTGGAGGCGCCTGAACCCGGGACGCCGCTTCCTCCAGACGTGACCCGCCAGGTGGAGGAGATCTTGAAGCACCTCTCCCGAGAAGATGACCCGTGAACCTGTGAAGTCCTGAAAAGGACAATACCAGGGGCCGTGAACCATGCTTTTGTACTGATATTGCCAACTGGCTTATGAACTCATGCTTTTGAATGTAAATAACTTCTTCCCAAAGTATATAAGTTTTATCGTACTCGTGGGGGCTTTACGCTCTCGGGAAGGATCCAAAGGTGTGAGCGCTAACCAGCCGTGGGCACTCAGACTGATCTGAAGTGCGGACACAGGGCGCAACCCCCCAAAGGACCCACCGTTTCCTGACCGCACGGACCTCAGCCCACGACTCCACTGCCCGAGGGAAACTGACAGTGTCATCGCGAAGGCGCTGCCCCAGGAGAACGCCCGCTTTCGCCTTAGCCAAAGCACATAAAACAGATGTACCCGGGAACAAGCCCGTGCAAGCACGTTTATACTTAGCTCGCGTTTTGACTCCTTCTGGCTACCTCGGTAATCGTTCTGTCGCGCTGCCGCCAAGGCGGGTCTTCTATGCCGTGTTTCAGACATAATTCTGCCTTGCCCAGCAATTCTTGGCGGGGACAAGGCTTCCAACCGAGATAGCCTCCAATGCCGACCAAGGGCATGACTGGCTGGCTTGCGCCGGTCCGGAGACCATTTGTGCTACTTGCTCGAGTTACCCGGAGACCACCCAACTGGTGATCCGGCGACTTGCTGGCGTATCAGAGACGCCGGTCCGGAGACCCCACGGTTGTCTTAGCTTCCTGGACCCGGATGTTCCTTGTTTGGTGATCCGGCAATCTGGCTGGCTCATGCCGGTCCGGAGACCCTGAAGCTGCTTTACTCGCGGGATCCTGATGCTAGCCACTTAGCAATCCGGTACTTCTGAGGGGGTCCACTTGGTCCAGGCTGTATTGTGACGATGTGACCCGGGAGATCCCATTCTCCGTGGGCCACATCTCCGCAGATGAAGGTTTGATCCCAGCTAGCTGCAGCTTGCCCTTGACTGCTTTGTATCTGTGGGGGGCCGGTAGTGAGCAAGGTTCCGGGAGCTCTTCAGTCTGAGTGGATGCATTGGCAAAGGTCCGGAAAGATCTTCCCTTTGAGGAACCCCAGCTGTGGCACTCCTCTTGGCTTTCTTGGACTTCTTGTTGAGAGGGCAATCTCGGCTGATATGTCCTGGTTCTCCGCATGAATAGCAATCACCGTTCTTCTGGCGTATCTGGATGTCGTTGAACTGTCGGCAATCTTCCAGACTGTGCCGGTCAGATCTGTGGTACATGCACCACACTCCAGGCTGGCCATCTTTGCGCAGAGGAATCTGGAGCTCTTGGGGCACGTAGATGAGAGGATCTTCTTGCCGAGGCTCGCTTTTTGTGTCTTGGTCGAGGTTTTCCTCCTCCGGAAGCGGCACTGTGGTCGGCGCGTCGGAACAGAGTTCCTCCTTCGCTCCATGCGTCCATGGGGAAAGAGGGACATCAATGTTCGTGGCACCTTCCTCAGGTCTTCCCTTGCTGACCAGAGAGCTGACATAAGCGGCTGGAGGGACGAAGTGGACTCCGAAGGCGCGATCTTTAGCGGCAGGTGCCGGCGAGGACTCGTCAAGAACGAAACCGAGGCCGGGGTACCGCAGGAACTCAAAGGCTGCCTTTCCCTTTCTCTTCTTTGTCATCTTGGACGTCGGATTCGGTACCTCTCTTCACGAGAGCCGAAACTAGCGCTGTTCCGAGGCCTGAGGGCGTTGGAACAGATCTTGACACGGACTGAAAGCTCGACGCAGAACTTGACGATGAACTTGACGATGAACTTGACGATGAACTTGAGGTTGATGAAGAAGAAGACGAATCCAGCACTTGCGCCCCCTACCTGGCGCGCCAGATGTCGTGTCTCGTTGCACGGACACCGGGAGTATAGGATACCCCCTTTTAGGTTCGGCACGGGGCGCGAAGGAGGCTGAGAATCGTCTTCTTGGGCGGAGTCTAGATCAAGCTCTCCTCTCCACGATCAAAGCATGCAACCAAAGGGACACAAGGAGCTACCCAGGTTCAGGCCGCCCGGAGGCTAAAAGCCCTACTCCTGCATGTCTGGATTGATGGTTCTTCATAGTGTGGCTTACAATGGAACCTCCCGGACAGGTACCCGGAAGGGTTTTGGCTGGAGGTAGAAGAAGGACAGATCCTGACCCGGAGGAGATCACCTTCCTCTCTACCTTCGCAGCCCTAGTCTAGTCTTGCTCTGGTTCTAGCTTGTGTTCGTCCTTGGTCCGACCTCTCCCTCCTCCGTGCCTTGGTCCTCCTTTTATAGGCTAAGGGGTTGCCACAGGGTCACGTGAGGGGCGTGAGGGACCTTCGGGGTGAAGGACCCTCCTCATCTAGTTTAGGGGGAGACGTGGCCTCTCCTCAGCCTAGCGTCTCCTTTGGGTTAGGTGGGAGCGTCCGCCTCGGGGTGGACAGGAGCTGACACCACCACGGGACGTGCTTCCCGCCCGCGCAGCCTTCGCCTTGCTTCCCAAGTCTTCCGTGGTGAGGTGGAGTGCTTATCCACAGGGACATGGGGAAGTACCCGAGAGGGAGCCTGGCCTCCTGCTGGGAACTCGGGCTCTCGGGTCCTTCCTGGCCTTCTTGCTTGATTCGGGGACCCGGAAGGTCCCCAGACGGAGCCCTTAGTCGACGTAGGCCATGCGTGTCTTGACGGTGAACCCGCCAGCTTGACTTGAGTCTTGGTCTTGTCCATCTTCATCTTGGGCCCACATGGGGTGGACCCACTTTGGCAGTACTAGGGGAACCCCATGTTCCACTGTTGCGACATACACCTATACCAACGGATCGGTATGAGGTTGTTGGAGGCAAGTGGACCATGACGGGCTATGGTCGGAAAAAGGAGGAGTTTTGGAGAAACAGATAAAATGGTGATTTTATTTAAAGATAGTTATAAAATTCTTCTTACCTTTTTCAATAAAGATATAGAGATGTTTAAAATTAAATAAAAGTCTGAAATTAAAATAAAACTAGTGCATACTCATGTTGGGGTAGTTTGCGAGTACAATAAAATGTACTCATATTGGTTTCGTCCCTGGCTATTGTCTTAGCCAGACCTCGAGGAGCACTACGCCGAGGAGGAGTATGGCGACTTCTACGCGAACTAGGGTTCTCCATAAGTCAGCTGCCTGTCGGGTCGTTGTTAGGATATGATGTCTGCTACGCCGTAGGTTCCGCTGAATATTTTGGTTTCCCATGAAGGCACCTATGTAAGACTTGGTATAAATGACCATTTATGTAAGACTTTAATTCGGTATTGTAATGGAGGTAAACTTCGGTATTCAGTTCGGATTATGTGCAACGACAGACTGATCACGGGATCGTTGTGTTAAGCATAATCTAGTATTTCTGACAGCTAGTCTGGGGGTCCCCACACGCCCCTTCTCTCTACCACCACCGCCGCCGCCGCCCCAACTCTCCGGCCATCCCCGCCGCCCCCAATATCCGGCCGCCCCCTTCTCTCTCTGTCGTGAGCCCACGCAGTCCACGGCCCCGGCGCCGAGCGAGCCCACCCGTCCACGGCCCCGGCCTCGAGTGAGTCCACACTGCCGTCCACAACCGGAGCGCGCCCCCGCCGCCGTCAGCCTCGACGCCAAAGGTTCGGCCTCCCTCCTCTCCTCCTACCTAGCACAACCACACGGTGTTTGTTAATATTCCTAGGTCAAAAATTTATTCAATTTGTTATTCTTAGTTTAGTTTAATTCAAAATTAGGGTTTAGATTAGTTTAGTTTATGTTACTTCTGCCATTTTTGTAATTTTAGATAAGTAAGAAAGTTATGTTTAGTTTATGTTTAGTTTAGATAAGTAATTTTAGATAAGTAATAAGTAATAAAGTTATGTTACTTCAGCTTAGTTTAGTTTAGTTCAAAATTAGGGTTTAGGTCTTGTTCAGTTGCAGGTGAGATGACATGTGTGTCGATGTGATGTTGTGGCTGCGAATGCGGCCTTGTGGCGGTGATAATTTTTTATTGTGCTTGTGGTGGTGGCAGCGATTGCGGCCTTTTGCTATGTATGAAATGTCTGCAGGTACCCCTAGAGACCCTTGAGATTACCGGAATGTTGATTAATTTCCATTCCGGCAAATTCGGGTACTCCATATGCCATAATTTTAGCAAAGGTCATGCCGAATTTTTTCGTGAAATTTGGCATGACTTGCTAAAATTATGACATATGGAGTAACTTAAGTCCTTGGAAATCTCAAATGGTTTCATGGGTATATGCAAACTTTTCATCACCACCCAAGTGAATTATTTTTTCTTATAGTTGTTTTACTAACTACGACTTTTTTTGTGTGCGAAGATGGCTGACAATATGGAGGCCGGGCCTTCTGGGAGTGGAGGCAATGAGCCAGAGGATAATTATTTGATGATGGTTCGGAAGTCAATCGACACCGAGCTGGATGCCGACGATGAGAGGGCGGAGAACAGTTCCTATGACGAGACCACATCTGGTGACGGCGGAGGTGGCCACGAGACCACCATCTCTGAATTTGTGTGTCCAATCTAAGCATGAGGCTTGCTTTTGAGTTTACCCTACTTCATTATTTTACAATGCCGATGGCGCACTATATGAAATCCTGATAGTTTGTTGAACATTGTATCATGCACACATACAAGTTGTGTGCCTCCTACTTGGTTCAACAAGGTTATCGGGATTCCTTGTGTGTTTCCAATAATATTCTAAGTATGAGGCATAATTTTTTTGAATCTTGTTTTGGCTAAATCTTACAATGCCGATGATTAAAATGAGGTGACACTATGTTATTCGGGGGTGGTGTAGGTGAGACTTGTAATATGCAAGAAAACAGACCTTCTGCATCCTACTAAGTCTCGCTCACACCATCCCTGAATTTGTGTGTCCAATGTAGTATATGAGGCATGCTTTTGAGTTGGCTTAGTTTATTTGTGTCTACTTTGCTTATTTCTGCACGACATGTGAACAATTTAGTTGCCTAACATTTTTATTTGCCTTTTGTGTATACAAATGAAGAAGTGAGAGAGTACCTAAGGAGGAGGCGGAAGATAGGGTCTTGAAACCACTGAAAGAGAGCAAGAACCGGATGATCGAAACCAACTTCATCGCGCCCTCTCTTAGACATTGCGGTTCTCTATCTTCTATTTGATGTATTTGTGTATGACAACTTTTGGTATAACTTGGCTACTATGGTTTGTAATGCGTGTGATAATGAACTAATGTATTTGTGTATGACAATTTGGTCATTTGAATGTGCTATTGTCTATATTCCTGTTGTGTTGGTCGCATGTACCTGAATATTATGTATTTATACTGCATATATAGCTGAAATACGAATTTTTAGAAAAAAAAAAATAATACCAGGAAATTGTACCGCTGGCGGACACAGAAGCGTACCACTGGCGGACAGAGCACCCAGAACCCAAACCAGCGACTAGTACCGCTGGCGGGCGTGGTGGCTTTCCTCTGGCGGACAATTGTCCGCCAGCGCTGTAGAACCTACCGCTGGCGGGCAGAAATTGTGCCCGCCAGCGGTAACCACCCTTACCGCTGGCGGACAGCCCGCTCGCCAGCGGTAATTATTACCACTAGCGTAGTGATCACTGGCGGGCGCCCGCCCGCCAGCGGTAGGCCATTTCCGTCCGCCAGCAGTAGGCCTTTTCCTACTAGTGTGATCTCCTCCGGGTCAGGATCTATCCTTCGTCTACCTCTAGCCAAAACCCCTTCCAGGTACTCCATCCGAAAGACCTCCATTGTAGCCACACTATGAAGATATCATCTATCCAGACATGCGGGAGTAGTGTTGTTAGCCTTCGGGCGGCCTGGACCTGGGTAGATCGCCGTGTCCCCTTGTTTGCTTGCTTTGATCGTGGAGAGGAGAGCTCGATCGTGATCTTCTTTGAGAGACGTTTATCAGTCCTACAAAGGGGGTATCCATTATCCCCGGTGTCCGTCCTTCGTGACACGACACTTCCCTTACCTGTCAACACGACATGGTCGACCAAATCGGAACCGATGGACAACAAATGGTCTGGATCGACTGTAACAACGATAGAACTACATATTCTTGCATCAAAGGGACTCCTTCCACCACGCAAGCTCTGCCCCTGGCGGGCACCAGGAAATGAGCGAACGCCACGTCCCAGGGACAAGGAACGCGTATTATTCAGCAGCTTTGTTGAGCATGGACATTCTACGCCCACAGGTATGTTCCTTCGGCAAGTGTTGAGCCTATACAGGATACAAATCCACCACCTCCGCCCGTCCGGCTTAATGGAAACTAGATTTAGGGGTGCTTCTTGGCGCACGCCCCCCGAGCCATGTTTTGACGACACGACATACGCAATGCTAATAATCGACGGGTACAAAAAATATATCCATGTGTAGGGCCGAGGACTAAATTAGACACAAAAAACCTCATGAACATTAGGGACAAACATACCAACATACTCGTAATGTAGCCTCCAACAATCAAGCGTACTATATTATTCAACTCTGTATTTAAATTGCTGTCTCAAAGATCCACTCATCTGACTGAAAAGATTTTATGCAGACCTCGCCACCCTGTCTCGGGAAGGAACGAATGTCATCATGACAACAGAACCTGCCACACGCAAAGTACAGAGGGAGAACACTAAACTAAGCGGCAGCCGGCTTACGATCCACCCCCCTCTCCCCCATCCCTTCCGGCTCCATCTTCCTCACCCCAACCCTATAGATTCACCTTGTAGATTGACTGCGGCCTGTCGCCTCCGTGCTCGCCCTTCTTCCTCAAGCTATTCCATTGCTGCAAAGGATTCCTTCCCAATCACTTCGACGCTTCCTCGGGCTAAGGTAAATAACTGGCAGCACACAATTTTTTACTATTCTAGCCAATGCAGTATCAAGAAATCCAACCTTCTCCGATTGTAAAATCATTGATGCAAACAGCCCCTGATCACATACATGAGCCAGTCTCCCATCCTCAAGGACCAGATTTCAAAGATGAACTGGGATTATCATTCCTCCGAGCCCGCGACCAATACTTCGAGCTCGCAAATTCTGAAGCGTCGGAAGACGAATCTTGATGACCGTCAGCAAATAAGCCACACGGATGAGCAAGATATCGTAGACATCAACTCTTCCATTGGTATCAAAGATACCTGCGAATAGCCGAAAACCACGGAAACTTCAAATCCGCAGTGGACATTGTAGGGCTTCAACTGATTCCTACAACGAGGGGGTACAGTTCATGGAAAAGCTCTTAATTTCTAACTTTGGTACCAGATTGCTATATCACCTTCATAACATTTGTGCTCCTCTCGTGCAGATCGTCATCTCTCAATCTCGATGACTATCCAGAAGAATGGAAAATGGAATTAAACCCCGACATTACGCGTCACAGGACCCCACCAACATCACCCAGGAACCCTTTGACAGAGATGACCCCTGAGCTCGGTACAACTGGTATGAATACCCCAGAGATCGTCGATGCAAGTATTCACGTTCATGACATTGCCAACACGAAAGCATTTGCCTCTGCTTCACTATCACTATCTGTCCAGCTGAATCAAATACGTAGCCTACACAAGGTAACCATAAGACCTTCTAAGCCGGCTGTTACCATACGTTAATGCATCCCCTTATTAGATATATTTTTGAAGATTTCTTTGCCTTGTAGATGAATCTACTTTTTTCTCGTGTTTCTGCCAATTTTTTGAAAGAGCGCAACTAAGATTTGAACAGCTTATTACCACCACATGTAAAACCCCAACAAAAAATTTGATCCAAAGTGTGAACTATTGCTTGCAGATTTGAAAAGAAAACAATGGAAACAATATGCATCATACTTCACCACATTATACTCTAACCAATTATATTTGCCATACCATGCATCTAAAAATGACCGACTAAACGATTACGGCCTCTCAATAGGAACATAGACATCGTTACGTGTGTCGGCTCCCTGCAACCGGCCGGCTGAATGGCATGAAGGCTGTGTAGGTGGCTGACGATATGTCTGCGTTCCGGCTGTATCATGACCCTTTCGATAGAGTACATAACTCTTCTTTATGTTCTAACGATCATCTGATATATATCATTTGTCACAGGAAAAAGTGGCTATGATCAAAGAGAAACAAACGCAAGCAGCAAAGACTCTGATGGAACTACAGAAATCCAGACTGGTACTGGAAACCAATGTCCAACTAAACAAAGAACAGGCGAAAAAGCTCAAAGAAATGGAGGTTCAGGAAAAAATTAACTCAGTTTCATCAAACGACCATATATGAGCACAACCTCATCTGTGTTATTGTATCTTTTTTGCATAAACAGAGCGCAGTGACGACGTTGAAGAAACATCAGCAGACGATGAATGAAACAATCACCCATAGAAATGGTATGATCAAGATGACTGAAAAGGACTTCCATAGAAAAATAGAGCAAGCTAAACACGAGGAGGAGGTCATCGCTCAACTGAAGGAGAAAGTAGATAACGCTGTTCCTAACAACAAAGCAGGTAGAATAATAAGGGAGTTGCAAGAAAAACTGCAGAAAAAGGAAGTCAAGAAAGAGAAATCCAAGGAGCAACTTCTAATGGAAAATGCTACCGTAAAGAGCGGAATCGAAGAGCAAGAGGTCCTAGACATGTTTATACTAAACAACGCAATTGAAGCTGAAGAAAAAGCTAAATATGAACTGGACAAGGTCTCAACGGAAATCAACAACATAGTGCAAACGGTCAACCTAACCACCCAGAGCTACCTTGGTAACATTTATTCTGCATTCACCTGTCATATTTACCATGTTCGAACGATTTGCTATTTAAACTAATCAAGTTACACCACTTGCAGGACAAAGCAATCATGAATCATCCCTCTCCGGTCTTGATCATCTCAAGGGATCCGAAACAACAAAGACATTGACGGACACCGTGATATTTCTGTGTAAGATTCTTCAGAATATGACGCCTATCATTAGAGGAGGCAGACAATCAGAACCCATTAAGACACAAGAACAACCCAAGATTCCCGCAATCTCCAACGATAGGCCAGTCAAGAAGAAAGACCGCAATCCCTTGACCGACACTGATCATGGATCCACTACGACAGAGTTCAATTTACCCGGCATAATATAACCCAACGCACGAAGTCTCCATGTATCGTATCACCACCCCGTACATATAAGAAGCAATCAGAGTAGGTCGCCATTTTGGTCACATGGCTGCTCCCCCTGTAAATTAGGTCCTAAACAATAGTATCTGAACTGTTAAGCTCATATTTTAGGTCTTGTTTTGAAGACAGTTTCCTCGCGTGCATTTCCTCAAACATGCACTCTCTTTGGAAATTAGCTGCTTGAATATACCTGAATCATTGCCTTGCATTCCTGGTCATGGTTTCCTCTCCTTGCCATCCAGATGAGCCCCAAAAAATTCTATCAAAACACTGCACCCTTCCACCGACCGGCTTAGATCCAATCGGCCTCCCCGGTATTTAAGCCGAATCGTCATGAGATAATGGGCTGGGTTTTTTTAAACGGTAACATCATGGAAATGAAAAAAAGACACACACTGTGGGGACCCCGGACTAGCTGTCCGAAATACCCGATTATGCTTAACACAATGATCACGTGATCAGTTTGTTGTTGCACATAATCCGAACTGATAATCAAAGTTTACATCCATTACAGTACCGAATAAAAGTCTGACAAATATGGTCATACAGACCAAGTCTTACATAGGTGCCTTCTTGGGCCAAATAATATCAATATCAGCGGAAGCTACGGTAGAGTCAACCAAAATACGTCCTTAACACCCGACAGGAAGCTGACTTATGAAGATCCCTAGTTCGCGTCATCGGCGCCAAACTCCTCCTCGGCGTAGTGTTCCTCGAAATCTGGCATCGCAACAATGCCAGGGACGAAACCATTATGAGTACATTTGAATGTACTTCGCAAACTTCCCCCGACATGAACATGCACTAGCATCATTTTTATTATAAGAAAAACTTTATTTTTAGAAGACATCTCTATATCTTTGTTGAAAAAGGTAAGAAGAATTTTAGAAACTTTTCCAGAAAATCCATCATGTTTATTTTTCCAAACTCATACCGACACTTTGGTATAGTTGCATAACACATTTCCACTTTGTTTTCCGAACTCAAAAACTTTGCACAAGGTCTTAGGACAGCCTTCCAACTGTCCATTACCGAGGACTCGGCTATTCGAATAGTTTTTTACACTCTGCAGAGGTAGTACGCTTTACCCACACCCATCCGGCAACTCATCGTGTCAGCCACGTCCCACCATACAAGGTGTATGCGAAGTTGAGTAACTGGCCATAGCCTCTCCTTTACGCATGCTAGTATAGGATCCTGCCCTATGACACTTTCCGTCGACACCCAGTCCAGTTTCCCGTCGGAAACCCTAAGTGTGAGGACTCATAGTTTTGCCCGGCGGGTGTTTCCTACAGCCTTCTATCCCCCTCTTGTAGGAGGACCCTGGTCAGGGGAGGGTCACCAAACCAGTCCCCTCATGAAACGGAGCATCTCCGCTGTTGAGGCATCCCATACTAATATGCGCAAATTACATGACTAAGCCCTGTCCGATATGGGGGTAACTGTGGTCGCACAGGGTATGGTTGGTCGTCATAGTACTAAGTACGCATTGTGCATTTTTCGGAAAACACCACCACTCTGACTTTTTCCTCATCTCCAACTTGAATAACTCATAATCCACTCAAGGATAATCAAAGGAGTTTTTAGTAAAACCATTTGTTTCCCATCTTATAATTCATATAACTATCTTGTACTTCTACATAAGTGGCAAAATAGTTTTTCATATAGTTCTGGAAATAGGCTTTTGAAAATAAGTTGCATTGGGTAAAAACATGTATCCAAAAATAGATGCATCATATATATAGGGGTGCATGCTCAGAAAGTAGCTTGCCTTGCTCAGCAAAGTGGCCCTGGTCTTGCTCTTCTGGTTCAACAAATCCCCTTCCTCGTACCTTCCGGCAACGTTCTCGTCTAGTCGTAATAATCAAGCAAATACAAACAATCACACCACTATTCGACAGAACATCACAAAAATACAAACTAAAATTCTACAGATAGCTACTGTCCTAAGGAAGACAACACCATTGGATTTGAGTCAATTTGAGTTACTGAACTCCATGCATAAATGTTTTGGTCCAGAAGTTTATTAATCAAGTTTTAGTTACTGACCTAGTCATGTAACTCACAAAATTAAATCCTTTTAGGGGTAGACAGTACTAATCAATTCTAATCTAACACAATTGGATTTAATTCATTTGGGTTAAGCATCATTCAACTAAAATTGTTATAGTCCAGAAGGGTTAACTAATCTTAATCCAATGCTAAACAATTACAGTGGCTTAATTAATTCTATAAAAATTAGGGTAGCTAAGCTACTGTATTACTAAGCTAACAAAATTGGATTAACTAATTTTACATCATCAGAGTATCAGAAACAAACAAGTTCAGATTTTTAACCTTCTGTAGCAATTTTAAAACTTCTCTCTGGATACTAATCTAAACAGGATGAAATTAGTGTAGTTGTATAGACAATTTAACAAGCTTTCCAGAGAATTTTGATTCAATTTATTTGGATCTACAAATCTCGAGTTATTGAATTTCAATGTTAAGTACAGTACTGGTTTTCAGAGTTTTCAATTTGATCAACTAGTCATTAACCCGTGCCACTGCACGGGCTAGCAAATTTGGAGCATAGAAATTTTATATGTTTTCAATAAACTGCTATGTTCTAATGTACTTTTCAGAAAAAGGTAGAAAATTTTGTTTAAACCACATTATTTGTTCTAAAACATGTGATAAATATCATTTGTAGTTTACAGGGGAGAATTGATTCATATTCATACATTACTTCCAACATATATAGTTACATTTATAATTCATATACCTCGACGGATTCCGGTTTGAGATTACATATTTTACATTTTTGGAGTTTCCATTACACTTACATGGTCAAACATAAATATATGTACATGACCTACGCTCAAACTGATATTCCCTTAATTTGCATGTACTATAAATAACAACTAGCTGGGTGGCCCGCGCATTTGCGCGGCTAGATTTAGTACATATTATCATATTTGGTTCTTGTTTCTCTCCATAGTGTTTTCTCCGTGAGCAACTTTTATGCGATTTTATTCGCGGTTATATTATATTCACATATCAATCATATTAAAATGTATTGTGAGCAATATTACTTCTTAAGGAAACATGGTTATATTGTTGTAAATTCTTTCCATCAAACATTTTTGTCAGCTGGTAATACTTTTGTGCGGCGAGCGGTGACAGATGACCGAGGAAATTTATCCATGGTTGGCTGTGCAATACCATATAGTCTTTATTTCATTGATCTTCCGATTTACCCAATGTCATGCCTCCAAAGATTCCATGCTAGCTCATTTGAGTGTCACATTGTATGTCGCTTGATCATTGGTCTAAGCTATTACATCTATCGGTATATGTTAGCGAAAGCTACCGAAATATTATGTCTCTCATGTTCGGAGGATGTTTTTTGTAGTGTCTGTTAGTTTTAGTTGGCCTACATGCGTTTAGCACCCAAAAAAATCTTATTAAAGACATTACATGATTTCTCTCCTTTTTATTGTTAAAACACCATCTCTCAATCGCCTTTTTGTCTATCTAATTTTATTTTGCTAATCATCTCTCTGCCACTATCATTATATATTTTTTCCTTATTGTACTCATGTTATTTTCCTAACTCGAATTCGATCTATAGAATGTGCAACCTCGTCGCCGAGCTCAAATCTGGATTCTCCATGTTCTGGAGCCTCTCGTAGGCATTATACGCATTGAAAATTCAGAACATGCATGTTCCCTTCACTCCCAGTCATAGCTTGTTCTCCATGATCGTACCTAGCTATGTTGTTTTTCACGCTTATATTCTAGTGCAACGTGAGCTACGTATATATACTTGACATACTGTTTCTAATATCTAATATTGTACGAAGGAGTGGAGATTTCATACCCCCGACTTCTTGTGCTCCCTCCATTAAAGAAAATTCAAAATCATATTTCTGTGTTCCGAAACATTCGGAAAAAATAAGGATGTAAACAATGGTATATCTCACAAACATGCTAAATATCAACTTCAAATATTTTGTGTTCTGAGCTACAGAAAAATTAAAAATTAAAAAGTGAATGATTTTAGATTTTTTTAACGGAGGCAGCACTGGATCTCCGGAGATGTCACAACATCATCTTGCTCCCCCCACACGTTGATTTGGAACGATATTTCTTTTTCTCTTAGTCCATGACATGCATGCATTGAACACGATTCTCGTATATGCAAACATTTTGAATTTTTTTAATCTATTATATCACATTTATCAGATTATTTGGAACGATATTGACATGTTGTTGCTAGCTCTCATTGTACTCATTTTGTTTACAATCGACTTAGATTTTTATGCATACTTGAATAAGTGAATCCAGACTGCTCATATTCTCCTACCTCTTGTTCTTTCTTGTTTCAAATACCATAGAGAAAATTTGTTTTTATCCACCTATTATGAATTTTATATCCTACAACTTCCTATGTACATCTATAATAGTTCTTAAAAAACATGATTTTGTATTACTATGGATTTTGATAAAAGATTTGACACATCCACCCCCATTATAATCTATACCACTATTAGTGTTGAAGATATTTCATCCTCTGTCGAGGAGGGTGACGAATCACTTTGAAATATAATTTTTTATCCTGTCGGGATGTGTTGCCTTCTTTGCTATCAGTATATTATAACGACTGGTGGACAGATTTATGTAAGAAGGGTTGCTAGATCCATATATCTTATTGTGGAATAGGCGTATGTGATGTAAGTCCTTACATAAGTTTATTTATTGCCTTATATTAGATCATATCACACCACTGGGTATGCATATTATTGTTAGGCGTTCTCAAATGTGGTGCCTTTTTTTCATATGAACAACTGATGGATGTAATCATGTAATCAGGTGTGATTCTTTTTCCTATGGACCATGGGTTGACTTATTACCTGGAACTTTTTTTTTTTTTGCGAGTCTTCCATACATGAATCTACAACCTCTTGCAAATATGTATGCCTTCAGCCTTCGTCTAATCATCCTGATGCAAATGCATGAGGAGAGGTCATAACCTGTTTGAATCATCGGAAAATAAAAATCAAACCCAGCTGATGCAAACTGTATGCCAGGTCACCAAATCATGTACTGTCGTCCGGCGCGGCAACACTATTTTGTCCTTGCAGTCGGCAGGTCGCCACCGATTCAAACAGCTGTATGGACTTCAGAGTTCAGACATCGTCGCTTCTCGCTAGATGGACTCCGGGGAACGCGAAGCGGTCGTCGCGTCTGTGCAATATCGCTGTTGTCGCCTTGAGCTTATCGAAGGTCTTTTGCTGGTCCGGGGACGCTGCAATATGAAATCGGACCGATCGACCGTCAACATCTTCATACTACTCCATCCTGCGCAACTTACATTGAAATTTAGCGTTTTGCGAAGCAGCACCGATCATATATGAAAGCATAGTTATCATCCTGATAGGTGCTGTGTCTGCCGTGGGCTTCTAAACATGATATTTTACTCCAGGACACTGATATGATGCTTTCCTCCTCATCTCGGTCATGTCCACAATTGTGCCGGATGAGCTGATTACTTGAATCTCATGATTAAGTGGGGGCTACAATGGTACTTTCAATTACGAAAGCAACATCCGTAAGAACGATGCCAACCAAACAAATTGATGAAAAGCAGTCGTCCTGGACTGCATCTGCTAGGTAAGTATAATAGCAGAGCTAGCCTTACGTGCAGGGATTTTTGGGGGGCGGTCACGCACATGCTGTCAGTTGAACACAACAGAATGTCGCCAACATGGGAGAGACGCCCCGTGAGATACCTGAGTGGCGCCAGCCTTGGATGAGTAGAGGACATCACAGCCGATTTTTCTTCCGAACCATGCGAGAGCAGGACATGGAGGCGGCCAAGACAATTCATCACAGCCGAATTTTCCCCTGGACCAATGGACCATGCGAGAGCAGGACATGGAGGCGGCCAAGACAATTCATCACAGCCGAATTTTCCCTTGGACCAATGGACCATGCGAGAGCAGGACATGTAGGCGGCCTGCACGATTGTGCTCCTGTATGTTTCCAATTTGTAGAGTGGAGTCAGCTCCGCTAGGGACAGAAGGCTAACGTCGCCGCGCGCCGCATGCAACTCCCGCCAGACAGAAATCGATCTCTCTTTTCTTTCTTTGATTTGAAGATGATCGGTCTCCTTTTTATTGAAGGGCTCGACCTTTGTTGTTGCGAGTTTCGGTGGTGTGGTTCCTTCGGGCCTTCAGCTGTTCAGCACCTGTATACTATGGCCGGGAGTCTGCATGCATGGATTTTGAGGTTTGAGCGCCGTCGCCTATCGCCAGATCGATAGCGCCATGTCCGACTTGTCGTAGACATTGCCAGACTTAGAGGCATTAATGTTTTTGAAACTTCGGCAGCGCGAGATCGCCTAAGGCCTTGCTGTCGTCGGCCGGCACTCATAGGAGATTGTCCAAGGGTGGCTTGTTGTCGTCGCCCGTAACTCATCGGAGATTGTCCAAGGCGCCGCCGGAGTATGTACGCGATGTTTTGTCGTCGGGCGAAGAGCCTAATAAAGCACCGCTAGCTAGGTTTTTTGACGCACCTATTGATTTCTAGATGTCGTGCTTTAATAGGGAACATGTAAAAGACTCCAGGTATAATACAACTTGGTCTGCGCAAGCCAATACAATCATGGATGTCTTGCTCAGAACACGTTACGCACATGGATAGGACTTCAGGTATCTAAAAAAAAAGTACTGACGTGATTTTTTTTTAAAGAAAGACATGTACCGATTATGGACTTTCTTTTCAGCCCTCGGTCAATAAACTCTATGTGCGTGAATCGTTTTTGGGGTAATCTGAGCCGTTCTTTTTATGTTGGTAGATGTTGAATTAATCCTAACCGTTATTTGTCTTGTGTTTTAATTATATAATAGATATCACGTAAAATGTGAACCTGAAATTAAAAAACAATTACTTACTTATAAGTAAGAGTGACTGGAATTTATTAGATCCGTTGTCGCCTCCCAAGAAAGTAAGACTTGAGGACCCGTTAATTGATCTTTGCATAATTCAGTTTACCTATTTTATTAATCCTTAAGTATCAACATATGACAAATCTATTAGATGCAATTCTCGATTTTTTTTTATAGAAGATAAAGAAGAAGAAAATTATGAAGGTACTTGTATGTATAAGAGTGCAAAGAATATGCAAAGAAATTATTTTGGGAATCTAAGAAGGTATATCATGCTATTCACTATATGGGATCCGCGTTGTTCACTATATACACAAATACTTGAGGGTCCAGACTAATTACCTTCAGGAGCTTGCCACGTAAAGAGAAAACACCTTGGCAGCAGGATCTTTTTTATCACTGTAGTGTAAAAGTTTGAGAAAATCAAGGTTTTTAGACGTAAAGCATATTTCCGTTGCAAGCAACACAGTATGAAGACCTGCTGTCAAGAAGCAGTATTATTGCACTCCAATAAACATAATATATATCTACAGAGGTAAAATGGAATTAGGCAATGAATTCAATCTCACTAATTTAAATTAATAAGGGCATAGGAGGGGCTAGATCATAACTAAGAAATACTCATTGAAGTACATGGCTAATCTCTCCGAAATCAGCACCAAACAACTGCACACATGTTACTACCTTGGTAATATTTTCTGCACTCGGTCTGCATAATAATATAGACATTGATCTGCATAACAGAACTTACAATCTTAATCCAGATAATTATGTGCTTCAACATGTTTAAAATAATAACTGGAAACAACCATATATATGTGGACATGAGTAACACAGTCATAGCTCAAGAAAGTTTTTTCAGGTATTATCACCAAATAAAAGGTACCTCTCGGATAAAGTTTGGAAAACAAAGTACAAAGTATGTCGATGTAGAATGAATACCCAGGTACCTAAGTGTCTGTCATATTAAGGCTGTAGCATACAAACAATATTTCTGAGAATATTCACATTGATCAGATAAAATTGGGTCCGGTGTATATGTTTGCAACTACATTGTTTGTGTTAATGATTAGAGATAGTACAGAGATGGAAAACCATATAGACATCCCAACCTTTTCTTCTCGATGCAAGGTTTAGCATATCAGAGGCTAGGTACGAATTGACGAACTCCATGCATGTACCTACAAAATTTATGCTTTTTTGTTTGGATAGTTGGAAATCAGAAGCATGCATTAGCCTTTTAATGCACCGTGAATAGATTTTGAGAGCATCTATCATATATTCATATGTAGCATGTTGAAGTCATTACCACAAATAAGCATCTGGTTTGCTTAATGCAATTTCACAAAACCTGAAGAATATCAATAAGATTCAGCCTGTTCATGTCTAACCTGAAAAACCACTGACTAATAAATAGGTTATGCCTTTCACCAAATTCATATAATGAAGAGCACTACAAATGATTAACCTCTTGTAGTTTTTCTTCTCATGATCGATCCAACGGCGATTTATTTTCTAACAAAATTAAGTGCAGTCAGCTTTCAACATCGGTAAAAGTTAAATTTGCAGACATAGTGTGAGAAGGCCCGTTGGATTCACTCATAAGGGCGTTGCAACAAACAGAAACTTTAGGGATACCAAGTTAGTTGTGTACTGAGTGTGCGTAGGAGCGACAGGCAACCATATTGAATTTTGTCGTGGAGATGAACAGCTGCGCCGCATGTCATCCCTGGTTCTTTGTTTCAGAACGTCACCGACTGAGGCCTTGCAACGATTAAAAATTGCAGATTAATCTTGTAGAAAAAATACTGCGCTCAACAGAAGCTACTATTACTTAGAAAGAATAATATGTAATGCACTCTACCATAAATTCAGGAGTTTTAGCGTTGCTTCAAAGGACATATTGTTAGATTTCATATATCATTTTATCCCTTTACAACTATAGATCTCAATAATCAGCCGGAAGAAAGTAAGAAACAACCATAGTGGAGATATATTCTGTAAACATTACCTCAAACATATGGCGATCAGCTCAGGAAGGAAGGATGATTGGAATATGGCAGAGTAAAGGGGCTTGCTGAAAATGATAATTCTGTTGCGCTGGAAGTAGTATCGTAGCTACGGATCCACGGCAAAGTCAGCGTGCTATACTGTTTTGATCGAGGCACATGCATAGTCGGCGTCCGGCCGTGGTTGCAGGCCTCAATCTTTCCCTTGCAGGCTGCAACACAGTATCGCACCTTGATGAACCTTTATGCCACACTACTTTCAGATCCAATCATCCGTATACATGGCCGTCATCCCATGATCCAAGCACTGGCAGATGTTTCGGCCGCTGATGCCGTGCGTGGAGGCGGATGAGCACGGGAAGACTGGAGTAGATCGATTGTGGCCTTGCACGGGCAAATCAAATCGAAGCAGGAGGCGAAGATTAGATGCGATTTTTTTATGAGCTAAAAATAGATTAGATGTGATTTTTTTCCGTTTCTACATATTTTTGATTTTGCTGGGGTCGAACCCACGATCTTGGACTCTATTATGTAAGGAGATCGGAAAATCTAGTTGGTCTCACGCGGGTGGAAGAGGTCTAGCCGAGGTTATCCAACGGCTGTCCAAGCATGATTAGTCAAATCAGATGGATGAAATCATCTAACCTCCAGGATTAACGTGGAGCCTTTTACGGTGCCTCCAATTAGTAAATATAAGATTTATTCGATTTAAACCTCTGGTGTGGATAATGTTGAGATCCCTGACGGGTGAGTCCTACCCGTCAGCGACTCAGCGAATTAATTTACGCGTGGGAGAAATGTTTAAATGGCTGACGGGTGGGGCCTGCCCGTCAGCGACTCACTTAACCGAATCGGTACGCTACCGTCGGATCTAGGATCTACGGCTGACACGCGTGCTTACCGGCGACGACCATAAATCGGCGGCGCCGCCGTGGCCACGGAGGTACGGTGATCGAACGGCTCACCTCGGGGGCTTTGGACGGCGGAGACGGCGTGGTTCGACGGCAGAGAGCTTGGGGAGGCTACGGGGATGAGTTGTGCTTGCTGGGGAAGGCTCTATCGACGGCGACGAGCTCTCCTCCTTCCTCGGCCGTGGTTGTGACGCCCCGACCCGGCTGCTATACACAGATGTTGTGTATCACCGGTTAGGCGATACAACCGGAGGTTACGGGTTTACCACTCTCCGGCCAAAACCTTTGGCAGGCGTTGCTCGGAATTGATCATCGGCAACGCAACACCCGATTGATGCCCTAACACAGGCACAACTATCAATGCATAATAGAGAGATCAAGACTTGTGGAACAACTGGCACATCACAGACTATACGACTCAAAGCATTATAGTTCAACTCTTATAAAAGAGAAAGATAGCAAATATTACAACCAGAGGTCACAGATCCAACATTACATCATGCGGAAGCGAATTAAGTTGTTCTAAACAACAAGAACCAAATTATGGCCTAAGAGGACTATAGATAAACATCCAACCGCCAGCTGTTCTGAGATATCCCAAGCTGCCACCTGGGAACCCCAGACTACTCGTCGACGTCCACAAAGAACCCACCTTAGAGGTCGGTGAAGTCCTCCTCTGAAACAAAGCAAACGACGTTGAGTTCGACGAACTCGCAAGATTATATATAGAGCTTTAGCTCGATGAGGCTTTCAAAGTTTTATGGCTGTTTTGTATAAAGCTGATTTTATTTATAGAAACATAACTCCATGGCCTCGACTAATCAGAGTATTTTTAAAAGGGGGTAAGGAGTAACTCTTCTCTTCTGATCACCTTTCTCATCATCAACCACCATCCTCACTTCACCTATTCTACAAAGGCACCTCCCCGAATCACCCTCGAGGAAGCTAACCTTGCAATCTTAATAGTACCTTTAGTACTCAATTTTTAATCATTCCGTTCAAGTTATTCTTTGATCTTATCGTCCTTTCCCAAGTCGTCCATAACCGTGGACACGGCTTTTCGAAAAGATTTAACCCTACAGGGGTGCACTCTGTTTACCCTTAGGTACCGCCCGGCTCATTGCCTACGCTTAACTCTCTTCCGAGGAAAGCCGGCTGAGTGGGAACGGTTACAACCTTTACCTTGCTTGAGACTAACCCAGGATCATCAGTGAGGACGGGACAGGTTCAGTGCCTCCAACACCCTGCCCCGTGGCCACTCATTTTCCTAAACACCACCATCCTCATCTCAGTCTTGGCCACCATCTCAACACACGCGCAAATGGAAGCTCAAACTAGAGGACCCTGGCTAGCCCCGCACAAGTTAGTTGGTCGATGGGGGCTCCATATACCCCACCGAATGGAAGCGCGCTCATTCTTGGTTCAAGAGGTAAAGAACTCGCACCTAGGCGGCGAGAGCGAGACAAAACACCACCAAACCATAGTGGCCTCTCATCCCCACCTTTAAGCATTTTATTACCTGTCACCACAATTCCTCCACCATCATCCGAACATCTCAACATCTGTTTTCAACATGAAATATCCATCGGACGAAATAAACATTTAACTAAGCATGGCTAAGCAACAACATAGCATAGTTAAGTATCTCAGGCCAACAAAACAAACCTATGGATAATAGGAGGTAAACAGGTAATGGCATCGGAAACTTAATGCAACTATAGGATACTCTAGTCCAACCAAATTGACATTTGGAACCGCATGCAATATTATAGTGGAGAAAATATTTACGGAAATATAGGATAAGACATTCTCAGAGGGGGATTACGCTTGCCTTGTTCAACGTGCTGGTAGTACAGATCGTCGGGGTATTGCGGTGTAACCCCGGCTGCTTGATCTATCGAAGCATAAAACATTGGAAGAAACAATCAATCACCACACATGCTTTAACAGATGCAATGCGCAAACACATGATGGCATGACATTTTAAATCCCCAAGACGAGGATGATTCAAGCTATTCAACTTAAACGGAGTTCGGATGCTTAAAGGGGCGCATCTCGAATATACCGTGGAATTAGGTAAGGTCGTATCTTTGCCTGTTGATTTGAATAGATGGAACCCTAATGTTAACTTGCATATGAATGACATGATCATGTGAAGATGCAGTGCTTAGGTGATTCACACATCTTTGCGACAAGTACAAAGAGTGAGCTAAAAAGGGGTTCGGAAAATAAAGCTGAAACAAGTTAACCTGATTATCCGGTGAAACAAGACTCGGAATATCCGGGGTAGTCGGATTATCAGATGGATTCGGATTCAGATTATCCGATCCATCTGGCTCGAAAAACGGCTAAGGACCTTAAGTTGAACAGTGGTCTGGAGTACTGATAAATTTCGGAATATCCGATTTTTGCTACCTCGGAATATCCGATCGGCATGGCTGGACTGAAATTCCACTAAGGACCTAAAGCAACATCATACTGGAGGTCTCCGGATAATCCGATTATGTGGGAATCGGAATATCTGAGCGGAAGACACGGCGGCGAGCTACGGCGAACCACGGCCACGGAACGCGCGCGAGACAAACTAGGGCACGGGGAGGTTCGCAGTCTCACCCTGGATGCGTGGGAAAGCTCGGCGAAGACGGGAAGCCGGGAATCGACGGCAATCATGCCCGGAGTGCGGCGGACGGCGTGGACGGAGAGCTCGTTTCCCAGAGCTGCACGGCGTCCTGGCTCGATTCCTTCGGCGAGGACGGAGAAGAGGACCCGGCGGACCTTCCTGCGGTCTTCGATTTGCTTGAGGACGCTTCAATCGACGGCGGTGAGCTCGGTGGCCATGGCGGCTAGGGCTCGCTCGTGGGGAGAGAAATGGGGAGCGAGGGAGCAGGTGAGCGAGTGGATAGGGTAGGAGGAGCAAGGCGGCCTCGTGGTGCTTGATACGGGCACGACGGAGGAGGTGAAGCCCAATTTCAGGACTCCACCAAGCTAGATGTATTAGTCGTGTGTTGCTATTTTAAATAATTAGAGTTTTTAATAATTATGAGTTTGGGCTTGGTTTGGGCCTATCCAACCAAGTCAAGGTAGGGTCCACTAGTAGGGCGGTACTGTAGCACAGTCCTGTAGCACGGTACTGTAGGACCCCTCCCCTCCATATAAAGCTAGGGGCTGCGAGTTAGAAGGGGTTCAGAAAATTAGGTTTAAACTACTATGTGCGTTTCTTGGTGAAGCATCCCTCCGGGGACGGCGATGCCGTTTATCAGTTTGTAATAAAGATTGCTGCGGAGGTTCTTGTGTTCATCAAGGATTGTCGTACTTTGGTTGGAGGCGTGGTGATCTTCATCACGTTGCTTGCTGGATTCGTTCCTCTTCTCCAGGTTTGCATTCATCGTGTAATTGGGAGAATTATTACCTTGGTTGTCTCGCTGTGAAAGATCGGGCAAAACTCTAGGATCGACGGGGTTGATCCTTATCATGTGGTATCAGATTACTGGGTTTATCACAGCGAAAATTTGTTGATCAAGTTGCCAGATTGATTTGCTTCAGATCGGCGAGATTGGAGGCGAGACCGGCTGCAGGTTGCAAATCGGTGAGATTGGATAATTGTCGCAGGTGGGTGTTGTTGCAGATCGCAGTCGGTGGAGATCGTTTCTGCTACTGGGTTCCGATCGTGGTCGCTTTGATCGTGTTTGGTTAGGGAGTTTACGAAGAAGGGAGCAGTTGACAGATCGGTGATTGGTTGAGATTGTTGGCGTGTTCCTGCAGATTGATTTTTCTGAGATTAGTTTGCGTGGAGTAGAGTTTGCTTTCAGATCGATTTGCTTGGAAAGGTTTGCGTCGACGTTCCTTATCCCTGAAGTTTGCATCGCAGGAGCAGCAGGGGGGCGGCGGCCACGTTTCCCATCGTTCCCCATCGCTAGTTGTCAAGAGGAGGCGATCCATCTGTGCGGCTGCAGTTTTGGTCGGTAGTGGGCTACAGTAGCAGCACGTCCAGGCGCCCAAGGATTCACGCGCGTGGACACCACCACTTCGATCACGGGTGGCGAGCTGCAGTGGGACTCCAGGTGTCGCACGTTTCCTGCACCTCCAAGCTACTAGCTGCCAAGGCCAGGTGTACGTCACGAGACCATCGTGTGCGTGGTGCACAGGGAAGTAGGAGTCAACGAGGAGCACGTTGGCTTGTTTCTTGTTTCTGGCCGGGACCTTTCCATCGCGAGTGTACACAGGCGTTTGGAGTCCAGGCGATTGACGTGATCTTCTGCAGATTTTTGCACGGCATTGGTTACTGTAGCAGTACGTGAGATGACTTCTTTTTCGGGTGATTACTATGGCATGAGGTGTCAAAGTGGCAAGAAATCTGGTGATATTTTTAATGACTATCTTGACCTGCTGGACGGCGTAGCTTGTGCTGCATCTGAGCTCAATTGGCGACTGACCTACGATTCAACAGCTAAAGAATATGAGCCATGGGAAAGTCTTATGCTTCAGGGTTTTCACAGATGTGATACTTGGGAACGATTGGATCGGTCTACGCGTTTGGTTCTTGCACTGAGACGTGTGGATGAGGAGGTGACTCGTTGGTGGAATGAGGAGATGCATGGGAAGGACAACACATATGCAACTTGGGGTAATTTTACTCAATTTCTGCGTGCCTGTTTTCTGTCTCCTCGTCATAGGGTATCTCGTATCAAACCTGTACAGTCAACAACGGTTGTACAGAGGAGTGCTGATGTTGCCAAGAGGGCGCACCCTTGTTCTAAGGAGAGTGCTATGTCTATTCCGCCTCCTGCAATGAGTGTGAAGGCAGTAGTTCCAGTGCAAACGATCAGCGCAGCAGTTACAAAAATTTCTGAAGAGAAGCAATCTGATGTTGAGAAGGTTGTTGTGTGCGCTGAAACTGCAGTGGAAAAGGTTGAACCTTTGAGTGGGCTGAATATGCAACTCAAAAGGGTACATGATGAGGCTTGCAAAATAGTTGACAAGTGTCAGCGATGGAGTTTATTTCAGACTCAATGCATGATAAAAGGCAAACACTGCAAGCTCATGATTGATGGTGGTAGCTGTACTAATGGCATAAGCAAGGCAATGGTGGCAGCATTAGGGTTGTCTACTTGGCGTCTTCCTGAACCTAAGCATTTGGAGTGGTTAAATAATTGTGGTATGCTGAAGGTTACTCATAAGGTGCGTGTGCCATTTACAGTTGGTGATTATGTTGATGAGGTTGAGTGCGATGTATTGCCATTGGAGGTGTGTGGACTGTTACTTGGTCGACCTTGGCAGTATGATTGCAATGTTACTCATGCTGGGAGAGCCAATACATATTCTTTTATGCATGATGGTAAACAGCAGATTTTGAAGCCTATGAAGGATGATCAAATTAAATCTGATGTGGAGCTGGTGATACACAAGGAGAGGTTGCATAAAGCTGAACCAAAACATCGGTTAGCTAAGTTGCAGCAAGTGGAGCATGATGCAAGGAGCGTTTGTACAGAAATTGATTCAACTATGCATGTAGATGACAAGCCTGTGTTTGTTGGTGACAAGCTAGTTGAAGACAAACCTCTTATTGGGGAGATGAAGGGTATTGCAGCGAGTGTTCCAGTTCGTGTTGACATGGGTGTTCAGACCGATGACAGTGGTGCTGATCGTGTTCCGGTGCATATGGTGCCGCGGGTAGTCACCACAGTTTTGTGAGAACACCTCGGAGACGTTTTGTTGGAGCAGTAGTGTGTGTGCATAGAGGCAAGGATGGACGTGTTCGTCAGTTGTGTGGCCCGGGCATTACTACTTTGCAGGGTCGTGCTAAGCAGGTTCATGTTCAGCAGCAAAGAGCTCCATCAAGTGTTGAGAAGAAGAAGGCGGTGGCGCCGAAGTCCAAGCTCATGTGGCGAAGAAAGGAGGCGTCAAGTGTTGTGTCAAGTCAAGCAGGCCGAGAGGGAGGATGTGGTGTGGTAGGCAAGCAAGACTTGAAGACAGCGAACATGCGTGGTGCTATTGTTTATATTCCGCCACCCTTTCGAGCAGACCCTCACGCGTTGGGGACAACGCTTTTTGAAGGGGGGGAGGATGATACGGGCACGACGGAGGAGGTGAAGCCCAATTTCAGGACTCCACCAAGCTAGATGTATTAGTCGTGTGTTGCTATTTTAAATAATAAGAGTTTTTAATAATTATGAGTTTGGGCTTGGTTTGGGCCTGTCCAACCAAGTCAAGGTAGGGTCCACTAGTAGGGCGGTACTGTAGCGCGGCACTGTAGCACGGTACTGTAGCACCCCTCCCCTCCATATAAGGCTAGGGGCTACGAGTTAGAAGGGGTTCAGAAAATTAGGTTTAAACTACTACGTGTGTTTCTTGGTGAAGCATCCCTCCGGGGACGGCGATGCCGTTTATCAGTTTGTAATAAAGATTGCTGCGGAGGTTCTTGTGTTCATCAAGGATTGTCGTACTTTGGTTGGAGGCGTGGTGATCTTCATCACGTTGCTTGCTGGATTCGTTCCTCTTCTCCAGGTTTGCGTTCATCGTGTAATTGGGAGAATTAGTACCTTGGTTGTCTCGCTGTGAAAGATCGGGCAAAACTCTAGGATCGACGGGATTGATCCTTATCAGTGCTCCTCTTCCTGCAGGTGGAGGCAGAGAGGGGGGCCCGGCGCGTGCTGTGAGAGCGCGGCACGGCGACGGCATGGCGCTAGTGCGGGAGGTGAGAGACGCCACTTTTGCAAAAAAAACCCTGGCCGTTTTGTTTCCATCACCAACAGGTCCTTTTCAGTTTTAATTTTAAAACCTGTGACTTTAAGGATTTTAATTAGGGCACTTGCACTGCTCCAAAGATTATGAAAATATTTGTGTAGCCTCTCCCTAACAAGTAGAAGCTCCACAAAAATTGGGGTTGCAAAATAAAATGTTTTGAACCACTTTTGTTTAGAAAGGTTGGTTTAGGGATTTTTGGTAATTTGCATCTTGAAATCACTTTAGAGATTTTACAGCAAGTGCAAAAGATTATTTTGAACTCTTGGAACTTCCTTGACAAACATAGGATGTCAAAGTATTTTTGTTTTGCAAGTTTGAGTGCTTTCATTGTTTTGAGATTGGTTAAAGCAAGTTTGGCATTTTGTTTTTCAATGGTGCCAAACCAATTAGTGTGTTGTTTTGCAATTAATATGGATGCCATGATGCAATGAAACACAAAAGGGGAAATTTTACTCAGGTTTTTAGGTTCTCAAATTTTGGGCTGTTACAATTCTACCCTCCTTACAGGAATCTCGCCCCGAGATTCTGAGATTGCGGAAAGAAGTCGGGATACTCCTCACGTAGACTAGCCTCTCTTTCCCAAGTTGCTTCTTCCTCGGAATGGTGAGACCATTGAACTTTGAGGAACTTGGTAGTCTTGTTACGGGTCTTCCTTTCGGCTTCATCCAAGACACGAATGGGGTGCTCGCGATACGTGAGATCTTCCTGGAGATCCAGCTCCTCATGATTGACTCCATGGATAGGATCTTTGAAGCAACGGCGAAGTTGGGAGACATGAAACACATCATGTACATTTGGGAAGATGACCGGTAACTCCAACTTATAAGAAAGATCTCCTCGCTTGGCCAGGACGGTGAAAGGGCCAACGTTGCGTGGGGCCAATTTCCCTTTGATACCGAAGCGGCGAACGCCACGAAGGGGAGAGACGCGGAGATAAGCTTAATCACCAATTTCATAGTGAATTTCCAGATGGTGCTTGTCATAGTAGCTCTTCTGTCTAGACTGGGCAATCTTCAGATTCTCTCGTATGATTCTAACCTTCTCCTCAGCTTCATTGATCACATCCAGACCAAAGAGTGCTCTCTCTCCGGTCTCGGACCAATTTAGCGGAGTGCGGCATTTTCTTCCATATAGAACCCCGAATGGAGCCATGCCCTGATGTAGCCCAACCTAGGACCATCACCATGTCAAGCACTCCAACACTCCACAAGTCACCATGGACATCAAAGGTGAACTCCTTCCTCTATGTGAACCTCGATATGACACTTTGGAATGGTATACTACTTGACCATCGTCACTTTGTATTGCTAGTCATGACGAGTACGACTCCACGGGAAGATGGCCAAGGCGCACGAGGAATGGAGTCCGACAAGACGGTGGCTTGGAAGAGACGAAGGAAAAGGAGAAAAGACCCAGGCGGCGGTAGTACCGCTGGGTTAGGCGGTACTACCGCCAGGACGCTGCCACCACTACTACCGCCAGGACGCTGCCGCCACCACTACCGCCAGGGCTACCGCTGGAACGCCCCTTCGGACCGCATGCCCGGTACCGACCGGTGCCGCTACCGGTACCGCTGGAGGTACCGCCGAGGTGGGAAGATGCGAAGACAGCCCGCCCCAGCGGTACTACCGCTGGGTTAAGCGGTAGTACCACCGCTGCGGGAATCTGCACGGGTTGGAGGCCCTTATCCTTCCCCACCTACCCCTTTGGGTCAACACTATAAATAGGACTCCCCTTGCTCAGATCTGGACAGACTATGTTTTGAGATTAGAGTAGAGCTAGGCTCCCCACCTCAAGACGGTCTCCTTCCTCCCCTTGCGGGGATGGTTCCTCCCCTTGTGGAGAAGATCCCTTCGTGGATTCAAGACCTCTACTTGTAGTTTGACTACTCGCCAATCTATCATCCTCGGGTGACTTTATTGGAGCGGCTTGGTTGGCCGTTGGAGAAACAACCGTCCAAGATCCCTTCTTGTATCTACTTGCCGATCTCCCACCTTTGTGTGGATTCTATTGGGCCGGTTGGACCAACCGGTAAGGGAAACGGTTCTTGTATCTTGTGTGTGTTCTTGTGTTCGGGGCGTTCTTCTTGGTGTTCTTCGTGTTCCTCGTGTTCTTGCGTGCGTTCGTCCACATCCTCCATCAATCCGTGAAGATCGGGCCACCCTAGAGGACTTATCCTCATCATTTGGTATCAGAGCATGGTTGCCACGGATTTGACATGTGTTTCCACCCCCTAATCCCCCTAATTTTTCTTTGATTTTGAGAAATTCAAAAATTTCCACCAAAAATAGCCCCAATTTGCTTTTGGACCGATCTGAGATTCGAGTGCGTTTTTGCAAGTTTTGATCCATAGATCTATTGCTATACGAGTTGATATAACTTTCTTTGCGTTCCCATGGCCTAATTCCATCATTTGCCCCTTCAATTTGAGGTTTTTCGGCGAGAATTTCCGCCAAAATCGCGAATTTTCGCGTTCTCGGTCGCGTTCTGCGACCCGCAGCGCTACTACCTCTTATTCTAGCGGTACTACCGCCGCTACAGTGCTACCGCCAATCGGTACCGCCGAAAACGGCTTTCTGGACCCCCGAGCGGTACCTCGAGCGGTACTACCGCTGGGTTAAGCGGTACCTCGGAAAACTGAAAATTCTTAAAATTGTTTTGGCCATATCTTTTGATTCCGGACTCCGTTTTTGGTGTTCTTTGGCTCGTTTCGAAGCTACGATCAAGGCCTTTATCACCATTGCGGAAGATCCATCATCCACCACCGCCAAAATTCGTGGGCAAGCACGAAGCTTCTACAACAAAGGGTGAAGAACATCGACGAAAGGTATAACATCGCCAATCTTTACCCCTTGCCATTCCTTTGAAGGCCACACTATATCTTTGCGATTACCATGTCCTATTGAGGCTAGCTCTTGATGATTGCTTGGGCTTTGCACATTTGCACCGTGTAGTTTCCAAGCAAAATTGCATGCGCTAGTTATCATATACCATATATCTTGTGTTGGCATCAAAGAAGTGGGTGTCCAAAATAGAAAAGACTCAAAAGAGTAAAGAAGCAAAAAGTGTCAAATCAAAAGAAGAGAAAAGAAAAGAAAGAAACACCACTTGCCATATCTTGTAGGAAGCGCGTAAGCTCGATGAATATCTAGTAGGTGGTGCATTGTTGTGTAAATCTTGTAGCCCACCAAATAAATTGCAATCGAGCTAGTAGCTCTCCTTGTACTTGTGCAACACGAGCTTATAGTCTTTGCTAGGATCATATGGTTATCTAGCTCACTTCTTGGTTGCATAAGTCCAGTTTATCTCTCCGCGCGTGTGTTTCCTTGAACTACATTCCTATCTTTGAGATTGACTTGTATTTGCTTTGTGATCATCGTGGTTCTCTACTTGCTTTGACAATATCTTGGTTTTCGGTTGGTTCAATTTGCTTTCCACCTACCATACCTTCCTACCAACTTTTAAGCTGTGTGTGTTTTGGAGTTTGCTTTGGATACTTGAACACAAGCATTTTACTTTGTGATCGTTTCCCTTGGTTGTCCACGACGTCCAATACTATCTACAAGGTGAGAGATTGTGTTCTAGTTCCTTTGAACTCCACATATATACACTTGTCTTGTGAGTTGACATGTCTAGGGAGAGTGAATGCCACTATGGAGGCCAAGATGATGTTGAGTACATGATGAGCCACAACAACTATGATGCCTCAAACTTTGAGGACATGGGGGACTACTGCGACGACTACACCGACAATGACCCCCATGACATGATGGATCATCACCAAGACTTCCGCTACAACTACTCCGACTACGACTCCGACTATTCGAGCGTACACGACAAGGAGCGGTACCATGACGTCAAGCAACCTTCATCATATGGTATCGACTCCAAGTACGTGCGAATCTACCACGACTCCGACTACATGAGCTCCAACGATAATGAGGCGCAAGTGTCTTCACATGCCTCATCACATGGTACCAACTTCGACTACAACAACGACATGGTGGAGCGCCACCACTACGACTTCCACTCCGATGACATGGTGGAGAACGTCTACGACTACTACTCTTGTAGCATGTGTGGCGACTTCGACAACATGCAAGAGGAGAGGACCCCCATCACCACCATGTTCAAGAGCGGCACCACCAAGCGTCATAGCACAACCTACTTCTATGGTTCACGCTCAAGACGGTGCTCCGACAAGAAGGCCACCATGAGTTCATCCTATGGAGCCCCATCGACTTCCAAGAGTGCCAAGCTTCGCCATTCTCCAACAACTACAAGAAGGAGCCATGACAAGGCCATCGCCAAGAGCGACAAGCTTCGACATTCTCCTTCAACTTCAAGAAGGCATCACAAGAAGCGCATTGACAAGGCCAAGCTCCAAATTGTCAAGGATGCCATGGACGAGCTTGCCAAGAGCATACGTCCTTCATCACACTCTTCAAGGCGCCACAAGAAAGATGCCACGGTGGACCACAACATGTCTCCTAGCTCTAGTGGAAGCTCCAAGGAAAGGTCGCCAAGGCAACAAGCACGCCGTCGCCAACATGAGGAGAAGCATCCAAATGACTTTCGGCGACACCCCTCCGCTCAAGAGCGTCAACGTCGACATGACAAGAAGATGGCGACAAAGGCGCATCCTATGGTGTCCCCTAGTGATACCACTTCAAGTGCGCCAACGAGAGCTACAAGTCCTATCTTTGATGAGATCATGGCCGACATCGACAACTTCTTCGAGAAATTAATACGTCGACGCCGGAAGAAACATGGTCACAAACGTGAGGACGCAACACCATTGGCGCCTTTCTCAAGCACTTCTCATGATGTGGTTCCTACACCAAGTGCCACCACCACATTGGCCCCCATATGGCAAGAGGAAGACCTCACATGCGACAATTGCCAAGGCCAAGACCATGACCCACGAGAATGTCCCAATCTCTTGTGCCCACTATGGAATAGAAGAGGTCACATGATGTGGGAATGCCAAGTTGGTGAACAAGACGATGACCAAGATAGTGAGAAGACGGTCGAGCATGGGATTTTCCCTTCGACCATGGAGGTGAGCATGGAGAATGCTATCACCTATGACCATGGGTCAAGTAATGATGATGCCGAGCATGGGATGTTCCCTTCGACAATGGAGTCAAGTGATGAAGCGGAGCATGGGATTTTCCCTTCCGCAAAGGAGTCGAGTGATGATGCCTACACTATGGCATTGACCTTTAGAGGCGAGTTGGTTGAGGAGGTTGAGCATGGGAGTTTCCCTTCAACCTTAGAGGCGTATGGAGATGAGGAAACCGAGCCTATCCCTATGAGCTTGAGTTATGAGATGGTACCAATCCCATGTGAGAATGAGAGCCACTTAGCCCACTTGAGTGAGAGTGAAAGTGAGTTGCGTGCCTCCACCATATGTGAGTTTGAGTGCTTTCACTTTGAGGGAATGAGTGATACACCACTTGAATTGAGAGAGGTAGTTGATAGGTCTTGTGAGGCCATTTCGATTTCTAACAACTTAACCTCTACCTCTAGTGTGTTTTCTCATTGTGTGCTAGGTTCCATGGATGATGAGACGTCACTCCGCGACATGACGTTACCTCAAATGGAGAAGATGTACATGGAGGATGATGATGATGCCACCCCATGTCTACTTAAGATGGACAAGTCGGATACATGGAAGCCCCTACTACTTCAACACCTACTTCACATGAGTGGGACTACCAAGGTATGGGTGTTGATGTGACCATGATCCCACTAGTGGACATGATGAACTATGATTGCTTGCATGCTATGGATGATTCTTTTGAGGTCACATATGATACGTTCTTATTCCCTTGTGATACTTTGTTTGAAACCAATGTTGATCAAGTGGAATTACCTATTTGTGATGATTTTGCCATGAGCATGCCTTGTTTTGAGTGTTTCCACTTTTCTCCCGTTGTTGCTTGCAACATGTTGAACAATTTCTCTTTCACATGTGTTGCTTGCAATGATGTTGAAATTCTTGATAATGAGATTGCACCCATAGCTTTCTCACATTTTGGAGATGTTTCGTTTTCTCTTATGGACCTTGTTCCATCCTTCACTTTGCATAGTGACCATCCACATATGTCATATTATCCCATTGATTTTGATGTGTTTGGTGATGTGCAAATGAAGAGACACTTCATGATGGATGATGTGTTCATATACCATGCACACAATTTGTTTCTTTGGCTTTTCGTGTGCATTGAGCCTCATGCTATAATGTCAACCTCAATTGAACATGAGTTGACAATACGCAGCATACATATGAGTTGTGGATTGAATCCAACTCTAGAATCTTTCTCATGTTTTGCATCAAACAAGTTGACCAATTTCTCTTGCTTTTGGTTTGTTTGCAAACATGTTTGTGATATTGGTTTTCCCTTTGGCAAGAATGTATCCTTGATCTTTCATATGAATGATTTATGTGTTGCCACAAATATGATGAACAATTGTTCTTTCCAATGGCTTGTTTGCAACCATAATGACATTTTGTGCATGTCTTGTCATGAGTTTATTGGTTTCTACCAATTTGGTGTTGCAACAAATATGTTGAAAACTTGCTCTTTCATGTGTTTTGTTTGCACCATGATGATAATTTGGACATTCTTCATTGTGTGTTTTTCATGGAGTTTTGGTGTGCCTACATTTTGAAGATGTTCCATTGGATTGCTTGCACTTTGACCTTGCACTCGCACTACATTTTTATATTATTGTGTTGTGCTAACGGTGCTATGACAAAGAATGGACATGTCATTGTTGATATGCTCCTCTTTCTTGCACACACATGGTTTGCTTGGTCTTTAGTGTTTGTAGGCATGGTGAATTCCAATTCTTCGACAAGACATCTACCTCCTTTGCATGGTGATGAAGAGCAAGAGTCGAGGACGACTCTTATTAAAGGGGGGGGAGATGATGTAGCCCAACCTAGGACCATCACCATGTCAAGCACTCCAACACTCCACAAGTCACCATGGACATCAAAGGTGAACTCCTTCCTCTATGTGAACCTCGATATGACACTTTGGAATGGTATACTACTTGACCATCGTCACTTTGTATTGCTAGTCATGACGAGTACGACTCCACGGGAAGATGGCCAAGGCGCACGAGGAATGGAGTCCGACAAGACGGTGTCTTGGAAGAGACGAAGGAAGAGGAGAAAAGACCCAGGCGGCGGTAGTACCGCTGGGTTAGGCGGTACTACCGCCAGGACGCTGCCGCCACTACTACCGCCAGGACGCTGCCGCCACCACTACCGCCAGGGCTACCGCTGGAACGCCCCTTCGGACCGCATGCCCGGTACCGACCGGTACCGCTACCGGTACCGCTGGAGGTACTGCCGAGGTGGGAAGATGCGAAGACAGCCCGCACCAGCGGTACTACCGCTGGGTTAAGCGGTAGTACCGCAGCTGCGGGAATCTGCACGGGTTGGAGGCCCTTATCCTTCCCCACCTACCCCCTTTGGGTCAACACTATAAATAGGACTCCCCTTGCTCAGATCTGGACAGACTATGTTTTGAGATTAGAGTATAGCTAGGCTCCCCACCTCAAGACGGTCTCCTTCCTCCCCTTGCGGGGATGGTTCCTCCCCTTGTGGAGAAGATCCCTTCGTGGATTCAAGACCTCTACTTGTAGTTTGACTACTCGCCAATCTTTCATCATCGGGTGACTTTATTGGAGCGACTTGCTTGGCCGTTGGAGAAACAACCGTCCAAGATCCCTTCTTGTATCTACTTGCCGATCTCCCACCTTCGTGTGGATTCTATTGGGCCGGTTGGACCGACCGGTAAGGGAAACGGTTCTTGTATCTTGTGTGTGTTCTTGTGTTCGGGGCGTTCTTCTTGGTGTTCTTCGTGTTCCTCGTGTTCTTGCGTGCGTTCGTCCACATCCTCCGTCAATCCGTGAAGATCGGGCCACCCTAGAGGACTCATCCTCATCATGCCCAGACTAGCTTGATAGCTATTGTTGTAGGAGAACTCCGCAAAAGGGAGATACTTTTCCCAACCCTTGCCGAAAGAGATTACACATGCCCTAAGCATGTCTTCCAAAACTTGGTTCACTCTTTCAGTCTGACCATCAGTCTGGGGGTGGTAGGCGGTACTGAAGTTGAGACGGGACCCCAAGGCAGTTTGGAAACTCTTCCAGAACTTGGATACAAAGATACTTCCACGGTCCGATATGATCCTCAGAGGGACCCCATGCAATGGAACAATACGAGCCATATATAAATCAGCAAGTTGACTCGCCCGTATATCATCACAGACTGGTAGGAAGTGAGCAACCTTGGACAGTCGATCAATGATTACCCAGATTGGATTGTTGCTCTTAGGTGATCGGGGAAACCCGGTGATGAAGTCCATACCGATTTCATCCCATTTCCACTCCGGGACTGCAATAGGGCGAAGAGTGCTGGCAGGCCTTTGATGTTCAGCCTTTACCCGTCGACAGGTGTCGCATTCAGCAACATACTTGGCAATTTCTCGTTTCATCCGAGTCCACCAGAATTGTGGTCGAAGGTCTTGGTACATTTTGGTACTACCGGGATGGATAGAGAGAGGCGATTCATGAGCTTCTTGGAGGATCAGCTCCCTCAATTTTTGTTTCTTCGGCACCACTAGCCGGTCACCAAAATAAACAACTCCGGATTCATTCTCCGAGAAACATTTGGCCTTCCCGCTAGCAATATTCTTCTTGATATTCAGAATACCCTTATCCCGCTTTTGAGCATCCTTAATCTGGTCTACAAGAGTAGATTTGATCTCCAGATTTGCTAGATAGCCAGAGGGAACAATTTCTAGGTTCAGACGGGCGAACTCTTCATGAAGAGCAGGTTGAGCCTTCTCAACCATCAGGTTGTTGCAATAAGACTTTCGACTTAGCGCGTCAGCCACGACGTTTGCCTTGCCGGGTTGATAGTTCAGACTCACATCATAGTCCTTGATTAACTCCAACCAACGCCTTTGCCTGAGATTTAAATCTGGCTGTGTGAAGAGGTACTTCAAACTCTTATGATCCGAGAAAATATCGCAACGGTTACCAAACAGGTATGGTATCCACTGCTTCAGAGCATAAACCATAGCGGCAAGCTCTAGATCATGAGTAGGGTAATTGGGCTCATGCGGCTTCAATTGGCGGGAAGCATACGCCACCACATGGCCCTCTTGCATTAGTACACAACCCAAGCCTTGCAGAGAGGCGTCACAGAAGACGATGAAATCCTTTGCTAGTGTCCGGTAGGATGAGTTTGGCTTTCAGTGTTTTGAAGCTCTCTTCAGCCTTGTCCGTCCATGCGAACTTATATCCTTCTTGAGAAGGTCAGTCAGAGCCTTGGCTATCTTGGAGAAACCTTCGATGAATCGGCGGTAGTAACCCGCCAATCCGAGAAAGCTACGAATGTCCTTGACTGACATTGGAGTCTTCCAATCCAGAATGGACTGAATCTTGTCGGTAATGACTGCCACACCATTAGCGGATATCACATGACCAAGGAAGACAAGTTTATCCAACCAGAACTCACACTTGGAGAACTTGGCATAGAGGCGGTGTTCTCGAAGTCGTGTCAGAACCAACCGAAGATGTTCGACATGCTCTTCATCGGTTTTGGAATAAACGAGGATGTCATCGATGTAAATGACGACAAACTTGTCGAGATAATCCATGAAGATGGAGTTCATGAGCCTAGTGAAAGTAGCTGGAGCATTGGTGAGACCAAAGGACATGACGGTATACTCATATGAGCCATAGCGAGTAACAAATGCCGTCTTTGGGATATCCTCCTTTCTGATCTTGATCTGATGGTATCCTGACCTCAGATCCATCTTGGAGAATACTATTGCACCAGCTAACTGATCTAACAGATCATTGATCCGGGAATAGGATACTTGTTCTTGATTGTCACCGCATTCAACGGCTATAATCAGAGACCAAACGAGGAACAGCAGAATCCCTCTTCTTGACAAAGAGTACCGGACAACCCCAAGGTGAACTGCAAGGCTGAATGAAATCCTTCGCTAACAGCTGATCGATTTGCTCTTTCAATAGAGCCAACTCTTCCACCGGCATATGGTAGGGCTTCTTGGAAATCGGAGCGGTACCGGGAAGCAGATCTATGACAAATTCCACACTTCGATCAGGTGGCATGCCAGGCAATTCTTCCGGGAACACATCCGGGAAGTCACACACAACGTGTATGTCCTGGATTTCAGGAGGGGATTCGCCTTCCATAAAACATAGGGTAATCTTCGGGAGAGGGGAATGACTGAAGATGGAGGTCTTGATAGTGCAGACCAATACTCTACAATGTCGCCTGACGAAGTAGTCACAGTAATGGTCTTCGCCGCATAATCGAGATTAGCCCGGTATTTTACTAACCAGTCCATGCCCAGTATGACATCAATGCCACTTGACCTCAGAGCTACCAAAGCAAAAGGAAAAGACGAGCAACCTATGGTAATCTAGACCTCAGGAGTAACACCATCGGTTCGCCATTTAGAGCCAGGTGTGGAGATCACCAAGGGATGGCTCATCTTCTCGAACGGTATGTTGTGGTCTTTTGCAAACGCTATAGATATGAACGAATGCGATGCTCCAGAGTCAAACAAAACTGTAGCTGAATTGCCGTTGATTCGTAACTCACCCATGAGGACGCCGGGGTCCTCCTCAGCTTCTTCAGCAGAGACGTGGTTCAGGCGACCACGCACATAGGTCCAGCCTTGCCAGCTGGAGTGGCGGGGCTCGTGCAGGTGTCCCCGAAATAGGTGCCTTCTGGGGGCACTCCCTGGAGTAGTGGCCAGCCTGGCCACAGGTGTAGCAAGTGAGTCCAGGTGGAGCAGGTAGCTGAGGACGATACCCACCTCCGCTCGACCCAAAGGTCGAAGTAGTGGGGCGCGACGGTGGTGGCCTGTATCCCGCGGCCCTCGGCATGAATGGAGCACGCGGCACAGCGCTGTAGGGAACAAACACCCTGCGCTTCTTGCTCTCAGAACCCGAGGAACTCTGGTGGTCCCCGTGTGCTGGCCTCTTGGAAGCCTCGAGTTCCTTCCTTCCCTGCTCAAGAGTAAGAGCCTGGTTGAACAGCTCCTGGTAGGTCTGGAACTTGAAGGGCAGTAACTCATAGCGGAGCTGCGGCGCAAGACCCTTGCGGAACAGCTCTTGCTTGTCGCATCAGTGGTCACGTCCCTTGGGGCGTAACGAGAGAGATGGTTGAATTCACAACCATAAGTGCGGAGGTCCATACGTCCCTGTTGCAAATCCAGGAACTCCCTCCTCTTCAAATCCATGATCGGCTGAGGGATGTAAGCCGCACGGAAGGCAGTGCGGAAATCTGCCCAAGTGAAGACATGGTTGGCCGGAACAATGCCACATGGCTCTCCCACCAACAGCCAGCCGCAGCAACCAAAGGTAGGTGGCGAAGTTGACTTGTTCGACCACTGGGACATGCAGCGCGGAGAACTTGCGCTCCAGAGCGCGAAGCCAATCATCAGCTTCCAGTGGCTCTTTAGCATCAGCAAAGGTGGGTGGCTGCGAGCGCAGGAACTCAGTGAGAGTGTTGCAGCCATTCCTCTGTGCATTCTGCTGCACCAACTGCTCAAGCAACGCTCATTCGCCCACGGTTTCCTCAATGGCCATCAAGACCTGAGCCATCGAGGGTGGTGGTGGCGGTTCCTCATCATTGTGGTTACCACGGCCTCCTCGAGCCATTCTGGAGAATTTACAATGACACAGTTAGTATCTTCCTCCGAATGGTTGAGACAATAGCATTAGCGTCTACTCAAGTACACAGACTAGGGACGATAATACTTTGTGAACAACTAACAAGGGACCAAAAGATAGAACTTGGGTCAAAGATCAGCATCATGTACTACTAGCGTGGGATTCAAATAGTTAAGAAACCACGTGATTCAACACACTCTAGTTGGCACAATCCGGGACCTTCTGTTCAAGTCCTTGGGTTAAAACCCAACGAAGGAATAAGTGATCAGACTCGATAGGAATAACAGTGTTCCAACACTGAGTTGATTTCGGATTGTAACGCAGCGGGAGCAACCGGACACATAACACTAAAGGTAGAACCCAACCTCGTGATCCTAAAGTTTTGAGGTAACGAGAGAAGTAAAACTTTAACTCAAATCGAGGTAAGATTGCTCCGAGATTAGAATGTAACCAGATAAGGAGTAAAAAGAATCCTAAGATGGTTTTCACAACTCATTTTTAGGTTAAAAATAATTTCACAAACACTAGACTCAACGTCGACCAGTAGAAGGGTTTCCTACAGGCAGTCCTGCTCTGATACCAACTTGTGGCGCCCGACTGCTATACACAGATGTTGTGTGTCACCGGTTAGCGATACAACCGGAGGTTACGGGTTTACCAATCCCCGACCAAAACCTTTGGCAGGCGTTGCTCGGAATGATCATCGGCAACGCAACACCCCGATTGATGCCCTAACACAGGCACAACTATCAATGCATAATAGAGAGATCAAGACTTGTGGAACAACTGGCACATCACAGACTCTACGACTCAAAGCATTATAGTTCAACTCTTATAATAGAGAAAGATAGCAAATATTACAACTAGAGGTCACAGACCCAACATACATCATGCGGAAGCGAATTAAGTTGTTCTAAACAACAAGAACCAAATTATGGCCTAAGAGGCCTACAGATAAACATCCAACGCCAGCTGTTCCGAGATGTCCCAAGCTGCCACCTGGGAACCCAGACTACTCGTCGACGTCCACAAAGAACCCACCTTCGAGGTCGGTGAAGTCCTCCTCTGAAACAAAGCAAACGACGTTGAGTTCGACGAACTCGCAAGATTAATATAGAGCTTTAGCTCGATGAGGCTTTCAAAGTTTTATGCTGTTTTGCATAAAGCTGATTTTATTTATAGAAACATAACTCCATGGCATCGACTAATCAGAGTATTTTTAAAAGGGGTAAGGAGTAACTCTTTCTTCTGATCACCTTTCTCATCATCACCACCATCCTCACTGCACCTGTTCTACAAAGGCACATCCCCGAATCACCCTCGAGGAAGCTAACCTTGCAATCTTAATAGTACCTTTAGTACTCAAGTTTTAATCATTCCGTTCAAGTTATTCTATGGTCTTATCGTCCTTTCCCAAGTCGTCCATAACCGTGGACACGGCTTTTCGAAAAGATTTAACCCTGCAGGGGTGCACTGTGTTTACCTTCGGTACCGCCCGGCTCATTGCCTACGCTTAGCTCTCTTCCGGGAAAGCCGGCTGAGTGGGAACGGTTACAACCTTTACCTTGCTTGAGACTAACCCAGGATCATCAGTGAGGACGGGACAGGTTCAGTGCCTCCAACACCCTGCCCCGTGGCCACTCATTTTCCTAAACACCACCATCCTCATCTCAGTCTTGGCCACCATCTCAACACACGCGCAAATGGAAGCTCAACTAGAGGACCCTGGCTAGCCCCGCACAAGTTAGTTGGTCGACGGGGGCTCCATATACCCCACCGAATGGAAGCGCGCTCATTTTGGTTCAAGAGGTAAAGAACTCGCACCTAGGCGGCGAGAGCGAGACAAAACACCACCAAACCATAGTGGCCTCTCATCCCCACCTTTAAGCATTTTATTACCTGTCACCATAATTCCTCCACCATCATCCGAACATCTCAACATCTGTTTCCAACATGAAATATCCATCGACGAATAAACATTTAACTAAGCATGGCTAAGCAACAACATAGCATAGTTAAGTTCTCTGGCCAACAAACAAACCTATGGATAATAGGAGGTAAACAGGTAATGGCATCGGAAACTTAATGCAACTATAGGATACTCTAGTCCAAGCAAATTGACATTTGGAACCGCATGCAATATTGTAGTGGAGAAAATATTTGCGGAAATATAGGATAACACATTCTTAGAGGGGGATTACGCTTGCCTTGTTCAACGTGCTGGTAGTACGGATCGTCGGGGTATTGCGGTGTAACCCCCAGCTTGATCTATCGAAGCATAAAACATTGGAAGAAACAATCAATCACCACACATGCTTTAACAGATGCAATGCGCAAACACATGATGGAATGACATTTTAAATCCCCGAGACGAGGATGATTCAAGCTATTCAACTTAAACGAGTTCGGATGCTTAAAGGCGCATCTCGAATATACCGTGGAATTAGGTAAGGTCGCATCTTTGCTTGTTGATTTGAATAGATGGATTCCTAATGTTAACTTGCATATGAATGACATGATCATGTGAAGATGCAGTGCTTAGGTGATTCACACATCTTTGCGACAAGTACAAAGAGTGAGCTAAAAGGGGTTCGTAAAATAAAGCTGAAACAAGTTAACCGATTATTCGGTGAAACAAGACTCAGAATATCCGGGGTTTCATCATCCACGTCTACACCAACACAAGCTTCTACTCAAGCTAACACAAGGGGTACTCCAAGAGTGTCAACCTCCACGACTCAAGCGCCTCAACCGTTCAAGAAAGCGCCTCCCACAAGCAACAAACCTCAAGGATCATCGTCCGGCACAAGACTTTTGCAATGCTATAAGTGCGGAGGACAAGGACACAAATCCTTTGAGTGTACAAACAAGAAGGTCATGATTGTCAATGACTTGGGAGAATATGAGTCCATGAGTGATGAGGAGTACCTTGCCAAGAACCAAGTCACCACCACGGAAAGTTCTCAAGATGAATCAAAGGAGATATATTGTGATGGTGACAAGAACCCTTCTTTGGTTGTGACAAGAACCTTGACCACCAACGTCCAAGTAGAAGAAGACCAAAAGATACAACTTGTTTCAAACAAGAGCGGGAATCAATGGAAGTCCATCAAGGTCATCATAGATGGTGGAAGTTCACAACTTAGCAAGTAAGGAACTTTGTGATAAGCTCAACTTGAAGCTCAAGAAGCATCCACACCCATACCATGTGCAATGGTTAACTGATTGCGAAACCGTCAAGATTCAACATATGGTGCAAGTGTCCTTCAAAATTGGAGCTTGTGAAGATACCGTGGATTGTGATGTTGTGCCTATGACCGTTTGTCACTTGGTCCTTGGACGTCCATGGCAATATGATAAGGGTTCTATGCATGATGGAAGGACCAATTATTATAGCTTCAAGAGCAACGACAAGAACTTCGTCCTTCGTCCCATGACACCAAGTCAAGTTATTGCCAACAACGCCAAGTCAATAGCACGGGCACAACATGAATTCAACCATCCAAATGACCATAGGCGCCACCCAACCGCACAAGAAAGGCTTGAGAAAGAGAAAGCTTCTAGTGAGAAGAGTGGTGAGAGAGTGACCCACCAAAAAGTGAGTGAGAGCCACAAGCCAAAAGAGTGATACTCCAGACGCACAATGCGGGATGAACTCTAGAATTCGTGTGAAATGATTGGCTCACCTAGGGGGCACGTCTGGGGTCGCCGAGGGTTGGTGGCACGCGGGGAGCTTGGGGAGGTCGGGATAGCCGCGGTTCTTGTCGGCGCGCTCCAAAACAACGGCGAGGTCGAGGACAGCTGCCTCCGGCACAGAATGGTCACGGTGGCTCCGGTATTCCTAAAAACAAAAGGAGATGTCTCAGAACAAGATCTCGAGCAGGTAATGACGATAGAGCAAGAATGGAGCGCAGAGGTGGTCGGCGTCGACGGCAATGTCCACGGCCATCTCACGGCCCGAGCTGGCGCCTCCGTTTTCCACAGCAACAGAGGACGCGGAGCTCGGCATGTCCTGCTCTAAGAGGCGGAGGAGGGTGAGAGAGGTCAGAATGGCAAGGCGGGGAAGGTGGGAGTGGCCTCAGGGGCTTTATCCATGCGTGTGGTCGGTGCATGGTGCACTGCGTGCACGGGTAGAGGTGGAGAGGGTGGGACTGGCTGCGGGAGGCGGTGGAGGAGCATGTACTCACGCAGCCTCTGCGTTTGGAAGCACGCTAGTGGCTCGGTTCCGTTTGGTTCGGCCGTCGCCCATGTGAGATTCTATCCGCGTGCAAGGTGCTCGATGAAAAGCCTCGAAGCTGATAGGGTGAAGCTGTGGCGCTGGGGTGCAAACAAGAGAGAGAGTGAGTGTCTAGGAGGCAGCAGGAGTGCAGGGCGATGGCTTTGGTCACTGGTTTGTCTCCTAGGGCAGAGAGATGAGAGAGAGGGAGCAGTCCATGCCGCAGTGTCACGAGGTCAACCAATGGAGAGAGGAGGGCACTAGACCTAGATAGGGTCGATGACAAAAGGGCCATGGAGAAGGGGAGAGGTGCTGTGGCAGCAATGGCTACGCATGGCACAAGTGTCTCGGCATACTTCCCCTCCTCGTGTCTCCCTCGAGTCTATAGTTCCAAGCACTGCTAAAACGTGACAATAGAGTAACTATGGGTGCAGGGATGTCTTGGCAAGAGATGAGCAGGTTTAGAAACAGATTTGAAAAGTTTTGGTTGAAAACCGATTTCAGAAATTTCAGTACTGAGTAGGCATGAAGAGCTCATGTTCACAAGGGTTCATTTATCTCCAAACTTCCAACAAACAACTGGGGTGTGAAGATTAGATGACAAGGATGGAAGAACAGAATATTCATAGGCACAAGGAACAAGATTTTGGCTAAAAACAGAGGTGTTAAAATGGTATATAATACTGTAGCAAATGGTCACTGAATTGACTAGCTCACAAAACGACCATGGGATACTAATCACACAAATCCCAAATAAAACAACCTTTGTTTGGATAGATAGACAAGGCAGAGTAGAGGAGAACCATGTTGATGCATTTCCAATTTTACCAAAAGTAAGAGAATGGTGAGGCTCCAAAGATGCTATGGTGAGGCTCCAAAGTAAGATAGGTCCAGAGATGTTTTTAACACCATGGTGAGGCTCCAAAGTAAGATAGGTCCAGAGATGTTTTTAACACCTCTGTTTTTAACACCTCTGGCTTGTGCTATGCTTGTTCCTCCCCCCCTCTCCTCCATGCCTTGGTCCTCCTTTTATAGGCCAAGGAGATACCATAGGGTCATGCGAGGAGCGTGAGGGGGCTTGGCGAGAAGAACACCCTAGGCTGGTTTAGGAGGAGACGTGGCCTCTCCTCCTCTAAGTATCTTCCGTGGGTTAGGTGGGATCGTCCACCTTTAGGGAAAGCGGGGCGGACACGGGCTGACAACACCACGGGCCTTGTTCCCTGCCCGCGCCACGTTCGCCTTGCTTCCCAAGTCTTCTAGGATCTTCTGGTGCCTTCTTGAGTGAGCTGGAGTCCTTATCCGTGGCTGTACGGAATGGTACCCGAGAGGGAGCCCGGCCTCCTGCTGGGGACTCGGGCTCTCGGGGTTACATCCATCTTCCGGGAGGTTAGGGGACCCGGCAGGACCCCTGACCCATAGTCCTTAGTCGATGTAGCTCTCGCGCAATCTTCATTAGGTTGGGGAATGGACCCGCCAGCCTGTCTTGAGTCTTTGTCTTGTCCATCTTCGTGTTGGGCCCACATGTGGTGGACCCACTTTGGCAGTGCTAGGGGAACCCATGTTCCACTGTTGCGGCAGGGAGGGTGAATGGTTTGCCACGTGTGGAGTGGAGAGTGGATGATCCTGTTCCTGAGGTAGGCTCCTTTATTAAGGCGGTGTTAGAAGGAGGAAAGCGTCACCTCGAAAACCATATAATTGCGTCAGAACGTTAATCTTCGTCTGTGCTCCCTTGGTATTCACAACAGGTTAACTCGAATGAGTTGGCCCGATTTTTCGTCGGTATGTACGTTGCACTGTTCAACTGGCAGAGGACTTTTGCGTCCTTTTAGGAGAATATTGGCATGTGTTACAACGCTGAAAAGGTAGGAAAACCAAAAAAAGGGAAAGAAACCGGCTTTTGAGGAGGCATATTTTCTTATTGCGCCAATAGAGTTAGCCGACTCCAGGTTCTGATGTAGCCCGACCGACGTCTCCTACAACAAATGGCCCAATGACGAGAGCAAGAGTCAAGGCACTTCATGACAAGGTGAACTCGCTCCTATCCATGTGTGATCTCGACACTCCTTTGAATGGGTTGCTACTTCATTCGGATACCTTGTGTGTGCTCAGCTGGTGGTACTACCGCCAGGTTAAGCGGTACTACCGCCCCTGGCCCAGTCAGCAAGGCCTCAACCCACGCCGGCGGTACCTCCAGCGGCACCGGCAGCGGTACGGTCGGTACCGGGGACGTGGGACGGGCGACCCCCACGTCGGCGGTGCTACCGCCCCAGCTACCGCCAAAACGGCGCTTTGGACGCGACGTCCGGTACCGCCAGCGGCACCAGTAGCGGTACCAACTGGTACCGGTGACGTGGGGAGCAGCGACGCCTGCCCGCACCAGCGGTACCACCGGCTGACCCAGCGGTACTACCACCAGTGCGGGCATGAGTTCGGGACAGGACCCGTGTAACCTTATCCTTTCGCCTCGTTTTGGATCTAGACTATAAATAGGACCTCCCGATCCAGATCTAGGGTTAGACTATGATTTGAGAACTAAAGTAGAGCCTTGCTCCTTCTTCTCAAAGTGTCTCTTTCCTCCTATGGAGATGAATCAAGACCTCCACATGTGGAGATGAACCAAGGCCTCCTCTTGAGGAGAAGATCCCTGCGTGGATACCAAGGCTCCGCTTGTAGTTGCGATTACTTGCTAATCTTCATCTTTAGGTGGCTAGGTTGGATTGGTTGGATTGACCAATTGGACAAACAATCCTAAGAGTAAGGTGTGCTTGGGAGAGGAGGATTGGGGGCTGCCCACGGGGATTTGTTACCAATCGAGTCTTGCCGGGTTGCTACTTGCTATTTACCCTTGTGTGTTTGATTTCCCCTCTTTTGTGTTCTTCGTGTGTTCTTCGTGTTCTCCCCTCCGCTCAAATCCGTGAAAATCGGGACCAACCCACATCATATGGTATCAGAGCTCTAGGTTGACACGGATTTGATTTGTGTTTCCACCAAAATCCACCAAATTTTTTTCGTTTTTGAGAAATTCGAAAATTTCCACCAAAAATAGCCTTGCCTTGATTCGAGCCGATCTGTCGATTCGTTGCGTTTTTGGTAGTTTTTGTCCATGGATCTGTTGCTTTAGGACCCCCTCCACCTTTGTTTGCGTTCCCTAGCCTTAATTTTGCCAATTTCCCACGGATTCGAAAGTTTTGGAGCCCAAATTCCCCAAAATCGAGTCAAACTCGAGCAGATTCGACTGCAGCGGTACTACCGCCGGGTTAAGCGGTACTACCGCCAGGGCCAATTTTTCAGAAATTTTTCTTTTCCTCGGTTCGTTTTGGCATTTCCTCTTTGGTTTGAGTCCTTTCTTGGTGTGCCCTACGTCTACGACATCGACAAGCTTCCGCAGCACGCATCATCAACGCCAAGCGACGACGCCACCAAGGACTCGACATTCCCCCACCATCATCCGTTGTGAGCCCTTCTTCCTTTCGCGTACTTGACCTATTGGACTAGCTCGGTGATATTGCGAGGCATTGCACGTGTTGAGTGTTTGTCTTCAAGTATTGGCGAGTGTGTATCGTTAGAGAGCTTGGCACTAGCAAAAGAGAAGGAATCATCGTCAAAAAGCAAAAATCAAAAAAAAAAGAGAAAAGAAAAGAATCAAGTGGTGCCAAGTTCATCTCTTGTAGGTTGCGACAAAGCTAAACCGCCAAAGTGAGTGTGAGTGTTAACTCTTGTGCAAATCCGTTGCCCACAAAAAGCAATTGAGCTAGCGTCCTTCTTGTGTTGGGTGACATTTGAGCACGTAGTCTTCGTTAGGTTGTCTATCTTCGAGTGCTCGCCCTTTGGTCGCCCAACCCCATCATTCGCTTTTGTGTGTGTTTCTTCATCATTTGTGGTTGGAGTTTCTTTGGTAATTTGATCATTGTGGATTTTCTCTACCTTTGACAATATACTTGTCGCGGGTTTGCTTGTTTCGTTTGCCACTTCATACCTTCCTATCCTCATAAGTGTGTGTGTTGGGTGTTAGAACCGGATACTCTCCTCTCAAGCCACATTATACTTGGGATATAGTTTGTCTTGGTTTTTCCTTACCACATCTCACTTGTTCTTGAGAAAATGTTTAGGGGAAGTACAAACGGAAGCTCAAGCTCGGATGAGGAAATCCATGGTGGAGTTCGCGGTGATCATGGCTATGTCACACAATCGGAGCTTGTTGGCATGCGACACTTTCTTCGTGACAACCTAGGACGCTACGAGCGCCGTCTTCAAAATCAAGAAACACCTTCAACGACCGCATGCATGCTCAAGAAGCAAATATGGAGCGGTTGACCGAAGCTATCAACAACCTTGCGACAACGAGCTTCTTCACACTCAAGCCGTACAAGAAGCACCTCAAGGTCGACACAAGCACGTCATGGACGTCATGAACCTCGACAAGAACGTCAACATGATCCAAGGCGCGACGCCCATGAACGACCTCCTCCTCACGTTGAACAACCACATGATCTTCACGCGAACAATGCCAATGCGCATCAAGAACAACCTCACCAAAATGAACGTCATGAACGCATACCATCACCACCACCGCACAACGTGATCGTCATGACCCATTGGCTAATGACAATGGCGTTCCGGGTGCGAATGACTTTGGTGAACAAGGACGTCACCCTCGTCATCCTCCAAGGCCACGTCATCAAAACCATGACAATGCGAACAATGTCGAGCAACCCGTTCCTCAACAAGAGCTACCTCCTCAACATGCGCCTCGTCAAGAGCTTCCTCATGATCGTCACCAACACCAACGTTCCGAGTCAAGTGATAACGAGTCAAGCCAACACAATGGTGATGGACTCAACCGAAGGAGACGTGGACGTGCATTCCCACGTGGTGGCCACCGTGACGACTATGATGACTTGACCAACGTCCGCTTTGACATACCCAAGTTCTACGGCACAAGTGATCCGGAAGCTTACTTCTCATGGGTACTCAAGGTTGACAAGATCTTCCGTGTGCAACGCTTCTCCGACAACAAGAAGGTTGCCTTAGCCTCGATGGAGTTTGAAGAGTATGCCCTCTTGTGGTGGGAACAACTACAAGATGCTCGCGTCGCTAACCACCAACAACCAATTGACACTTGGGTTGAAATGAAAGAAACAATGTACAAGCGCTTCGTGCCAAGCCATTACACTAGAGACTTATACAAGAAGTTGCAAGAGTTGAAGCAAGGTTTGAAGTCGGTTGACGAGTACTACAAGGAAATGGAAATCTCCATGATGAGAGCCAATGTCAACGAGTACGAAGAGCAATCCATGGCTCGTTTCATGAATGGCCTCAACTATCCATCAAGAAGATCGTGGAGTTCCAACCATATGCCTCTTTGGTAGAGCTAGTACATCAAGCTTCCAAGGCCGAGCGCCACGTGCTTGAAGAGCTCAAATACCTCAAGACAAAGGCATTCTACGCCAACAAGCCTTCTTCGTCAACTCCTACACCTTCACAAGCTCTTCCTCAAGCGAACACTCGAGGTCCTCCAAGAGTCTCTACTTCGACACCTCAAGCGCCTCAACCTTTCAAGAAAGTACCTCCCTCCTCCAAGGCGCCTCAAGGATCTTCGTCCGGCACAAGACTTTGCAATGCTACAAGTGCGGCGGACAAGGGCACAAATCTTTTGAGTGCACCAACAAGAAGGTCATGATCATCAATGACATGGGAGAGTATGAATCTATGAGTGAAGATGAGTACAATGCTTTGAACAAGGTCGCCACAATGCAAAGTGCTCAAGAAGAAGAAAGTGAGATCTATTGTGATGGCGACAACAACCCTTCCTTGGTTGTGGCAAGAGCTCTAACCACCAATGTTCAAGTGGAAGAAGACCAAAGATGCAACTTGTTTCAAACAAGAGCGGGAATCAATGGAAAGTCCATCAAGGTCATCATAGATGGTGGAAGTTGCCACAACCTAGCGAGCAAAGAACTTTGTGATAAGCTCAACTTGAAGTTCAAGAAGCACCCACATCCTTACCATGTGCAATGGTTGAGTGATACCGGAGCCGTCAAGATTCAACACATGGTGCAAGTGTCCTTCAAGATTGGAGCCTATGAAGATACGGTTGATTGTGATGTTGTGCCTATGAACGTTTGTCACTTACTCCTTGGGCGTCCATGGCAATTTGACAAGGGTGCTATGCATGATGGAAGACAAACTACTATAGCTTCAAGAACAACGACAAGACCTTCGTCCTTCGTCCCATGACACCAAGTCAAGTCATCGCCGACAACGCCAAGACTATTGCAAGGGCACAACAAGATCGTTCGTCTAGTGAGATGAGTGGTGAGCGAGAGACCCACCATAAAGTGAGTGAGAGCCACAAGCCAAATGAGTGTGACACTTCAAAGAGAGTTCCCACAAAACTTACACTATTTGCCACAAAGAGAGAGATGAGGGAGTTGAGAGAGAACCCATCCACCCTACACTATGTGCTCATATGCAAGGGTGAAGTTTCTATGACTAACACTTTCACAAACCTTCCTCCTTCTTTGTTGTCTCTTTTGAAGGACTTTGAAGATGTCTTCCCTCAAGAAGTGCCACCGGGACTACCTCCTCTACGCGGAATCGAGCACCGCATCGACCTTGTTCCCGGCGCACCGCTACCAAACCGCGCTCCTTACCGCACCAACCCCGAAGAGACAAAGGAGATCGAGCGGCAAATACAAGAACTTCTTGCCATGGGACATATCCGCGAGAGCTTGAGTCCGTGCCGTGCCCGTCATCTTGGTACCCAAGCACGACAACACTCTTCGCCTTTGCATGGATTGTCGCCCCATCAACGCCATCACCGTTCGGTATCGCCATCCTATCCCTCGACTTGATGATATGCTCGATGAGCTTTGTGGTTCCGCTATATTCTCCAAAATTGATCTTAAAAGTGGATATCACCAAATACGCATGTGTGAAGGTGATGAATGGAAGACCGCATTTAAAACTAAGCTTGGTCTTTATGAGTGGCTCGTCATGCCATTTGGTCTTTCCAATGCACCTTCTACTTTTATGCGTCTCATGAATCATGTTTTGCGTCCTTTCATTGGCAAATTTGTTGTGGTATACTTTGACGACATCCTTATTATAGCAAATCTTTGGAAGAGCACACTTCTCATGTTGCTCAAGTTTTGTTGGTTCTTCGCAATGAAAAGCTTTATGCAAATCTTTCTAAGTGCACTTTTGCCACCAACAAACTTGTTTTCTTGGGTTTTGTTGTTTCTTCGGATGGAGTCGAAGTCGATGAAGCAAAGATACAAGCAATTCGGACTTGGCCTTTTCCGACATCACTTGAGGAGTTGAGACGTTTTCTTGGTTTTGCCGGATTTTACCGCCGTTTCATCAAGGATTTTTCCACAATTGCTTGCCCCCTCCATGAACTTACAAAGAAGAATGTACCTTTCATTTGGGGCAATGCACATGATTTTGCTTTCAATGAGCTCAAACGGTTATTAACCGAAGCACCACTCCTTGCCCTTCCGGATTTCTCTAAGACATTTGAGATTGAATGCGATGCAAGTGGATTGGGCATTGGTGGAGTGCTTATGCAAAATGGTAGACCCATCGCATACCATAGTGAGAAACTAGATGGAGCTCGCTTGAATTACCCCATTTATGACAAAGAGTTATTTGCTTTGGTTCGTGTTTTGGATGTGTGGCAACATTACCTTCGTCCTAAGGAATTTGTCATTCATTCCGACCATGAATCCTTGAAATATTTGAAAAGTCAAACAAATTTGAACAAAAGACATGCTAAGTGGGTTGAGTTCATTGAGTCTTTCACTTTGTAATCAAATACAAGAAAGGTAAAGACAATGTGGTCGCGGATGCTCTATCCCGCAAGGCCAACCTACTTACACGTCTTGACATTAGTGTCTTGGGTTTGGATGAGATTAAAGAGTTGTATGCTACCGATGCTTTCTTTGGAGACATTTTCGCTCAATGTTCGGAGCACAAAGGAATTGGTGATTTCTATTTGCACAAAGGTTTCTTGTTTAAGGCTAACAAACTATGTATACCCGAGTCTTCGCTTCGTTTGGTCCTTTTGAAGGAATCTCATGGAGGACACTCATGGGTCACTTTGGCCGCGACAAGACCTACGCCATGCTCTCCACCAACTACTATTGGCCAGAATGAAGCGTGATGTGGAACGCCTAGTTCGACGATGTTCTACATGTCTCAAAGCTAAGTCTACTCTAAACTCTCATGGTTATACACACCATTGCCTATTCCACATCACCCATGGTCCGATATAGCTATGGATTTTGTCTTAGGACTCCCACGCACTAAAACAAACAAGGATTCCATCTTTGTCGTCATTGATCGCTTCTCTAAAATGGCACACTTTATACCTTGCAACAAGAGCGACGATGCTTCACACATTGCTACTTTGTTTTTCAGGGAAATCGTCCGTCTTCATGGAGTGCCAAGACCATTGTGTCGGATCGTGACACCAAGTTCGTGAGCTATTTTTGGAAGACTTTGATGGCCAAGATGGGAATCAAGCAACTATTCTCCACCGCATACCACCCTCAAACCGATGGCCAAACCGAAGTGGTGAACCGAAGCCTATCTACACTCCTTCGTGTGTTGATCAAGCCTAACTTGAAGAATTGGGAAGAGTGCATCCCACACGCCGAGTTCGCCTACAATCGAGCACTACACCGCGCAACAAAGAGAACACCCTTCGAGGTCGTCTATGGCTCCAACCCCTACACCGCGCTCGACATGCTACCACTTCCACTCCGTGAGCAAGTTAACATGGACTTCGACAAGCGAGCCGCTTACATGAAGAAGCTCCATGAGGAAACAAGAACTACTCTCGAGAAGCACAACAAAGACCATGCTACGAAGATGAACAAACACAAGCGCGCCATGATATTTGAAGAAGGAGACTTGTGTGGCTACACCTTCGCAAAGATCGCTTTCCGGATGCAAGGAAGTCCAAGCTTCACCCTCGTGGAGATGGACCTTTCAAGGTTATCAAGCGCATCAACGACAATGCCTACAAGATCGACATCTCCAACTCCAAACACTTGGTCCATGACACCTTCAACGTCGCCGACCTATCGCCATACCTTGGAACATCAAGCGATGAGGATGACCAAGAGTCGAGGACGACTCTTTTCCAAGGGGGGGAGATGATGTAGCCCGACCTACGTCTCCTACAACAAGTGGCCCAATGACAAGAGCAAGAGTCAAGGCACTTCATGATAAGGTGAACTCGCTCCTATCCATGTGTGATCTCGACACTCCTTTGAATGGGTTGCTACTTCATTCGGATACCTTGTGTGTGCTCAGCTATGATGGACTTGAAGACCCCTATGAAGACTCCCAAGGAAGTGCGGAAGATGGACAAGGATCGAGCCAAGATGATGAGGAAGAAGAAGACAAGAAGGAAGAAGAAACCCCAGGAGGCGGTACTACCGCCGGGTTAAGCGGTACTACCGCCCCTGGCCCAGTCAGCAAGGCCTCAACCCACGCGGCGGTACCTCCAGCGGCACCGGCAGCGGTACCGGTCGGTACCGGGGACGGGCGACCCCCACGTCGGCGGTGCTACCGCCAGTGCGAGCGGCACCAGTAGCGGTACCAACTGGCACCGGCGACGTGGGGAGCAGCGACGCCTGCCCGCACCAGCGGTACCACCGGCTGACCCATCGGTACTACCGCCAGTGCGAGCATGAGTTCGGGACAGGACCCATGTAACCTTATCCTTTCGCCTCGTTTTGGATCTAGACTATAAATAGGACCTCCCCATCCAGATCTAGGGTTAGACTATGATTTGAGAACTAAGTAGAGCCTTGCTCCTCCTTCTCAAGTGTCTCTTTCCTCCTATGGAGATGAATCAAGACCTCCACATGTGGAGATGAACCAAGGCCTCCTCTTGAGGAGAAGATCCCTGCGTGGATACCAAGCCTCCGCTTGTAGTTGCGATTACTTGCTAATCTTCCATCTTTAGGTGGCTAGGTTGGATTGGTTGGATTGACCAATTGGACAAACAATCCTAAGAGTAAGGTGTGCTTGGGAGAGAGGATTGGGGGCTGCCCACGGGGATTTGTTACCAATCGAGTCTTGCCGGGTTGCTACTTGCTATTTACCCTTGTGTGTTTGATTTCCCCTCTTTTGGTGTTCTTCGTTCTTCGTGTGTTCTTCGTGTTCGTCGACCCCTCGCTCAAATCCATGAAAATCGGGACCAACCCACATCAGGTTCCCTTCTTAAGCCGGCGCCCGAGCGAACGTCATTGGCTCGGGTAGTGGCGATCTTTGAGTCGGCGAGCATCCCTGATTGTTAGAAGAGATGTGAGGTCGAGACGTTAGATAAGAATCCGGCTTAAGACCTAAATATTAAGTCAGCAGGTTGTGAGTTGTGTCTCCACGAATCCCCAAATCCAACTTACTGTGCGTCAAAGGGAAACCTAGGTTTCGTGGTAACGTTCGTTTCTTCTCAGGAATAGGAGGCGAGTAGCTGCGTGTGATGCATTAATCATACGATCTCATCCAGTTGGTACCATTTACCATTCTAGGTTTTCAACGGATGCAGTGCGAGATCCTCTGGGATGGTGATGTTCGTACGTGGTTCCTCCCCCCTCCTCGTTTTAATGCACCACCTGATCCGATCGACTCCACTCGATCTGGCCGACTCGAGGGACATCCTGACAAAATAGACGCCTTCGTGATTGCTTGCCAAATAGTAATTGCACGAACCTGTTTTGTGTGTATTATTTGTCTTATTTGGTCCTTCGTCTTACAGATGGATATCATCATTTTTAGCCGTTAATTATTAGCATCGTGTATGACGTGTCGTTAATAAAGGGCTTGGGGGTCGTGCGCCAAGGCGCACCCTTAAATCTAATCTAAAGATATAAACGGTGAGACCCATTGAGCGCACCACATCGATTTGAGCTTTCTGGCCGTCCGATCCTTCCCGCTCGCTGCCTCCGCACCGTCCGATCCTGGCCGGCTAACCCAGTCGGCATGAAGAGGGATTCACAAAGTCGCTATGCGTACCAACCTTCGTGCACCCACTCTCGCTGAAGCCCTCCCCGACGCCACCTGGAGCCAATGGGCCCACCCGTCGGCCTCACGCTGCGCGTTTAATTGGTGTGGCGGGGTGGCCAGATTCCCTTTGCGTGCGTCCCATTGGCTGATTTTGTTCATTTACCGAAATAGGTTTTCCGCCCATCCCTCCCATGCATGTGCGGGTGCTGCATATTTTCTAAAATATGTGGGGGCACGCTCGGTATTTCGTACGGGCGTCGGGTACGTTGCACTGTTCGGCCGCAAGAGGAACCTTTGTGCCACCTTCGATGTGACCTAGCTAGCGTCTCGCCATTGGTATGTTTAGTCGGAACCGACCTATTTGCTTGACGCATGGACTGTGCACTGTGCTGGGTGAGGGGGTATATAGTTTGGGTTTTGGATTGGATGGGTACCGCAGCTCTCATTTTCCCCTTTCATCTCCCTCGCAAGTCTTGCTCCGCCGTGTTCTCCTCGAGTTCTGCTATGTTTCCATGGATTGCGATTGCCGTTCTTCCGGTCACGTTTGGTTCCGTTGAGATCAGGTTGGGTCTTCTTACCGCTGATTTTGTGTTGTTCATCGTGTGGTACATCCATTTTTCCTGTTTACGCTCAGGATGTCTTTTCGTAGGTCGTCGGATTATTGCTACGGGTTTCAGACACGTTTGTTGTTCTTTCGGTTACATTTCTTCCCGTTGAGATCAGGTTTGTCGTTCTTTGTTTTTGTTGTGCTAGATCTGTGTGTTTTGTTGTTTGTGGCTTATGCGGTTTGATCTTTTCTGTTTTCATGGTTTCTAACAATTATTTTTTGCTTTTGTTTTGTCACTGGTAGCCGGCTAACTAGTTTCCCGTTCGTCGGGTTTTAGGTCAGCTTTGTTTTCATTGTGTTTTACTGTTCTTATGGTAGATCTGTGTTTGTTTTTTGTTTGTTTTTATTAACAACAACAGACTAAATTCGTTTTTCCTTATGCTGGTTTGGGTGTCGCAGGCAATATCTTTATGGTTTCAAACATTTATTTGTTGCTTTTGTTTGTTACAGGTAGCCGGCTAACTGGTTTCCCGTTCGTCCGGTTTAGGTCAGCTTTGTTTTCATTGTGTTTTCTGTCAAACTGTTCTTATGGTAGATCTGCATTTTGTTCTTAGTTTTTTTGTTATCGTGTGATTTTCGTTCTTATAGATGCTGTCTTATTTTGTTTATTCCTGCCTGATTGTTTATTTTTTTGTTGTCATGTTATTGTGTGATTTTTGGGTGTTTTATTAACTTTGTTTTCGACGGGTCCTGCTATTGTGTAGTTTTTTTGTGCGGTTTTTTCTATTTGTGTTTACAGGACCTCCTCTTTTTCTGTTCACTGGATGGTTGGTGTGTTTTATTTGGATCTGGCGGTTAGTTTTTGTTAAGTTTGATGGTTGATGGTCGGCTGCTTAATCATCAAGGTTTAGTTCTGTTTTCTTTGAACGTTCTCTGGTTTTTCCTTTACTTGATGTAGGTCGATTTCTTGATTTGTTTCCTGGTCTTGCAGGTGGTTCTCTCTTTTCTTAAACCTATTTTCCCTTGTACTGTTCATTTTACTAGGATCATATTTGTTTTGGTATCGATCGAAGCTCTCGCTAAGCGGCCGACTAATCTACTCGATGCGGCCGACTAATCTACCCGATGCGGCCGACTAATCCACCCGATGTGGACGACTAATCTACCCGATGCGGCCGACTAATGTACCCGATCCGTTCGACAAATGTACCCGATCCGGCCGACTAATTTAAAATATCAAAACAAAGATAGAACAACCAAGATCACAACAACCTATTAAATTAGCTCCTTGCATATGATAGATTATAGTTTTTCTGCGGTGAGTTTTCCTCTTCGGTGCCCATTGTTGTCTCCTATTTAGTTTGCTTTCTTGTATATGATGCGAGTTCATTTATTTTTCTGCCCGAGTCTTCTTTTTGGTGCTGTTCGTTGTAGATGAAATATGAGTTCTTGGTTTGTTTGTCCTTTAATGTAAGCCATCGACGGTACTGTTTTTGGTTCTCAGGCGGTTTGTTAATCATGTGTTTTGATCAAGTTTTTATTTAGTTACTGTGGGATTTTATATACGGTGATGTTTGTTGTTTTTGTCTTTGTTCAATCTTGGTGACTCGATGTATTTTATTATTCTTAGTTTGGCCGGTTCGTTGGTTCGATGCGGTATCGCTCTCGTGTTGCTTTTGTTCTTTTTGCCCCTCTGATCTGTTCTTACTTTATTGTATATATGTGCCAGTTCCTTTTGTTTTAGAGGAGCTTTTATTTTATTTCTCCTTAGCTCTTTCTTTTCAGCATTTTCTTCGTTTTTCTTTGCATTCCGGCTCACTGTTTTTGTCTTCAATTTGTTTTTATGTTCTTCGTTTAGTAGTATTTTCGTTGTCGTTCTTACAGAGTTTGCTGTTTTTTTGGGTTTTCCTTTGTTTTGTTGTTTACATTTTTTTTTCAAGGCAGCTAAATGTATACCACGCTGCCGACTCCATGTTTCCACCTTGCCGATTGCACGTGGCCGACTCCACCTTGTCGATTGCTTTCGTCGCGGTGGAGTTAGTCGGCTTAGTGGTCTGTCGGAGCTGGTCGGCTTAGTGGCCTGTTGTTTTTCTAGTCAAGGTTGGTTCGTTTATTGGTTATGTGGTTCGTGTTTTCGTATTTCTATAGCTTTTTGTGATTTTATTTATTGTTTCCACACATTTTTTTTGCAGATATGTTACTTTTTATTTTCTCTGTTTTTTTATTGTGTTTTGGCGGACTAGATTTAGGGGTGCGCCTTGGCGCACGCCCCCCTCGAGCCCTGTTCTAAGGACACGACATACGCAATGCTAATAATCAACGGGTACAAATGATTATATCCATGTGTGGTACCTACGTGCTCCAGGTAAGTATAGGTGTCCATTCTGTGGAAGACGAATTGCGGACGATCTCTACAGCATGACACAGCATGCTGAAGACGTCGGTGTTGGCCACCATAAACGCAAGGCGCACGTCAGGGCAAAACATGCAGCCTACGGCGACTTCTTAAGGAATCTGTAGGAAATTCGTCTGACTGATCGAACAACACACAGAGCATCGCCGCGCACTGCACCTGGCCGACTCCACCTGGCCGACTTCACCTGCTGTGTTAAAGTCAACGATCTCCGGGCGGATTAATCTTTTGTCGGTTTACATGGTATGTTTGTCCGAAATCAGAACACTTTCGTTGCCGACTTCTGTATACGCCTCAAGAAATAGCACAAACATGAGCATAGGCCGACTAGATCAACCAACAAAAAACAAAACTAACGTGACGATTAAAAGCACATACGTGCCGATTAATTGCGGTGTGTGTCTAATTTGTGGGCGTATATATTTGGGATCATTTAATGTAGCGCGTGCTCACAATAAATGGGTATAGGTCTAATCATATTCTGTCGTGCTGTTTCCTGTCACTAACATGCTGCGGTTCGTACAATGGCTTATTACGCGTAACGATTTAGTGGCTGAATGTACTCCACGCTGCCGACTAACAATTTGCGGTTTGTACAGTGGCTTACGTCAGCCTACGCGTAGTGACTTAGCGGCTGCATGTACTGCACTCTGCCCACTTCACGCTGCTGACTACACGTTTGTTGGATTATGACAGTTGGTGCTTGCCAGTCATGTAAATGTTTCAGGCCTTGCCTTGGTGAAGTGATTACTACTCCTTAAAACAGTTAACAATAGTATGGTTTTATTTTTAGGCGTGTGGTTTTGGTGAGTTTTGCTAATTAATAATTTTATTGTGCTTGCTTGGGTTTTCTTTGACCGTGCCTTACGTTATTTGCTATCTTTATATATATCGATTTGTTTATAGATCTATGATTTTGGTACTCGCGCCTGCCTTCCCACGTTAACACACGTTACAATGTCGCTGTCCTTGCCGTGTTGTTTGTACGGTTGTAGCGCCGTGTGCTCATTCGGGTGAGATCTGGCGTAGCGATGGGTCACGCGCGGTGTTGGTATTGGCCGAATACCTATGCTGACTAATCCCCCGATCTGGCCGACTAATCCACCCGATGCGGCCGAGTCCAGGTTGCCAGCCTGTTTTTATTAGTTTAATTTTTAGTATGGAATCGACTTATGGGTTCCATGGCATCCCTGGCCTTACAACTTCCTCCGCTAAAACGTCGTCGTTTGGTATAACCATTACTGTGCCGGTTACCATTTATTCCCCTTCCCCTTTCTTCCTTCTGGCCTCTGTTTCCACCGCGTATTGTTTTCTTTCCTCTCTTCTTTCTTAATATTTTCGTCGTCGCATAGCATTCCTGTTCCTTTCTTGTCCCATGTTTATTTGCCGCTTCATCATCCTTATGGATGTCGACACTAGTAGAAAACATCCAATGGTAGACGGGACCTAGAGCCGGTCGAACCAAAACAAAATTTCATCCACTTTGGACACATCTCCTCAAGTGGTTCTACTTATTGGGCGTCTCTAATATAATCTGCGACGTCTCATTTTGCACGCCGTCTCCCATAAAAAAATATTATAGACGGCTAGAAAACTTCACCGCCTGTAGAAACCATTAGAGACGGCTGGGAAATGTCGCCATCTGAGAAATAGCTCTCGCGCGCAGAATGAAAGAAAAGTTTGACTAAAAACAGAGTGTGCGCGAAAACTTGAACCAAATCATGCCATGGACAAAGACATAGTGCGCGCCAAAACGTGAACAAAATTATGAACAGAGAAATTGGAATTAAACAGATCGATATTCAATCAGAGTTCATGACTTATTATTATAATTAGTAGCAAAATACAGTGAAGTTGGTATCAAATTTTCACCACCCCGGCTGCCGGCAAAATCCTCGAACGATGTGATCGAACTTAGCTAGTGCTAATTAATACGATCGATCGTCTATCTAGCAAAATATGTACCGCGCGCCCCTACACAAGTCGCGCACGAATATGTGATCGATCAATGGCTGATCGATCGATCGATCCCGGCCCCCGGCCACGGATCGATCAAGCTAGCTATCCTAGCAAAATGTACTAGCCAGATCTCAAGCTCTAATATACTACATAGCTAGAGATCGAGCTTACCTACTACTAGATCGATCGCTCGACGATCGATCGGTCCAAACGAAAGGAGGAAGAGATCTACTCGTCTTTCTCGATTGAGGATTCACACACGCCCTCCTCATGGTCAGGCATGTCCTCATGCGAGTCGGGCATGTAGTCCTGATCATAGAAGGCCGCCGGCATGCCCTTGTCGTCGTCGTTGTCATCGCCGTCCTCCCCGCATCGGCGTCCGGCATGTCCTCGTCGTCGTCGCCATCCTCTCCCGCCCCGCCCTCTTCCTCGCCCGCCGCCGTTGCGCGCGCCGCGGCCGCGGCCTCCAGGATGTCGCGGTTCTGCTCCACAAGGGCGGGATCGGCCCTCATCTGCCCGATGAGTGCGGCGTCCACTCGCTCGGCCTGGATTTGCTGCCAGGCCGCGCGGTGCTCTGCCTTGACGGCCTCCAGGCAGGCAGTTTTGCGCGTCGCCGCCATCGGCCCCCGCCACGGCCCAGCCCTCGCCCTCGCCGCCATTGCCCACCGCCGAAGCCTGGCTCACCACCGTGCGTGCGCCACCATCTGCGTCTGCCGCGGCCACCAGACGCGCCGGCATGCCTTTACAGCCTGCGCGGACCGCCAAGAACTCCACCACGGCGTCCGCCACGGCCTTTGCTATGGTGAAGACCAGCAAAATATAGCCGGTGGAGGCGCATCTCCCCCGCAGCCTCGGCCATGGCCGCCGGCAATCTCTCGGCCGCATCTGGGATGTTTGCCGCTGCGCGCATCTGTTGCACCCCGGGAACAGGGGTTCCCGTGTTCCACCGCAGCGTGACCATCAGTGCCAGCCTTCGCGGGAGTCCAAGATAAAGCTTCCTGTGATACCCCGGATACAAAGACTTCGCGGGACTAAGGGAACAGCGCATGTGCGCAGTTGCAGGGTGGCAGGAAAAAGCTGCCTGATCCTGTCCTCATTCGGAAAAGAGGACTGTCGTTGCGCCGGTTCGGCCTCTGTGGTATCCCCTTATGCTATAAAAGGAGGACCATGGCCGGCCGGAAGAGGGATCGCTTTCCAGTTGGCTAAGGCCTAGTCCAGATCAGATCTAGGCTTAGGACATCAACAGAGAAAGCATTACCCGGGAACATCCTTTGTAGCCCGGATACTCATACCACCACCATCTATACAGATATGCTGGAGTAGGGTGTTACGCTTCCGAGCGGCCTGAACCTGGGTAAACTGCCTGCGTGTTCTACTTTCTGTATTCCTCGTTTGCTCGCTAAGATCTCCTTCGCGCCCCTCGCCGAATCTCTAAAAGGGGGTCTCGCGACCTCCGGTGTTGGTGACTTCGGACACTACATCTGGCGCGCCAGGTAGGGGGCGCAAGGGATCTAGCAAGCTTCCTCGACGTCGACATGGCCATCTGCGATGGCGCCAAGTAGGAGAAGGGGTGCTGCGAGTACTGCGGCCGCTCGAGCCGCGCGTAACCGATCCGCTCGGGCCCGATCTCCTTCGCCAGAGGCGGCGAGTTCTGCTACGAGCCACCTCACCCCGCCGGCGGCCAATCCTAAAATCGTCCCCGAGGTTGAAGGGGAAGCTGCTGCACCGGGGGCCATGCCGCCTCCCCCTCCACAAGGAGTGCCGCACGCTCCCGATCCTGTGCCACAGGAAGGCGCCAATGATGCTGCTGGCGCCGATGGTGCCGGGGGAATCCCTCAGCCACACCCTCGTCAAGCAGATCCGGTTCCCCCGCACCCGCCAAACGGACCTCCAGGAGGGATGCCCGGAGCCGTCCCATCTGGGGTTCGTCGCACGTGTGAAGCCATCGCAGCTACCCGAGCTCTTCACCCGCATGCTCCGGACGCGCATGAGCATCCTCAGCGCTACCAGAGCTGGGCAAATCACATCGCTGAGTTGCTCACCTTCACCCAGCAAAATGTTCGTTCTCGAGCGGCCTCCCAGTTACCCTCGGTGGGAGGACGGGAATGAGAGGGAGCTGCGCGTCGTGCTCAAACCGCTCCGTTCCCGGGCCGCAACTCCGGAGAGTGGCCGATGCACGACGCCCATACAGGAGCACCTTCAGCGGCCGTCCCAGGAGTTCAAGCGGACGATCCTCATCTCACTCGACACGTTGGGGTACCGCGTGCTCATCGTCATCACGCTACAGATCCGGGAGATCACATCTCAGTTGGATCCTCTGCCCCGCCACCCAAAGAGCCCGGGAGGGACCCTGCACAGTTCGCTCGTCCCTTTGGTGTGGTACGGCCTGGAGTGGGGGCTGAGGTAATCGGGACTGGATTCTCAGCCTTCACACCGACCTTAGGAGTCGTCAACTCGCCTCACAAGTTCCGTCCCGAGATGCCCGTCAAATTCGGCGGGAAGACCAATCCGAGAGATTTCCTGCAGATCTACAGCACCGCAATGCGAGCTGCTGGTGCTGATGAACCCATCATGGCAAATTGGTTTGCGTTGGCGCTCAAAGATGAAGCACTGTCTTGGCTGTGCAATCTTCCTGCGCAGTCGATCCATTCCTGGACCGACCTGTGCGAGCAGTTCCTGGGGGCTTTCCAGGGAACCTACAAGCGCCCGGGAATGATCAATGACATGAGCGGCATGAAGCAGAGCGAGAACAAAAGCCTGCGCGATTACGTCCAGCGTTTCTGCTCCGTGATGGATAACATCCCAGGCCTCAAGGAGGCATCAATCCTTTCATCTTTTCACGTGAGTGTTCGCGACCCAAAAATGCGAGAAAAACTGAGCACGCACAACGTCGAGACCACTCGAGACCTGTGGGCTCTGACGGAAAAGTGTGTGCACGCCGAGGAAGGGCGCCGCCTTCCCGGGGAATCTTCGTCAAGCAAGGCCGAGCCAAAGAAGGTTAAGAAACGAGAGGCTGTCGTGCCAGCTCCTGCGCCAAAGGTCATGGCCGCAGAGCCTGAGCCCAAGAAAGTGAAAGCAGAAGAGGTGGCCACCCCGGTACAAGATGTGTGGTGCCCCCTCCATGGCGTTGGCAAACACGATATCAGAGATTGCTTCAAGATACAGGGCTTCGTTCGAGATCAGCGGCAGAATATCGAGAATGCCAGACAGAGCGGTGGATGCTTCGGATGTGGGGAACTGAACCACATTCGACGCTTCTTCCCTACAGGAGGTCGAGCCGTCCGAGATGGTCGATTTGCCGGCCGAGGTGGATTCACGGGCGGACGTGGTGGCGGTCATGCCGGATTTGCCGGACAGAACTTGCCCGCTCTTGAGGCCGATCCTGCCCGGGAAGAAGATGGCGGCGGAGCTTTTCAGGCAGTCAGGGCACCATGTGCATTCATGGAGGAGCCTCTGGATTCCTATCCATGGGCGCTTTCAAAAAGATGACCCGTGAACTGAACGCCGCTGAACCCACCCCAGGATCGCAGCGACCCCTGAAGTTGTCTGACCGAGCTATCGTGCTTGATTTAAAGGACCATCCTGACCGTATTGCTGGAGTGGCAGTCCTACCGCTTGTCATATCACCGACCATCCAGAATCTGGCCGTGAGCAAGATGTTGGTTGATGGTGGAGCAGGACTGAATCTGCTCTCCATCAAGGTCATGGAGAGGCTGCAGATTCCTCTTAGCCGTCTACAACCAACTGGGGCTTTCCAAGGAGTTAACCGGGGGCTCACGCACCCTTTGGGGCAGATTACCTTACCAGTTACCTTCGAAGATCAAGATAACTTCCGCACTGAAAACATCACCTTCGACATCGCTGACATTTCGCTGCCGTCCCATGGCATACTTGGGCGACCTGCCTTGACCAAGTTCATGGCTGCCTCCCATTACGCATGCAATGTGCTCAAGATACCAAGCAAGGTGGGAGTTATCACATTGAAAGCCGACTGTCAGGATGCTATTTTCTGCGCGGACGCGATTGCAAAGGTAGCCATGGTCGTTGGTCCCGGAGACGGACAGCCTCTACCCGGGGACAGTGACGAAAACTTCGCTACGGTCACCTTGCACGGGAACCAGGCTTCCATGGATATGGATGATCTGGATGAACCTAGCCTGGCCAGTGCACCTGCAAAACTCAACCCAATCGCAGCCAAGCAGAAAATGGAGTGTAGCAACGCTAAGCTTCCCAAGAAAGTCCGGTTGACCGATGATGGCAAGATCATGGTCACTATCGGCACAGGGCTGCTTGATAAATAAGAAAGCGCACTTGTCACCTTCCTACGGGAGAACTCTGATGTATTCGCTTGGGATCCATCAGGTCTTTCCGGTATACCCAGGGAGGTGATCAAGCACAAATTGGCCGTAAAGGCAGGTGCCCGTCCAGTTCAGCAAAGGATCCGACCGCTGTCTGACAGGAAGCGAGAATTCATTCTGGCCGAGGTTGACAGGTTACTGAAAGCTGGAGTGATACTAGAAGTACCAATTGCTACTTGGCTTGCAAATCCTGTGGTGGTTCCTAAACCTCACAGTGTTGACATGAGTTGACCAGATTGTGGACTCAACTGCTGGCTGCGATCTGCTGTGTTTCTTGGATGCTTTCTCCGGATATCACCAGATCAAGATGGCCAGAGAAGATGAAGAGAAAACTTCCTTCATCACTCAGAACGGTTATTTCTGTTACGTCTCCATGCCCTTCGGTGTGAAGAATGCAGGAGCAACTTTCCAGCGTGCCATGCGGGCCTGCCTTGGGCCGCAGATTGGCACCAATGTTGAGGCTTATATCGATGACATTGTAGTCAAGACCAGAGAGAAAGATACCCTTATCTCTGACTTGAAAGAGACCTTCAACAACCTGAGCAAGATCAATCTAAAGCTGAATCCCTCGAAGTGTGTCTTTGGGGTACCTTCCGGGAAGTTACTGGGTTTCTTGATCTCTCATAGAGGCATTGAAGCCAATCCCGACAAGATCAAGGCCATTGAGATGATGGAGGCACCTAAGCGTATCAAGGATGTACAACGTCTCAATGGATGCATAACCGCCTTGGGAAGGTTCATCTCCAAACTTGGGGAGCGAGCCCTTCCGTTCTTCAAACTGCTCAAAACACTACAACCGAACCTACTTTGTATGACGCGGTCATTTTGTCACGTATTAGCAGTTTTTGTCACAGATTACCCCCTAGTGACGACATTAGTGCATCACGAGGCCCGTCACCTAATCTTCGTCACAGATTAGAAAATAGTGACGCCACGACATTTTCGCGTCACGCATTAGGGATCATCGGTGACGCGTTTTTAGGCGTCACTCATTGTGGTTATGCATGACGGCATATTTTGTCACCGTTCACTCGTAAATTTGTCAACGATCAACACAATGCGTGACAAAAATCGTGTCATTGATTTGTTCGTCAGCTGTTTGGACCGATCAAAGCTGCTGACCGGTCGGTCAATGAAGATGACGTGGTTGTTGACGTGTCTGTTGACCTGGCTGTAGACGTGGATGACATGTGGTTGTTTAGGTGGCACATGACGTGTCTGTTGACGTGGATATTGTCTAGTGGGTCCGGTCTACGCTGACGTTGCATGACATCACGTGGGTCCACAAACATTCTGACATGTGGACCCACAGCTTTGCTGACTTGTGGGACCCACCGCCGTGTTGACATGCGGGACCCACCTGTTTGCCGACGTGCGGGACCCACCGTTTTGCTGACTTGCGGGACCCACTTTTTCTGACATTTGGGCCAACAGCTAGTGACGCTTAACAAATTTTGTCACGGTTGTTAGTCGAAGCAAAAACTGTAATATTTGCTAAATTTTAGGCACTTTTGTAAATAAAAAAGAATTCAAATCAAGATTGGAAAAGAACCGGAAAAATAATATTGCATTTATAATTGTGGGACACAAAAAGTCTGATTAACACCAACTGTTACAATACCACAAGAAAATGAAAGAACGTAGACATAAATTTGGCAGGCAAGTTTTGATGTTTATTTGGTGAACTACTCTAATTGACACGTCCTCAAGAGAAAACCTAGAAGTGTATCCATTCCTTGCTGCCTTGATTTCATTTCAAAATTTATGTCATCATAGGACTTCTGGAGAACTTCAAATTTTGTGTGCTTCCTTTTCAGGTCTTCAGTTTTTTCTTCAACGGACTGTATCCTTGCCTCTGGTTGCTGGTACCTAGGAGATGTAGCTGACTGTTGCTCAAGATCTTGTGGTATTTCTTCTAACTCTAGGATGCTTGCAGCTGACATGCTAGATGTATTGCTCAAGTCTGACAGGAAAATGCCTTTGATTCTGCGTTTCTTGAGGACATCTTCACAAATCTGCTGATCAGTTCGCGGAGGTTCATCTTTCTTGTGTGGACCCATTTTCGCGAGGATCATTTCATCCTGGCATAGGATATGAATATGTATGTCAGGTGCAAGAAACAGAACGTAATTATGGTAGAGGAACATGTAAACATTTTACTTACATAAGCAGCTTGTGCATCCTTGCTCATGATACCAGCATTGTTTGTTTTGATTATTTTATAAAGTTCAATAGGAGTTACCTCGCGCGTCTCAGTAATCTTGATGAAAGGAGGAACCTACAAGGGTTAGGAAAATGGTAAATACGAAGAGTGTATCATAAAAGTAGTGAAGAAAGAAATTGTCAGAGGGATAGGTACTAACTGCAGATACGGCGCCAGCATAGATGTTCCTTATGAAGGGACTTGTCGCACTAGATTGGTTCAGTTCATACATCCCTTGAAATGCCTAGTTCACCATAAATTTCAGATATATAATTGCAGAAGGTATAAAAGAAAAGGAGCATTAACTGAAATTTATTGTAAAGTACGTACTGCATATTCCTTGCCACCATCGTTGCTCGTAGAGCGACTATTCTCACCTATCTGGTTCATCTTAGACTTCCCTTTGATTGCCTAGTATGCCATATATTTTAAAAGATGAAATCAGTAGCTATAACTGAAGTAACAAGAGTTAGATAATCATGGTGTTGCAAAAGGCTTACTGAATCGCGGTACATCCAGTGCGGTTCAGGAGCCTTTCGGGTGGTTGAACCACCGTACACAAAATTGCGAGCTACAGCCGAAAAATCTTCCATTTGTGTGCCATTTTCTTCAGCCTTGTTCTTCAGTAGTGCTGACAGACGAGATGCATTCTGTTCCATCGCTAGCTTCCTAATTTTTTCATATGCTACATCAGAAAAGTCTTCATTAGCTGAAATGAAACAAAGTGAACTAATTTTAGATGTACATACATTCATTGTTGGCACATAGGTGAAAACATGATAACTAGAAATTGTGGTGGCTATGTTTCTAAATTGACACAAATTTAGTGGCGTAATATAGCTGGGTGGCCCGCGCAATTGCGCGGCTAGATTAAAAAAATCACATGTTATAAATGCAGAACTTAGGTTAATTCTTAAGACTTGAAAGTTCTATTATGCAGGAGTGGAATCTCTTGAAGTTATATTTTGTCCTCAAGGTCCAGGAATTTATTGGGACTCCTCGCTCGTGGAGTGATTTTTCTATCTATGGAAACATTTGCAAAGATGGGTGATGTACTTTACACCTTGGATATTCAGTAGCTATTTTGCTCCTTGATAAAACACGCGAACCATAATATTGAAGCAGAATCATCTAATCTATATTTATTACCGTGCTAGCCTGAACATGAACCAAGATGTATGAGATTGCCTTTCATACATAGGGTGAATTGACCAAGATGTATGAGATTGACTTTCATACATAGGGTGAATTGACCAATATAGTTATTACTGTATAGAAACATGCTAGGGACCTGGCCAGATTCTGCCTCCGCCTCTTTTGTGATGTATCTATTATCTTGATAAAAAAACTAAGAAATAAAATGTACATGACATCCAGTTGAATTACCGAATATATTTTTATGTATTCCGCAACCATCTCCTTAGGATTTGGCACCTGCAAAAATTAAGAAACAATGAAACATGTAAAGAAAAGGCTTTATTGTTTTTCCATGACCTGAGGAAATGAGCTTTCGCATTCTTTCAATTCTTCTGACGAAACAGGGGACCACAGTATAGTAGATTAATATGCACCAAGTTTTAATTCGAACTGATTGATTGTAGCACTCGTAAGGGAATTCAAAAGCTATATAAGTCTGTTCCCATCTAGTCCAAGACTTCACCTTCAAGATGATCCAACTACTTCCACGTTCTAGTCTAAGTGATAAACTATCTGTACATGTTAAAATGCAAAACCTGACAATACCATCAAACTCATGTTATTGTGTCTTCTGCAATATTAATCAGGTTCTACAATCATGACAGAAATTAAATCATATCTTATTTTTCGCACTTATTTTATGACAGATTACTTGACATCATAAGTCTGAAATTTTTGTCAATAGTGTTTCTTCTCTCTGAATGTTTTCTACGAAAACCTTTACCTCCCCTATTTGAATATAATTCAACCTCCCTAATATCTGTGCATGCCTAAAGGTGAAAAGAGGACATTTAAAAAATATATTTGAAATGAATATGTACACACATAAAGAAATATTGTAACCTACGGAATTATGCCATGCACCTCTTTCCTTTAAACATAAGAATTATAGAATGTAAACTTTAGCAAATCTCTTCCATAGAAAATATATATCATGATAGACAATGATCAACAAAGATTAGACCAATGAAAATAATACGGGAAACATAGAAAGCAAATCCAGACAATTTCTAGCTATATGATTTAGTTAATAAAGAAATATCTGTCCTTTGAACAACGGTGTTTTTAAGAACTTAAATAGACGGAATTCCCAAAAATAATGTAGTACACAAAAATATAGGAAGCGACATGTAGTTGGAGTTCCATCTTTGGTTGCATGCAGAAAAATTCTTACAAACATGAAGAAATAAGATAATTGCTTTGCCCTTGCTAAAGTAGCCAGAATCTAGTTACCGAGTACTACTTGATGTTTTCCTCTAATATTTAATCGTCTATGTGCCCACTATTTGTACGAAAATAAACATGCATTACCGCACACTGATATTGCCGGTGCTTATTTATCTCAAATTGAAAGTAGTGGCTGAAAATACACTGAATTGCAATAAATATATTTAGATCATGTTCAACGCCTTTTAGTACATCAACAATCTTGATACCAATGTGACATATCCTGTTCTCGCTGCTACTTTTGCTCATCCCATAAGGAGTAGAATGGTTACCCAAATTAGCTGTGAATCATGTGAAACAATTGAGGCAGGGCGACACCTACATTCTACGGCGCTATGCGCGTCCTTGCACAGCCTGGCTATGTACGTTACACCAAGAACCGGCCGTCGTTGTCGCTTATGTGCGCGCCTTGCCTTCTGTTTTCATCTCGACATCAGAGTCGGAGGAGTGAATGGACCATGTTGTTGCCGGCTCGGTGGCAACTGATTTTCACGGGCGAGTGGACCAACGACGACTTCGCTATACGCGGCGTCTAGGCCGGCCGGCCGTCGTCTACTTTCAAGATCTCAACACATGTCGATTGATCACCTGAAAACTTGGCCTTGCTACATCAATCTCAAAGATTTTTCTATCTTTTTTGTGCTTGATCCCATGGAGAAGGCCGCGGACGCAAAATTCATATGCGAGAATATTTTGACGGTTCAGTACAGGAGTAGATCAAACTCGAGAAGGACGAACATACCAGGGCACCCGTAGACGGAACATGGCGGCCGGCCGCGGTGCAAGGCAGATCAATCGGTTAGTCCCTCTAGTGCTAGTATCTCACATCACAACTTGAGGTAATTAAATTTACTGTGCCTTGTGCGTTCGTCAACTTCGTTTGCGCGAGATCATCGTCTCCTTGAGCTAGCTTTGTTGGAGCCAGATCGGCTTCGTCGCTTCGAACTCATCACAGGCATTACGCTTGGCCGTAGGTCCGGGGATGCTAGTAGCCTTCTCCATCGCTGCCGTGTAATTTCCCTTAATAAAAGCGAGCGCATGGTGTAAAGATGACTATGCGCCATGTCAAGTCGCCATGGCCTTTAGCATCGAAACCTTGGAAGAGATGACGGAACGGCCATGCCGGCGATTGCATCCATCACGCATGGATCGTAACATGAGGTCTGGGAGATCTTTCTATTTTTTCCCTTGTATAGGCAAACGTGATTAATGACTCCTCTACGTACGTGACGTTTCTATTTTTTTCCTTGTAGGCAATGTGATCAATCCCATGTAGAGAGACGTGCTCAATACTCCTATTATTTATTTTCTTGACTTGACGTGCTCGATTATGGCTGCTGCCGATTTTGACTTCTCTTTATAGCGTTCTATCGTTTAGATTTTCGCGCACAAGAATCGTTTTGTGCCAATCTGAGGCGTTCGTTTTTCATGCTAGACGCTTAATTAATCTGAGCCATTGGTTATCCTGTGTTTTAATTATATAATAGATAGATTGTATCAGGCCTGACAGACAAAGGTTCAGTTTCAGAGCGACACTGTTACTGTAGCTCATCTAGCTGTTGTCGTTGTCTGTTTCAGTTTCAGTTAGGTTCAGTATTATTCTGAGTGCACACGGCATTTTGTTACAGAATAAGTAAATATGAAAACATGAAAATCTGCAACTTGCATGGACAGCAAACATGAAATTAGTTATGCCCATCTGAATCAACTACAATCAATCAAACCGTACAGTTCTTCACAATAACCTAGAGGACTCTGAAAATTTTAATTTCTTTCACGATTGTGAAGACTTCCTACGTAACAAGCAGCGTACAAAAACAACCAATTGTACCAGATATGATTTTGCAAATAGAAAAGGTAAGCTCATGTTCGTAACCCTAATCAACAAAATAGGACAATATGCGGAGATCTATATGAAATAGAAGATGAGAAGGAAGGAGGTGGACTGAATAAACGTAATAAGAGAGGTTAGATCTTACCATGGCCGCCGGTGTTTTCCTGCAGATTGCTGCCGGGTTTGTCCTCCAGAATGCTGTCGTCCATGTTGTCCGTCAGATCGATCGGATTGTTCTGGCCGGCCATTTACCTTCGCCGGGGGAGTCGGATCTAGGGTGATGAAGAGTATGAGGTAGGCGAGATTAGATCTTCGAGAGGACAGGGAGAATGATAGGAATGGAAGGTGTGCTACGAGATCGTGGGTTCTGGCGACACGAAAGTCGTATTTAGGGGGAGGGGTTGAGGTGGGGGTGGGGCGGGACGTTTTTGTTTGGGTCGAAAAAAGGGAGGGAATGGGGAAAATTTTAAATAAGGGAGGGAACAAATATATTTAATCAGAAAGGAGGGAACGTACTATATTTTTCAAACGAACGAAAAATAAATCGCATCTGAACTAAATATTAACTAGCAGGGTCACCCGCGCATTTGCGCGGCTAGATTGTTTATGTGAGTTTACTTTCTTATTCTTTATGTTTTTCATACTCTATTGATACTAATTTGCTTAGAAAATACGTAATTGTTTGTATTATCAAGAAAGGACATCCTAAAAGTTTATTGATGAGGACATCCATACACTTGACACATCTTCACCTCATGATGATGATCACCAAGCTGCTGCAAAGAAGTCCAATGATGAAATCAGAATTGGTCCTATTACAAGAGCTCGTGCAAAGCTATTAGAACAACAGGTGAACTCACTCCTAATAGAATCTGAATATTTCGTTCATGAGAATTGTTTACTGCCTAAGTCTTTGTTTGTATGCATACTCAGGTTTGTTGAACAAGAAGGCATAGCACGAGGGAGCGAGGAGCTGCAGCATCTGGAACAAGAGGAGCAAGGCGTGGAGTACACAAGCTGAAGAGGACGCGAGGGAGGAGAGGGAGGCAGCGTCCAAGGGGCAGGGAGGCCACCACGCCACACATGGGCAGGCGCCACATCAGGCCTGCGTGCCTTAAGGCTGAACCCAACCCTTTGGGTCAGTTTGTATCTAGTTTGGGTCGAACCGGTTTGAGTCCGAGTCAGATGGGGTTGCCCTAGGTCGGTACTGTAGCATGCTACAGTACGACGCTACAGTACGCCCCATCCCTTTATATGCTAGTCCAGCCGCCATAGATGAGTTTAGACCACGTTTAGATAAAACCCTAGTTCGAGTTGAACAGCGGAAACTTTCCTCTGAAAATACACATCTCCAATTCGTATCGATCTGGAGAGTTGAACCTCAATTGAAGTGTGATCTGTTCTTTCCACTGGGAATTAGTAGATTGCAATTATACCGTTTCGTGGTCGACGGCTACGTGCGCAAGTGTGTGAAGTCGTGAATATCCAAAGGGTAGAGTGCTGCTGCATTGGCATCAGGGTTCTAGCGAGGAGAGTTCATCGGTGACACCAAGTTATCCACCATCCGACGAAGTGCTCAACGAGAAGATCGGGCAACCCCATATCATTTATACTAACAATAATTCTTATTAAGAAATCTAGAATACAAAATGAATTTATACATTAGTGAAACATTAGAAAAGTTTTATTTCACACTTTCCATGGTGTTTTTTCTATTTCTGAATGTAGATAGGATATGAATTTTCCTGTCTATTTTCGAAACCTGCAAACTTCTATTCGGATATAGTTTCATATTAATAAATTTTATCAAAAGATTGAGAAAACTTGATCCTATTTTGATTAAAAAATCTCATTGGGGTATAGTACACTGTTAGAGATAATTAGGTATGTCAATGTCATACTCGATGGCTGCATGGACCGGAATCTCTCATTTCCTTCTCATTGTCACGCCTCCTCCATCCTTTAAATAAATAATTCATTCTAGATTTCTTAATAAGAATTATTGTTATTGAAATTCATTTTGGCACCCGGGTGCATATGCTCCTGGTATAGTTTTCGAAATAAAAGAAAATGTGAAAACACTTCCAAAAATCAGAAAAAAAATCGGCACAAACATTTGAAAGTTTTTAACATTCGTGCAAAAATTTGGAAGGAAATGACACTTTATGTGGTCTGTGCAAAAAAGACAAAATATGTGGCCCCGTAGAAAATGTTATTTCCACCCGAAATGTTGCACGAATGTTCAACACTTGAATATCTTTATGCCCAATGTATTTCAATTTTTTTGATGTGTTTTCATAATTTTTTTTATTTTGAAACATATATCTGGAGCATATGCACCCGGGAGCCAAAACGCCTTCTATTGTTACATATATACTATCTTTTTTTAGAAATGGAGAGATCCCCGGCCTGTGCATAAATTGATGGGTATCGCTCAATATATAAACTTTTACCAGCCTAATCACTTAAATTATTGCGCTTGCTTATATTTATAGAATATCATAAATTTTAACTATACCTTTTTAAGAAATAATGCATATATCTGCATCGTTCTAATTTTATTTACTCATATGACAGCTCTAAGTGCTACCTTATTTCGTACTCCCTCCGTTCACAAAAAGATGTCACAGTTCTGTCCAAATTTGTATGTATCTACACATGAAACATATCTAGATATATGCAATTTTAGACAAAGTTGTGACATCCTTTTGTTGACGGAGGGAGTATATTTTAAATAGGCCGTGATAGAATGAATTGTGTGTCTAATGATAGTACAAACTATCGGGACAAATAGCCAACAAACATAATTTAAAAAACAGGCTGTGTAGAGCACGTCATAGATCGATCAGCTGAGGCGTATCTAATGGCTCCTTGTTACGTTTTTTGTGTTGTCCCCTATGGGATCATGCCGGGTGAGCAAAATGGTGTTAGATGGATATTACCTGACAAAAATTAAACTATATATCTCTCGTGGCAGCCTCATGAAGCAAATACCTGAAGAATTGCATTAGAATTCAGTCATTAACTCGCCACCTAATAGAAAATGCGCACACAGGACGTAAGTTACTCAAGCATGTTACTGATCGCCTGCATGGTCAAGTAAATACGATCAGTTATCCACAGTTAACCACAATAGTACTGGTATCTCATATGATAGTGTGGCGGTGGTAATTTTTCTGTATTGGTTTCCTTTTACGGCAATGGATCAACTTCGGTCATTACATATTCTTCATTTTTTCTAACAAAAGGAAAATAGGAAAAACAATAATACTATATATCTTCTGATGGAAGTAGCACAAATCTCTTCACGCCTACTTATGATATCTCAGCATGTCAAAAAAAAGTGCAAGCAATAACATCAATCTGGGGAGTTTCTTTTTCTCGTCTTACCTGAATGATACATGAAAAAAAATTGTTTCTACCTTGAGTGACCAATATCCTTCCTAGCTGAGGAAAACCCTTATCAAGGAATACATTATATAGCCATGCCAACAGAGGACATTTTTATAATTTGAAATATGATATTAATAAGGTAATTGCCTCTTAGCGCAGCTGCGCTATTTGGCAGAGTTGAGCGCTCGCTTTTGTTGGCCAAAGTCAACTAGCGCAGCTCGCTAATCTTGAACTCCCCCGATCCAGCCCACAAGGCTATGCGTTGTTCCCGCCGCCGACGACCTTTGCTCCCGGCGTGCCCCGCCCCATGCTCCACCGCACGCCGCCGTCCTCCGACGAAGGCGGCGGCGAACCACGCCGACAACCGCCAGGGCCGCGATGCGCAGGACACTCCGGCAGCAACAAACACGCATCCCGCGCGGCGCCGCGGTCCCGTGCCGCCGGAATGGCCCCCGCATGCCGCTTCTGTCCACAGACCGCCGCCGCCAACCCCTTCAACTCAGGCACATAGACACGCCGCCGCTGCTCCCGGAATCCCGCTCTGGCATAGAGAAGAGGCGCCTCCGATGCGTGTACGACGTTGCCATCCTCCCATGCGTCAAGACCTCCTCTAGCTAACTAGCTGTGCCTCCCGCGCGGCTGCGTTCGAGGTCTTCCCACCAGCTTCCCCAGCACGGCTGCGTCGAGGCGTCTAGGGAGGCCGGCACTTTCCAGTGCTGCTTTTGCGTGGAGGCAGCTCGTTGCTTCGTTGATATTTTTCTCTCTGAAGTGTGAATCGATGCTAGTTTCTAACTCACAATCTCCCGATTTTGTATGTTTTGACGTGACTCTTTGCTTGCTTTGGTAGTTGGTCTCGTATACAGCAATCATACATGTGAATGGTTTTGAGCTTTGTACCAGCAGCTCAACCATCGATCTTTGTCAGCTCAATCAATCAAGTACATGCGTTGTCGTGGAGTTGCTTACTGTTGTTCTGAAGTTGACTTATCGCACACTAAAGTTGATTTTGATGTTGTCCTCACACACACCAAAATTGATTCGCCTTGTATCAAAGTTGATTTTAGTTGTTATGAAGTTGCTTACCATGGTTTGAAAGTTTGCCTCAAAGCACACCAAAGTTGCTTTGTGTTGTACCAAAGGTGGTTTTACATGCCGTGGAGTTGCTTCCCGTGGTTGTGAAGTTGCATCAACACACATCAAAGTTGCTTCGTGCCGTACCAAAGTTGACTTTAATTGTCGTGTCGTTGCTTGCCATCGTGGCGTTTCTTACCGTTGTTCTAAAGTTAACTCATCGCACACCAAAGTTGTTTTTGATGTTGCCTCGATACACATCAAAATTGATTCTCCACATATCAAACTAGATTTTAGTTGTTATGAATTTGGTTACCGCTGTTTGGAAGTTTGCCTCAAAGCACACCAAAGTTGCCTCGTGCTGTGCCAAAGTTGTTTTTAATTGCTGTGGAGTTGCTTCTCGCGGTTGTGAAGTTGCATCAACACACATCAAAGTTGCTTCGTATCATACCAAAATTGGTTTAATTGTTGTGTAGTTGCTTCCCGCTGTATGTCAAGTTTCTTCATTGTTCAAGGCACACCAAAATTGCTTCGTGTTGTACCAAAGATGCTTTTCAATTGTTGTAGAGTTGCTTCCCGATGTCTGTGAAGTTGTCTCAAGCACACCATATTTTTTTACTGTTGTTGTGAAGTTGCTTCATTGCTCACCAAAGTTATTTGGCGTGATACAGAAGATGATTTTAATTGATGTGGAGCTGCTTACAGCTGTTATGAAGTTGCCTAATCGCACGTTAAAGTTGCTTTTTACCCGTTGTGGAGTTGTTTACCATTGTTCTGAATTGCTTCGTATTGTACCAAAGATGCTTTTTAATTGTTGTGGAGTTGCTTCCTAATGTCTATGAAGTTGCCTCAACACACACCATATTGTTTACTGCTGTTGTGAAGTTGCTTCATTGCTCACCAAAGTTGTTTGGCGTGATATAAAAGATGATTTTAATTAATGCGAAGCTTCTTACCGTTGTTATGAAGTTGTCTCATCACACATTAAAGTTGATTCGTTGTGTACCAAAGTTGTTTTTTACCTGTTGTGGAGCGTTTACCGTTGTTCTGAATCTAGTTTCTTTGTCGCGTAAAAGTTGCTTCCTACCGCACAAAAGTTGTTTCGTCGCGAACAAAAGTTGCTTCTAAAAAATTACGTCGAAAACATATACAAATGAGATAGTTTTAAAGATTTTATTGCGAGGATTCCAAAACTGAAAACGGATTTTAATTTGGACGCTCAACTCAAAAGTTACAGCATTTTGAAAAACACGTGATGCAATTAATGTAGAGGAGACGAGAATCTAACCACGTGCTGAACAATTTCTTACCAGAAAAAGTGGGCGTTCCAGCCACCCATCTAGCGCGCGGGCGCCGCCTAGACTGACCCTATTAATAAGCATGTGAAAGCAGAAACTTCAGCAACTAAATATGGGTATTAGAATTTATATCTTTATTCTCACTCTGCTTGAAGAAATTCTGTCCAATAAGTAGGTAATCCTCGTTCAATGATTTATTGATCTCTTGGATATCCTTTAGCCTATTCTTCACAAAAGTCATAGTATAATTAACGGATCGATAGAAAACAGAGTGCTATCTCCTCGTCGACGATGGCAGTCGGACGCCGCTTGACTGACGCCACGCGTGGCAACTTGGTGGTGAAGATGTGCATACAGGCTGGGAGACGATGTCCTGATCTCGGCAAGTTGGCAGCAACAACACAAAGAAGAAGCTGCGCCTTGAACGGGTCTTGCAGCTAGGGAGATGTAGGAAGTGGCCAGCTACAGATTATTGATCTGAAATAGGATTCAAATATTAGAACGCAAGGAGTTTGTCTTCTAATGAGCTCGTGCCTTCAACTCCTTTATTCAAGCAATAAGCCAAGCCAGCATATGTGAAGAAAGACACAGATCTGATGCATAAATTCTACCAGCTACTGCATGAACCTGCATGTAATACGTTTATCCCAAAATTCATCCATAAAAATATAGCGGCACTTGCATCAGTATTGATAAGAGATTAGCTGAGTGTCAACCATATGGCATGCACAATGTTCTTACCTTTTTTCGCTAGAGGGCATCAGTACGTACTGCAAAGAATTTCACGGACATAATTCGGCATCCCCGCAGCCAGCGACGACCTCGATTAACATACAACAACGACGGTAACCACAATCCATACGGCCTCATCGACGGGTCGATCACCGGAGACGGCGTAATCTCACGCTCCTGGTGTGGTCGCTTGTGCCGTGATCCGATTGCTTCGTGAAGCTGCGCAGGTTGCCCATTGCGTCCATGGTTCCCGATGTGGCCGAGCGATGTCTCCGATCTTGCTTTTCTTGGTTCTAGCATTGGCACAGATTGCAGGGAGAGCAATCGCACTCCTCCTGGCATGCTAAAACAAAACGATTTGGCTTCAAAATAGTATGCTTCCTTGAAGAGTGGTAGAAAATCTTGCCTGGGGCGAGAGAGTCAACAACGGTAGAGAGGCTGTCCATTGCGATTGCGATGCAGTAGTGGTCTCGTCCGCGGGGCGGCGTGCAGTCAGCTCCAGGAAAAGCTAGAAGAACATAGGCCGGAGAGAATCGTGATGAATCTGCCGTGTTCATCTAATAGATTTAATCGATTTTTTTTTCGAAACTTAGACAATCTATTGATTAAGCCGAAAAAGAGTTGGACAGTTTATAAGGAAAACCGGCCAAAAACCGTACAACACAACGCACCACTCGCCGGCCAAACCCGACGAAAACCAACCCAACCGATGAGCAGCACCAAAAAAAAAGAAAACCCCACACGCCGCTCAAGAGAGGGCCTCGTCGAGACCGCACGAAGGCGTCATCGTCATCACATCTCCCCTGGGGGGCCACCGCCAACCCGAAAACTCCGAGTACTCCGACTTCGCCGCAGGCAGTCGCCGAGCCAACCCGCACTGTCGTGGCGGTGTGGAGCCATATGAAGATCCGTGCCACTCAGCCCCCAGCGACAAGACAGCGCAGCTCCGAGCCGATGAAGAGCTAAAAAGAGAGAACCAGGCAGGCTGGCGCCGTGGAAACTCGCCGAAAGGAACATCTGCCGCCAGTCATCGTACACCACCGGGAACCCACCACAGCAGCTTCGACTTCTTAGCAGCAAAACACGCCGAGGCAACTCCAAGGACACGCCGGAGAAGAGCCGACTACCGCAGCCACAGCCACGTCTCCGACATCGCTCAACATCATCATCGTCGCCACAGAAGCCTCAACGCGAACACCTCGGAGCAACCTTGTCGCCCAGACGACACAAAGCTGGAGCACCCGCAATGTTACAGAATTCTCGGGGCCGCCGCCCCGACATCCACCACTCCGTCACGCCCTGCGCAATCCACCCATACCACCTTCCGGGGCCGCCGCCCCGACATGCCACCGCTCGCACCCGAGCTGCAACGCCGCACGACCTAGCTGCCCGCAGCCCAAACTGCCCAGAGCAACTACCCGCAGACCACGGCCGCCACACTACGCCCGAGGCCGCTGCCTCGACATACTGAAGATCGCCCCCGCCGGGACGCATCGACCGAGCCGACAACCTCGCCACCCTTGTAGCACGAAGTCGCCACCCACACCGAGGCGAGCCACAACCCCACCTCATTGGGTCGCCACCCCACAGCAATCCGGGGCCGCCGCCCCGACATGCAAGAACAAACTCGAAGCCGCCGCCTCGACGTCCACACACCCGCCGATGAGACAAGCTAGCAAGGAACACAACAGCAAGCGGAGGTACCGAGACTCCAAGACAACGCCCCCAAGGAGGTAGCGACGAAAATGACGCCGTCGCCCGCATTGTCAGCGACAAAAGCAAGGTTTTCACCCGGAGAAACTCGGTGAATTGGAGTGACAAAGACACGGTTGGCGCTCCACGACGACGCCTCCAAGGAGGGGAACGACATCCAAAGATGCCGGCGTCGCCAGCACTGACCGAGATCAGTGCTAGCCTTTCACCTGTAGCAAATCAAACCACCATTGTCACCACGCTTCTAGCCAAGCTGACCACCATGGCCAGCTGACCAACCATGGCGCCGCACCTCGTGCCCAGTAGCGAGCCAAACACCGACGTCCCCCATCTCCACCACCGCGGGCAGTAGCCGGACGTCACCGCACGACGACGAGCACCATCCGCGGATGCACCGTTGACGCCCAGCGCCCACCAGATGCAGATGTGGCGCCGCCGCGCCACCTTCCTCTTCCGCGCGACCAGCCCACAACCGCAGCAACACCACAGCGCCAGGGGAACCCCAACGCCGGCGCCCGACGGCTAGCCACCTGCCCGACGTGCCGCCCGCCCGCCGCGGCATCCTGCGCGACGAGCTGCCCGACCACCACCGCGCCGAAGGAAGCGCGCCCCGGCCCAGGCCCGACGGGCCCAGAACGGGCCCGCCAAGCCCATCTGGCGCCCCGCATCGTCGGCGACGACGCCAACGGCTCCCCATGCCGCCGCCCGCCGCCTGCGCTCCATCATCGACCTTCACCCGAGCCCGCCGGCTCGGCATCCGCTCGCTGCGAGCTCCGGCCGCCGTCCCCCAGCCGCGTCTACCGGCCTCCAACGGCACCAAAGCGGGAAGAAGAACCAGCCCTGCAGCCTTTGGAAGCAGGGCCTGCCACCACCACGGCTGGGGCCGGCGGCAGCGGCAGCGCGAGCTGGCCAGAGGGCTCCGAGCGGTGGTGGATTGGGTATCGCCCGGTGCCGCCTGGGGAGCAGCACGGGACGAAGAGGTTTTTTTTTATTCACATCTTTCTTAATCGATTTGACATCACGTACGTGTCCAGAATCTCCATATGGTACAGAAACCAACTCATCTACGCCGGCCAGACGGACCGCCGTAGCATTAATACCTATATGCTCGTAGGAACCGTTTTCTGTGTGTGTCCATTTTTCAACACGATTTTGACTGTACCCCTTCCAAAATAGCGTCATTACTATATTCTAATCTAAACCGTTCCTTGATTGTTGGTTAATCTGGGCTGTTAATTGTCCTGTGTCTTAATTATATAACTAGCTGGGTGGCCCGCGCATTTGCGCGGCTAGATTTAGTACATATTATCATATTTGGTTCTTGTTTCTCTCCATAGTGTTTTCTCCGTGAGCAACTTTTATGCGATTTTATTCGCGGTTATATTATATTCACATATCAATCATATTAAAATGTATTGTGAGCAATATTACTTCTTAAGGAAACATGGTTATATTGTTGTAAATTCTTTCCATCAAACATTTTTGTCAGCTGGTAATACTTTTGTGCGGCGAGCGGTGACAGATGACCGAGGAAATTTATCCATGGTTGGCTGTGCAATACCATATAGTCTTTATTTCATTGATCTTCCGATTTACCCAATGTCATGCCTCCAAAGATTCCATGCTAGCTCATTTGAGTGTCACATTGTATGTCGCTTGATCATTGGTCTAAGCTATTACATCTATCGGTATATGTTAGCGAAAGCTACCGAAATATTATGTCTCTCATGTTCGGAGGATGTTTTTTGTAGTGTCTGTTAGTTTTAGTTGGCCTACATGCGTTTAGCACCCAAAAAAATCTTATTAAAGACATTACATGATTTCTCTCCTTTTTATTGTTAAAACACCATCTCTCAATCGCCTTTTTGTCTATCTAATTTTATTTTGCTAATCATCTCTCTGCCACTATCATTATATATTTTTTCCTTATTGTACTCATGTTATTTTCCTAACTCGAATTCGATCTATAGAATGTGCAACCTCGTCGCCGAGCTCAAATCTGGATTCTCCATGTTCTGGAGCCTCTCGTAGGCATTATACGCATTGAAAATTCAGAACATGCATGTTCCCTTCACTCCCAGTCATAGCTTGTTCTCCATGATCGTACCTAGCTATGTTGTTTTTCACGCTTATATTCTAGTGCAACGTGAGCTACGTATATATACTTGACATACTGTTTCTAATATCTAATATTGTACGAAGGAGTGGAGATTTCATACCCCCGACTTCTTGTGCTCCCTCCATTAAAGAAAATTCAAAATCATATTTCTGTGTTCCGAAACATTCGGAAAAAATAAGGATGTAAACAATGGTATATCTCACAAACATGCTAAATATCAACTTCAAATATTTTGTGTTCTGAGCTACAGAAAAATTAAAAATTAAAAAGTGAATGATTTTAGATTTTTTTAACGGAGGCAGCACTGGATCTCCGGAGATGTCACAACATCATCTTGCTCCCCCCACACGTTGATTTGGAACGATATTTCTTTTTCTCTTAGTCCATGACATGCATGCATTGAACACGATTCTCGTATATGCAAACATTTTGAATTTTTTTAATCTATTATATCACATTTATCAGATTATTTGGAACGATATTGACATGTTGTTGCTAGCTCTCATTGTACTCATTTTGTTTACAATCGACTTAGATTTTTATGCATACTTGAATAAGTGAATCCAGACTGCTCATATTCTCCTACCTCTTGTTCTTTCTTGTTTCAAATACCATAGAGAAAATTTGTTTTTATCCACCTATTATGAATTTTATATCCTACAACTTCCTATGTACATCTATAATAGTTCTTAAAAAACATGATTTTGTATTACTATGGATTTTGATAAAAGATTTGACACATCCACCCCCATTATAATCTATACCACTATTAGTGTTGAAGATATTTCATCCTCTGTCGAGGAGGGTGACGAATCACTTTGAAATATAATTTTTTATCCTGTCGGGATGTGTTGCCTTCTTTGCTATCAGTATATTATAACGACTGGTGGACAGATTTATGTAAGAAGGGTTGCTAGATCCATATATCTTATTGTGGAATAGGCGTATGTGATGTAAGTCCTTACATAAGTTTATTTATTGCCTTATATTAGATCATATCACACCACTGGGTATGCATATTATTGTTAGGCGTTCTCAAATGTGGTGCCTTTTTTTCATATGAACAACTGATGGATGTAATCATGTAATCAGGTGTGATTCTTTTTCCTATGGACCATGGGTTGACTTATTACCTGGAACTTTTTTTTTTTTTGCGAGTCTTCCATACATGAATCTACAACCTCTTGCAAATATGTATGCCTTCAGCCTTCGTCTAATCATCCTGATGCAAATGCATGAGGAGAGGTCATAACCTGTTTGAATCATCGGAAAATAAAAATCAAACCCAGCTGATGCAAACTGTATGCCAGGTCACCAAATCATGTACTGTCGTCCGGCGCGGCAACACTATTTTGTCCTTGCAGTCGGCAGGTCGCCACCGATTCAAACAGCTGTATGGACTTCAGAGTTCAGACATCGTCGCTTCTCGCTAGATGGACTCCGGGGAACGCGAAGCGGTCGTCGCGTCTGTGCAATATCGCTGTTGTCGCCTTGAGCTTATCGAAGGTCTTTTGCTGGTCCGGGGACGCTGCAATATGAAATCGGACCGATCGACCGTCAACATCTTCATACTACTCCATCCTGCGCAACTTACATTGAAATTTAGCGTTTTGCGAAGCAGCACCGATCATATATGAAAGCATAGTTATCATCCTGATAGGTGCTGTGTCTGCCGTGGGCTTCTAAACATGATATTTTACTCCAGGACACTGATATGATGCTTTCCTCCTCATCTCGGTCATGTCCACAATTGTGCCGGATGAGCTGATTACTTGAATCTCATGATTAAGTGGGGGCTACAATGGTACTTTCAATTACGAAAGCAACATCCGTAAGAACGATGCCAACCAAACAAATTGATGAAAAGCAGTCGTCCTGGACTGCATCTGCTAGGTAAGTATAATAGCAGAGCTAGCCTTACGTGCAGGGATTTTTGGGGGGCGGTCACGCACATGCTGTCAGTTGAACACAACAGAATGTCGCCAACATGGGAGAGACGCCCCGTGAGATACCTGAGTGGCGCCAGCCTTGGATGAGTAGAGGACATCACAGCCGATTTTTCTTCCGAACCATGCGAGAGCAGGACATGGAGGCGGCCAAGACAATTCATCACAGCCGAATTTTCCCCTGGACCAATGGACCATGCGAGAGCAGGACATGGAGGCGGCCAAGACAATTCATCACAGCCGAATTTTCCCTTGGACCAATGGACCATGCGAGAGCAGGACATGTAGGCGGCCTGCACGATTGTGCTCCTGTATGTTTCCAATTTGTAGAGTGGAGTCAGCTCCGCTAGGGACAGAAGGCTAACGTCGCCGCGCGCCGCATGCAACTCCCGCCAGACAGAAATCGATCTCTCTTTTCTTTCTTTGATTTGAAGATGATCGGTCTCCTTTTTATTGAAGGGCTCGACCTTTGTTGTTGCGAGTTTCGGTGGTGTGGTTCCTTCGGGCCTTCAGCTGTTCAGCACCTGTATACTATGGCCGGGAGTCTGCATGCATGGATTTTGAGGTTTGAGCGCCGTCGCCTATCGCCAGATCGATAGCGCCATGTCCGACTTGTCGTAGACATTGCCAGACTTAGAGGCATTAATGTTTTTGAAACTTCGGCAGCGCGAGATCGCCTAAGGCCTTGCTGTCGTCGGCCGGCACTCATAGGAGATTGTCCAAGGGTGGCTTGTTGTCGTCGCCCGTAACTCATCGGAGATTGTCCAAGGCGCCGCCGGAGTATGTACGCGATGTTTTGTCGTCGGGCGAAGAGCCTAATAAAGCACCGCTAGCTAGGTTTTTTGACGCACCTATTGATTTCTAGATGTCGTGCTTTAATAGGGAACATGTAAAAGACTCCAGGTATAATACAACTTGGTCTGCGCAAGCCAATACAATCATGGATGTCTTGCTCAGAACACGTTACGCACATGGATAGGACTTCAGGTATCTAAAAAAAAAGTACTGACGTGATTTTTTTTTAAAGAAAGTACTGACGTGATTGATTATGACATGTACCGATTATGGACTTTCTTTTCAGCCCTCGGTCAATAAACTCTATGTGCGTGAATCGTTTTTGGGGTAATCTGAGCCGTTCTTTTTATGTTGGTAGATGTTGAATTAATCCTAACCGTTATTTGTCTTGTGTTTTAATTATATAATAGATAGATAGGTTGTAAATGTTGCAAAATTGTAGACCCACATAGAAGATCCAGATTGAGATGAGATTTTTTGTGAGTGCCAATGCACACATACTAGGTAGGTTTGTAGATTTTAAGAATTTTCTGACAAGTGTACGTGTGTCTAGCATTTTCTTGGAAGAAAAAGGTCAGAAAATGAAATAAATTCATGAATAGTGGTAAAATGCATATGAAAATCCTTTTACACTCATATGAATCATGCAATGTTAGTACAATCATGTAGAAAATAGGAATCACACACTTTCACAATGGTTTGGTCAAGGTGGATGTGAAAGGTGCACTTGGGAGGCCTGTTTGGGCATTACGGGCAAAACATCGTGGCCGAAAGATGGATCAACCTTTCAAGATGTTTGTTGTGGTCTAGCTCATGATACCAGCATTGTTTGTAGGCAAATATCATGCTTGTGCTTTTTCTTTCACAACAGCTGTGAAACCAAAAATCGTGGTCAAACCAACATGTGTGGGTGGTCATCGATCCTGTCCGAAATAGGGCATGGTGGTCATCGATCCTGTCCGAAATAGGGCATGGTGGTCATGTTAAAATCATTTTAAACTCGGATGAGTCATGCAATGTTTGTAGAATGATGTATAAATATATGTACCACAGGATTTGACAGAGTTTTGGTCAAGTTGGATGCAAAAGGTGCACTTAGGAGGGCATTTTGGACATTTTGGTCAAAGCATCGAGGCCGAAAGGTGGATCAACCCTATGAAGATGTTTTTTTGGTGTAGCATGAACACTTTTGAAGTCAAGGATCATGATTGTGAGATTTATATTTTTCATAGCACTTGTGAGACCTAATGGTGTGAAACCTACATGGGTTTGGTCGACATCGTCGTTCATGTCGCTTATGGGGCATCTTTGAAGAAAGGTGCACGTAGGAGATCCAGATCGGCCTCAAAAGTTTTGTGGGTGGTCATGCACACATACTAGGTGGGCTTGCAGATTTTGAGATTTTTCTGACAATTATAAGTGTGCATACAATTTTCTTTGAAGAAAAGTGCCTGAAATTATGTAAGTACGACTGTTGTTAATTGGTGCACATGGTCAGCTAAGTTAATTGTATTCTTCCAACAGAACACTTGATTTTATAGTATGTAAACATCATTTAGATTAAAAGCCAACTTACTTCCATCATTTACTAAAAATTTCAAATCGTACGCGAGCAAACAAAGCAGCATAATTGACTTGATCGTAGATCATTGGAAACACATTGAACCTTTTTTTTGTAAATTTTATTTTATTAAATCACATTTTGGTGCCACAAAATCTTTAGTTTGCTCAATTTGTGCGACTGACTTCTAGATCCAAAAATAAAAGGGTCATACGTCAGCCAGAACCTCATCGTGAACGGGCTTAACGGAGTGGGTCCACTAGTCATACAGTTATAATCTACCTACTAATCGTCCTCGCCTCCACCTCGCCCAAATCGACTCCTCTCCCCACACCCCCTCCCCAACAAAACCCGGCTACCTCCTCCTCCCCCTATGGCGGCGGACCACGGCGCCTTCCTCACCAACGACCTCCTTGCCATCAGCGCCACCACAGTCGTCCTCAAGCACTCACTGGTAAGTAGCACTGCTACTTTCTTCCTTTCCATTCCCTTTTGATGCCTCTAAATCTAGGTAAATCCACACCTAGGTATGATGTAGGTTTTAGATTCTAGTAACCGACGAATTTAGGGTAGCCAAAATGCCCCCGTCCATTGATCTATGTCGCCGGTTATAGATTTTCGTAACCCGCGATGGGATATATGTACTCGCTGGTCAGTGCTTGTTCTAATTTATTTCTAACTTGTTTTAGAACCCGTGCAATTTGTCAAATGGGGTCAAAATGTGGTCGTGATGACTATGTCATGTGCACCCAAGTACGGGAGATCGTTTGCCCCGACATTGATCCCGCATACGCTGCCTTCTTAGTCAAGGAATAGAAGGCCTGCTTGCGTCTTCGCCAGAAGAATGGCGCTACTGGGACAGGTCCATCATCGATATCTTCCCCAACTCTTTACGACACTTTTGTCACTTCTAGAGTACGCATAGAAGCCAAGCCTATATGCTCAGCCGAGGTAAATAACAAACGAATTACTACCTTCTTTCTACGCTCTAGCTACATCTTTCATTGTTATTGTTGTCATATTGAACTGCATACTTGTTTGATCCTGGCCTGTACCGCACAGGAAGTCACCGCTTTCCTACCTGAAACTGCTAGTCGGGAGTATCTAGTGGACGAGTGCCTCACACTCCAGCATGAAGTGGTCGCACAGATGAAGAACTTTAGGCGATTCCATACGCACTTTATGAAAATGTGGGATGAGAAGGATAATGCCGTGGAAGAGCTAGAGAAATTGAAGATGGCCAACAAACGTAACAGAGCCGTAGTATCCTATGTGATGATGATGAGCAGGAAACTATAGACAATAATGGTAAGAAAGCCGCGGTACAGTCTCAAGAGGATGTCACGCACACCAGAGTGAAGAGACCTACGGAAGGGAAGATTACCCGTAGAGGTAACAACGTCTAACCAAATGTTATAGTACTACTGTATGCCCTTATAGATTTCTTTCTACTAATTAATTTCTTGCATTGTAGGTCCTAACATAAGTGGGAACGAAGAGTTTGACAAGCACTGCTTTTTTGCAAACGACGTCGATCTGAAAGAAGACCAAGTTGCACATCTCAGAAGCCAAGTGGCAAACTTGAAGCCATCGATCCCGTTCTATGTTTGCAGGATGACAAGGTCTACTATCATCCATGGGAAGGCCAAGATGGTAAAGGATAGAATCTCATAATGTTGTTTTGCACATTCAATCTACTCTTCCACTAACTAGAAACTTTCCTATAGTACTTCTCTTCCAAGTTCAGCATTGCACACCTCAACAAGTATGCGCCACTGGAGCTTCCTGTATTTGTCACTAGTGGCACCAATGTTACTCGTGTCACATTGCTCATGGGCAACAAAGAAGATGCCCAGATGTCTCGCAATTGGCCGAAAATAGTTAAGGAAGCTGGAATCAACGAGGGTGACATATGTGTCTTCACTTTCGTGACTACTGCAAGTTCTGGATTTGTGTGTACTGTTGTTTCTCTCAACTGATGCCGGAGCCTATTTCTGTTTAATTACATGATGTAAACCTTCTAAGTACTGTCTTGAAGAGAACCCTAACTGATGCTCTATCGGTTGCATGAGTGGAGACTTTTGTAATGGTAATGTGAACCTGTTAGTCCACCTGCTGCTCTATCATGATTGTAATGTGAAACCTTTTATAATTCTAGCATCTTGAGAATGTTTGGAATATTTACTAGGAGCTCAATTTTTTTCTCAAAATTTTCTAGTGTTGATGTTTTAAAATGCGAATTAACTTTTATTGTCGCCTGAACCGTGCAAACAAAGAAATGGAAACTTCGTACAGATTGCACACTAGGCCTATATTACATACATACTAGTAAAAACTAGGACCTCGAGAAACTAACCATTAACAGTACCTTAACAAAGCGGTAGTGCATAAGTTTTTTGTTCAGAAGGTCGCGGGTTCAAAACACAACGAACGATTTTTTTTAATGTTTTATTTAATTATCTGACATTTCGTCCCAAAAACTTGTGACGACCAGAGTGACGCCCTTAAATCCGTCACCAGGGTAATCCGTGATAGACATTGTGATAACATAGTTGAGCGTCATGGATTAACGCTAATGCGTGAAAAAAAAATCAAAATATCGTCACCTATTATGGCTAATCAGTGACAAACTTGATGTCGTCAAGCGGATTTTTGTCACAAAAGATCAGATACGTAGTAATGAAATGTCAGGTCTCGTGAAGTGGGACGCCAAGGCTGAGGCCGCTCTGCATGACCTAAAGAAGTACTTGTCTAGTCCTCCTATCCTGGTGCACCAATGCCAGGGGAGCCTCTCCTCCTTTACATTGCATCCACCAACCAGGTGGTGAGCGCGGCCCTGGTAGCAGAGAGAGAAATGAAGCCTGGGAACAAGGCACAGCTTCCCGGGAAGGACTCGATGGAACATCCCGATCCTGCTCAACCTGGTGCGGTTGCCATGGATCATGATGCTAATGCTGAATCTCCCAGTCAAGATGCAGTACCCAAGTCCGCTCCCAAGCTGGAGCAAAGACATGTGTACTTCATGAGCTCAGTCCTTCGAGATGCCCGGGAAAGATATCCAATGATGCAAAAACTACTGCTGTGAATCCTGTTATCTTCGAGAAGAATGAGGCCTTATTTCGAAGGTGGTGTCCTCCTACCCACTTGAGCGAGTGCTTCACAGCAAGGATGCCAAAGGATGGATCGTCGAATGGGCAATGGAATTATCTGGGTTAGGTCTGCAGTTCAAGCGTGTTGAAGCTATCAAAAGTCAAGCTCTTGTGGTTTTCTCAGCAGAATGGACTGAAACTTCGATCGAGTCCAAAGAGGAAGAATCTTGTCTTCCTGGGAAGGAAGAGCCGAACACACGGGTGAACAACTCAAGTACGTCGTTCAGATGCTGTATAACACTGGGATCACCAACAACACTGCAGAGTATGAGGGGTTACTTGCTGGACTTCGAGCAGCCATTGGTTTGGGCATAACAAACCTGATAGCTCGAGGCGATTCTCAGCTAGTTGTCAGGCAAGTGGAAAAAGTATATGAATGCCCAACTATGGCTCCTTATGTGGAAGAGGTTTCAAAACTGAAGAAAAAGTTCAGAAGTATGAAGCTGGAGCACATTCCCCGTGACCAGAACCATGTAGTAGATTCACTGTCCCGGCTAGCTTCCCAGCGTGGTCTAGTGCCACCAAGTATCTTCATTGAAGTGTTGCACAAACCTTCAATCCCTGCTGAGAAGTTGAAGACAGTGACTGCACCGAAGCCGGGGGCTGCAACAACAACAACTTCTGGACTTGGCCAACTTGGTAATGCTGACCTTGTTCCCGGGAACGAGGCTTCGCCGGAACCTGAATACCCTGAAGCGCTTCCCGTGGAGAGGGCAACACCACCATATCTGAAATCCATGAAGGTGTCTGCTTCAATCATGTGGCATCCAGAGCCTTGGTTGGACGGTCTACCGGATGGGTTTCTTCTGGCCTACAGCTCTAGCAGATGCAGAGAAACTAGTGAAGACTTGCGCAGCCTGTCAGTTTCATGCCAAGAGCATCCATCAACCAGCTCAAGCGCTACAAACCATTCCTATCTCATGGCCATTTGCGGTCTGGGGGCTGGACATTGTGGGCAAACTGCCAAGGGCTGCTGGAGGATATGAGTATCTGTTTGTAGCCATTGACAAGTTCACTATATGGGCAGAAGTGGAGCAGTCAGGAACATCACATCATAGGCAGCTATCAAATTCATCAAAGGAATTGTGTGCCGGTTTGGAGTGCCCAATTGCATTATCACTGACAACGGCTCACAGTGATATGGGTATGACGGAGGAGGTGAAGCCCAATTTCAGGACTCCACCAAGCTAGGTGTGTCATTAGTTGTGTCGTGTGAGTTTTATTTGTGTCGCTGCTATTTTTAATAAGTTTTATTTGTGTGTGTTCGGTTTGGGCCTGTCCAACCGAACCAAGTCGGCCCATTAGTGGGGCGCCTCCCAGCCCTCATATAAGGAGCTGCTAGGCATCGTTTTAGGGTTAGCTTTGAGTTTAGATTAAAAACAGTCTATAGACTTTGAGCTCGTTGGTGAAGCATCCCTCCGGGGACGGCGATGCCGTTTATCAGTTTGTAATAAAGATTGCTGCGGAGGTTCTTGTGTTCATCAAGGATTGTCGTACTTTGGTTGGAGGCGTGGTGATCTTCATCACGTTGCTTGCTGGATTCGTTCCTCTTCTCCAGGTTTGCGTTCATCGTGTAATTGGGAGAATTATTACCTTGGTTGTCTCGGTGTGAAAGATCGGGCAAAACTCTAGGATCGACGGGGTTGATCCTTATCACACAGTTCACTAGTGGGGCTTTCTTGGCATATTGTGAAGAGATTGGGATGAAAGTATGCTTTGCATCAGTGGCACACCCCAGGAGTAACGGACAAGTGGAAAGGATGAACGCTGAGGTTCTGAAAGGGCTCAAAACGAATCTTTTGACAGGTTCAAAACCTCTGGCAAAAACTGGATCGATCAGCTTCAAGGAGTTATATGGTCGCTCAGGACTACACCTAGCCGGGCAACCAATGAAACTCCTTTCTCACTGGTCTATGGTGCAGAAGTCATGATCCCTTCTGAACTCAAACACGGCTCTCCAAGGGTATTGCCTATGAAGAGGCAGATCAGCTGGAAAGGAGGTCTGACGACCTGAATCTCTTGGAAGAGGCACGATGCAAGCTGCTGTATGATCTGCTGATAACAGCAAACCTTGTGTCGCTACCACATCTGCAATGTGCGTTCGCAGGTACTCGATGCTGGAGATGTGGTCTTGCGGAAAGTACAGGTAATGACTGGAAGGAACAAAATGTCACCCAAGTGGGAAGGGCCGTACAAAGTGGTCAGGGTCTCTCTACCGGAGCGGTAAGACTGGAAACTGAGGATGGTAAGTTGGTCTCCAACTCTTGGAACATTGCATTGCTGAAGAAGTTTTATCCGTGATGAAAGTCAGTATACGGGACCTTACTCGTGGAGAGGAGGCTGCGCCGAGGACGCAGGTCTGGGACCTTACCCGTGAACGGCACTGGTTATTGTGGGCCTGGGATCCGTTCCGCCATTGTGAGTTATAAGTGGGCCTGGGATCCGTTCCACCACCAAGGATATTGTGGGTCTGTCATCAGTTCCGCCACGGATTTCCCACTTAAAATTAATTATGTAACTGGTTCGTCAACTGATATCGAGTAATATAAGTTAAGTTAATTCTGGACTCAGTTTTCTTTCTGGTCGCAAGTTTTTGAGAAAAAACTATATATATGCATGTTTTTAGTTCCTGGTTCTTGAGGTTGCCCATCCATAACAACCCGTGACCCGGGGGCTATCTGGTGAGTGCCTAGGTCTGCCCTGGCATCACCAAATCCTGCTTACACTACCCCTGAGTGATTGGGCGACGGCCCAATCAAGTAGTGATACGCGGCTGCTGGTCCGCCCAGCACCGGTAGAACGCATGTGGACTACTGGTCCGTCCAGGCCACAGAGAGCACGGATGATTTCGCGGAAACAACATTGATCGGCGCCATGCTACGCGACAGTTGGTTTTAACCTGGTTGTGTAGTGCTACGCGGTTACTGGTCCGCCAAGCCCGGTAGAATACCTGCGGATGGCTGGCCAGTCGATATCACGCAGAGCGGCAATGATACACTTGTGAAAGGCTCGAGGATTGTTATAGATGTTCAAGTCTTAAGAACCCAGGAGAAAAACCAGATTAATTAACTTATTTTGTTAATTGCAAAGAACAGTCTCACTTGGTTGAAATGGTTTCCAGGTACAGAAAGGGGGAACTTGTCGCCTGTCGAAACGCGGACACCGGGGATGACGAACACCCCCTGTTTGTTCGGCAGAAGGGCGCGAGGTGCTTCGAAGCCTGCTTCCAAGCGCGAGCACAAACACACGAGATTTTACCCAGGTTCAGGCCGCGTCGATGCGTAAAACCCTACGTCCTGCTTGTCTGGCTTGATTGATGGTTTGGTGAAGTACAATGCATTGCCCGCAGCTCTCTCGTCTACACTTGTGGGCTCTTAGGTTTCACCATGGGAAGGTCTCCGAGGTGTCTCCGTTGAGCCCCCGAGTCTAGGTTCTAAGCTGAGAGAAGTTGTAGTCTATGTTGTGTCCTCCCTCTTCCTCGACCATGGGCCTCCTTTTATACTCTAAGGGGACACCAGAAGTGGTCGCGCTGGAGGCCCGCCACCGAGGCAGGGCACGCGTCGCGCCGCTACTCCAAGTGGCAGCCTCCTGCTGCCTTCGTGGCGCCGTCCAAGCCGCGTTGTCCTCCATGCCGCTGCCTTCGTCGGGGCAGAGGCGACGGCTAGTCCGGTCTTGTCCAAGGCCCAGGAATTGCGCTGAGCCCTGCGCCTGCTCGGATGGGACAGCGCAATGAGTCTTGATGATGTCACACCTGAGCCGGGCCGTCAGTGTGAGTAGTCTTGTCCGCGACGTCTGCTGCGCTTCCTTCTCTACAAAGCCACCCTTCCCGGGTAGCGACGCAGGAATCTCATGCCACGTGTGATCTCCCGACCTCCCAAGGGCCGGATGGCCTCCGCGGCTCGCTCCCGCCGCGGGCGCAGTCCCGGGCGCTCAGGGACTCCTTTTCCCTGGGCCTCCAAGGTTCCTTCCTGGGGCGAGCTCCTCGAAGATGCCGGAGGTCTGGCCCTACGACATCTTCGAGAAGCTCCGCCCGGGGGAGTACCTTTTCCTTGCATCTTCTTCCTTTGCCCTCACATAACCGTGCTCGACAGGGAATGCGCTACGGCATCGAGCGCATCCCCGGCTTCTTATCTAGAGGGCTTCCCTTGTTCCGGTCTTGAGAGGGCAGGTTGATACTGGACGGGGGGTAGTTGTCGCTGAGCACTCTTTCCCGATCTTTCCCAACTGCCATGTTTGTGCTCCGCCCTCGCCGCGTGGCACCCCGTGTCCCGTGGCACCGACAGAACTGGATCTCCTCCGCTTTCCAGGAAGTCATCCCCCTTAGAAAGATAAGTGTCTCACCTCCAACTCTGTCTAGTATGATCATTTTGACCTTCCCGGGGAAGACGAATTTTCCTAAGCATACAATCGGATCGAGAGAAAAACTGCATAGGGTAAGAGGGGTCATGGGATGATTCACCCAGATGTTGATCTGGCCTCATCCTGTCTGGGAGTTCAAACCAACCTTAAGCGTTTAAGCCGCAACAAACAGCGGGTACTGCAAGGTTGCTTATTGGATCTCCAACGCCTGGCAGTTACTTCGCCCGTGCGCTAGCATCTCTTCTGGAATCGTTCGAGGGGAGGGTGTTCCCGGGACACATGCGTACAGATCCGCTAATGCGTCTTTGCTGGAACACTCGAGCGCCCGGAAACATAGATACTCTGAGATCGCGGTGACGCCCTGTGAGGAGCATTTAGATCCACTCTAACGACCACAGCCTGACCCACATGTGCTCAGTTATCCCCCGTGAAACCGAATCTTGAGAGTATGCTAAGGAATTTAAATCATAGCCGGGAACTAAAAGTGCTATTTCCTGTGAACAGTTTTAAGTCAAGTCATGCAAAGCAGATACTAATACCATTTTATAGAGAAGATATTGGTTCTACCATGGCTTGGGAGAGGATATTGGTTCTCATTGCTTGACATACTTTGGAGCTGAATGACCAAGGAGATGGGGATGAGAACAGCTCTACCCCTTTGCCAATATTTATAGAGAAGAGGAGAGCAACCAGCGGCTTGTCATCCTTAATGGCCAGAGGCCCACGATGGCGCGTTCCCCCAAGAGTCGTGCCATTAACTCCCAATGTGTTGTCACATCGAGCCAATGCTGCAGCAGAGACTGGTCATCATGATGGAATCTGACCAGCTTTACGGAAACACGTGCAACGATTGAACTAGACTAATGGAATCCTGGCAACAACGATCGAAATGCAAGACAACCAGAACAAGCCGAAATGGAAGTGACAACTTGGAACAACAATGGCAGAAAGGAAATTTCATTAATGCTTCCCGAGTACTTCTGTAGAGTTCCCGGGTACAGACAGCGGGCTTACAACTAACAGAAACTGAAGTCTAATCTACCCTAAGACTAGTTCTCCAGCTTCACGGGGCCTATCTCCCAGGGTCCTCCTTCGTCTTCATAGATCACCGGAGGCGCCTCGCAGAGGTAGCCATCGAAGATCGTGACGAAGAGCCCGTCCGAGCCGTTGAAGTCGAAGAGCAGGATGAATCCCTGTTCGATCTTGTACATCTGGGTAAAGATGTTCCAGCGGGACCCAAGAACAGCTCCTCGTCCTACATGACGGTGCGAATGGCAAAGCTGCCATTCGGACTTCCCCTCACCGTGAGGTGGAAGAACTCTGGCACCCGGGCTCCCAGCCTGGCTTGCACCTTCACCGGAAGGCGGAGACGGCTGCCAAGGGGGAAGAGGAAAAGCATGAAGAGGAATGGCCCGAATCCCTCGGGTCCATGGATGGGCGCCGCCAGAGCAGCGCCGCTAGCATCAGGGTCCTGGCCCCGCCGTGGACGGCGGAAACCCTGCTCCGATGTCTCCCCCCGTGCAAGAGAGGGGGAGGGAGTCGCCCTCTTGCGGTTCGTGCTCCTAGGGTCGTCCCATTGCCGCGAGGAGTTCTGGACACTGGATGAAAAGAGAGAAGGAAGATGAAGAAGAGCCGCGCGAAACTACCTATTTATGAAGCATTTCCGAGGCTTGCGACGCCCGGGACCATCTCCCACTTTCTCCATTAAGTGGGAGCGCCCGCGAATATCGAGAAGTTGCTGTCGGCCGTTCGTGGCTGGCCTGAACGTGATGATGACAATGCGAGGTTCGAAGAAAAGGACGTGACGAGATTGAACGTGGCGGTCACACTGCTCTGTGGGCCCAGTCCCGTCAACCAAGCCGCGTTGACGGGACCGCGCCCGGGGGCTACTGTTGCACCCCAGGAATAGGGTGTTCCCGTGTTCCACCGCTGTGTGACCATCAGTGCCAGCCTTCGCGGGAGTCCAAGATAAAGCTTCCCGTGATACCCCCGGATACGAAGACTTCGTAGGACTAAGGGAACAGCGCATGTGCGCAGTTGCAGGGTGGCAGGAAAAAGCTGCCCGATCCTGTCCTCATTCGGAAAAGAGGACTGTCGTTGCGCCGGTTCGGCCTCTGTGGATTCCCCTTATGCTATAAAAGGAGGACCAAGGCCGGCCGAAAGAGGGATCGCTTTCCAGTTGGCTAAGGCCTAGTCCAGATCTGATCTAGGCTTAGGACATCAACAGAGAAAGCATTACCTGGGAACATCCATTGTAGCCCGGATACTCATACCACCATCTATACAGACATGCAGGAGTAGGGTGTGATGTAGTGCAACCTAGGACCATCACCATGTCAAGTACTCAAACACTCCACAAGTCACCATGGACATCAAAGGTGAACTCCTTCCTCTATGTGAACCTCGATATGACACTTTGGAATGTTATACTACTTGACCATAGTCACTTTGTATTGCTAGTCATGACGAGTACGACTCCACGGGAAGATGGCCAAGGCGCACGAGGAATGGAGTCCGACAAGACGGTGGCTTGGAAGAGAAGAAGGAAGAGGAGCCAAACAGCTCCAGGAGCGGTACTACCGCCAGGCATAGCGGTTGTACCGCCAACGGTACCGCCCAGATTGGCTCTCTGGAGGTCCCGGCGGCATCTCCAGCGGCACCACAGCGGTACTACCGCCACCCAGCGGCACTACCGCCAGGCGTAGCGGTACCACCGCTGCGGGACGCCAGGCGCTTCAGGAAGCCCCAGCGGTACTACCGCTGCGGAGCCAGACCAGCTCGGGTTGGAGGCCCTTATCCTCTCCCCACCTACCCCCCTTTGTGGTCAAACCTATATATAGGCACCTACCCCCTTCAGATCTTGATAGACTATGTTTTGAGATTAGAGTAGAGATGTGCTCCCCACCTCAAGACGGTCTCCTTCCTCCCCTTGTGGGGATGGTTCCTCCCTTGTGGAGAAGATCCCCTTGTGGATTCAAGACCTCTACTTGTAGTTTGACAACTTGCCAATCTTTCATCTTCGGGTGACTTTATTGGAGCGGTTCGGTTGACCGATGGAGAAACGGCCATCCAAGATCCCTTCTTGTATCTACTTGCCGATCTCCCACCTTCGTGTGGATTCTATTGGGCGGGTTGGACCGACCGGTAAGGGAAACGGTTCTTGTATCGTGTGTGTGTTCTTGTGTTCGGGGCGTTCTTCTTGGTGGTCTTCGTGTTCCTCGTGTTCTTGCGTGCGTTCGTCCACATCCTCCGTCAATCCGTGAAGATCGGGCCACCCTAGTAGTCCCGTACTACATCATATGGTATCAGAGCATGGTTGTCATGGATTTGACTTTTTCCCCCCACAAATCCCCCAAATTTTTCTTTGATTTTGAGAAATTCGAAAATTTCCACCAAAAATAGCCCCAAATTGCTTTTGGATCGATCTGTGAATCTTGTGCGTTTTTGCAAGTTTTGATCCGTGGATCTATTGCTATACTAGTTGATCTTGCTTCCTTTGCGTTCCCATGGCCTAATTACATCGATTTCCCCTCCGATTTGGATATTTTCGGGTCGTTTTTCCGCCAAAATCGCGAAAAATCGCGTTCTCGGGCAAAAATCTGAGTTCCGTAGCGGTACTACCGCCCCCCCTAGCGGTACTACCGCCCCTACCAACACTACCACCAGCGGTACCGCCAAAAATGCTTTTTGTTGCTCCCAGCAGTACCTCCAGCGGTACTACCGCCCCTCCCAGCGGTACCTCAGAAAAACTGAAATTTCAGAAAACGGTTTTGGTCATATCTTTTGATTCCGGACTCCGTTTTTGGTGTTCTTTGGCTCGCTTCGAAGCTACGATCAAGGCCTCCGTCACCATTGCAGAAGATCCATCATCTACCACCACCAAAATTCGTGGGCAAGCACAAAGCTTCTGCAACAAAGGGTGAAGAACATCGACGAAAGGTATAACATCGCCAACCTTTACCCCTTGCCATTCCTTTGTGAGCCACACTATATCTTTGCGGTTACCATGTCCTATTGAGTCTAGCTCTTGATGATTGCTTGGGCTTTGCACATTTGCACCGTGTAGTTTCCGAGCAAAATTGCATGCGCTAGTTATCATATACCATATATCTTGTGTTGGCATAAAAAGAAGTGAGTGTGCAAAAGTGAAAATACTCAAAAAGAGACAAGAAGCAAAAAGTGCCAAATCAAAAGAAAGAAAAGAAGAAACACCACTTGCCATATCTTGTAGGAAGCGCGCAAGCTCAATGAACATCTTGTAGGTGGCACATTTTGTGCAAATCTTGTAGCCCACCAAATAAATTGCAATCGAGCTAGTAGCTCTCCTTGTACTTGTGCAACACCGAGCTTATAGTCTTCGCTAGGATCATTTGGTTCTTTAGCTCACTTCTTGGTTGCATGAGTCCCATTTATCTCTCCGCGCGTGTGTTTCCTTGAACTACATTCCTATCTTTTGAGATTGACTTGTATTTGCTTTGTGATCATCGTGGTTCTCTACTTGCTTTGACAATATCTTGGTTTCCGGTTGGTTCAATTTGCTTTCCACCTACCATAACTTCCTACCAACTTTTAAGCCGTGTGTGTTTTGGAGTTTGCTTTGGATACTTGAACACAAGCATTTTACTTTGTGATCATTTCCCTTGGTTGTCCACGACGTCCAATACTATCTACAAGGTGAGAGGTTGTGTTCTAGTTCCCTTTCCACTCCACATGTATACACTTGTCTTGTGAGTTGACATGTCTAGGAGAGTGAATGCCACTATGGAGGCCAAGATGATGTTGAGTACATGATGAGCCACAACAACTATGAGGCCTCAAACTTTGAGGACATGGGGGACTACTACGACTACACCGACAATGACCCCCATGATATGATGGATCATCACGAAGACTTCCGCTACAACTAGTCCGACTACGACTCCGACTATCCGAGCGTCCACGACATGGAGCGGTACCAAGACTTGGAGCAACCTTCATCAAATTGTATCGACTCCAAGTACGTGCGAATCTACCACGACTCCGACTACACAAGCTCCAACGATAATGTGGTGCCAGTGTCTTCACATGCCTCATCACATGATACCGACTTCTAGTACAACTACATGGTGGAGCGCCACTCCAACGACTACAACTCCGATGGCATGGTGGAGAACGCCTACGACTACTACTCTTGTAGCATGTGCGGCGACATCGACAACATGCAAGAGGAGAGGACCCCCATCACCACTATGTTCAAGAGCGGCACCACCAAGCGTCATGGCAAGACCTTCTATGGTTCAAGCTCAAGACGGTGCTCCGACAAGAAGACCACCATAAGTTCATCCTATGGAGCTACACCTACTTCCAAGAGTGCCAAACGTCGCCATTCTCCATCAATTTCAAGAAGGAGCCATGACAAGGCCTTCGCCAAGAGCGACAAGCTTCGACATTCTCCTTCAACTTCAAGAAGGCTCCATGAGAAGGACAACGCCAAGAGTGCCAAGCCTAAACACTCTACGACAACAAGAAGGCACCCCAAGAGTGCGTCGACAAGGCCAAGCTCCAAATCCTCAAGGATGCCATGGACAAGTTTGCCAAGAGCCTACATCCTTCATCTAGCTCATCAAGGCGCCACAAGAAAGATGCCAAGGTGGACCACAACATGTCACCAAGCTCTAGTGGAAGCTCCAAAGAAAGGTCGCCAAGGCAACAAGCACGCCGACGTCAACATGAGGAGAAGCATCCAAATGACTTTCGGCGACACCCTACAACTCAAGAACGCCAACGTCGACATGAAAATAAGATGGCGACAAAGGCGCATCCTATGGTGTCCCCTCTTGCTACCACTCCAAGTGCGCCAACAAGAGCTACAAGTCCCATCTTTGACGATAGCATGGCCGACATCGACAACTTCTTCGAGAAATTCGTACATCGACGCCGGAAGAAACATGGTCACAAACGTGAGGCACAACCAAGACGGCGCCCTTCTCAAGCACTTCTCTTGATATGACGTCTACACCAAGTGCCACCACCACTTTGGTCCCCATATGGCAAGAAGAAGACCTTATATGTGACAATTGCCAAGGCCAAGACCATGATCCACGAGAATGTCCAATCTCTTGTGCCCACTATGCAATAGAAGAGGTCACTTGATGTGGGAATGCCAAGTTGGTGACCAAGGTGATGACAAGATGGTCGAGCATGGATTTTCCCTTCGACCAAGGAGGCGTGCATGGAGTATGCTGTCACCTATGACCATGGGTCAAGTGATGATGAGGCCGAGGATGGGATGTTCCCTTCGGCAAAGGAGTCGAGTGATGATGCCCCTACCATGGCATTGACCTTTGGAGGCGAGTTGGTTGAGGAGGTTGAGCATGGGAGTTTCCCTTCAACCTTGGAGGAGTTCGGAGTTGAGAACATTGATCCTACCCTCATGTGTTTAGTTATGATATGGTACCAATCCCATGTGAGCATGAGAGCCACTTAGCCCACTTGAGTGAGAGTGAGAGTGAGTTGAGTGCCTCCACCATATGTGAGTTTGAGTACTTTCACTTTGAGGGAATGAGTGATACACCACTAGAGTTGAGAGAGGTAGTTGATAGGTCTTGTGAGGCCATTTCGATTTCTAACAACTTAACCTCTACCTCTAGTGTGTTTTCTCATTGTGTGCTAGGTTCCATGGATGATGAGACGCCACTCTTCGACTTGATGATGCCTCAAATGGAGAAGATGTACTTGGAGGATGAGGATGATGCCACCCCATGTCTACTTCAAGATGGACAAGTCGGCTACATGAAAGCCCCTGCTACTTCAACACCTACTTCACATGACCGGGACTATCAAGGTATGGGTGTTGATGTGACCATGATCCCGCTAGTGGACATGATGAACTATGATTGCTTGCATGCTATGGATGATTCTTTTGAGCTCACATATGATTCGTTCTTATTCCCTTGTGATACCTTGTTTCAAACCAATGTTGATCAAGTGGAATTAGCTATTTGTGATGATTTTGCCATGAGCATGCCTTGTTATGAATGTTTCCATTTTTCTCCCATTGTGACATGCAACATGTTGAACAATTTCTCTTTCACATGTGTTGCTTGCACTAATGTTGAAATGCTTGATAATGAGATTGCCCCCATAGCTTTCTCACTTTTTGGAGATGTTTCATTTTCTCTTATGGACCTTGTTCCATCCTTCATTGTGCATAGTGACTATCCACATATGTCATATTTTCCAATTGATTTTTGTGTGGTTGGTGATATGCAAATGAAGAGACACTTCATGATGGATGATGTGTTCTTATACCGTGCACATAATTTCTTCATATGGTGTCTTGTGTGTGCCGGTAACCGCATGATAATGTCAACCTCAATTGAACATGAGTTGACAAAAAGAGCTCTTGAGAGCATACATGTGAGTAGTGGATCAAATCCAACTCTCAAATCTTTCTCATGTTTTGCATCAAACAAGTGGAACAATTTCTCTTGCTTATGGTTTGTTTGCAATCATGATGGTGTTTTTGGTCTTCCCTATGACAAGCATGTTTCCTCGATCTTTCACATGGATGATTTATGTGTTGCCACAAATAGGATGAACACTTGTTCTTTCCAATGGTTTGTTTGCAACAATAATGACATTTTGTGCATGTCTTGTCATGAGTTCATTTCAAGAAGTTGCTTGCACATTGACCTTGCATATGCTATAAATTTCACATATTTGTGTTGTGCTAATGGTGTAATGAACATGAATGGACATGTCATTGATGATATGCTCCTCTATCTTGCACACACATGGCTTGCTTGGTCTTTGATGTGTAGGTCATAGCTTTGGATGGGACTCCATGAGTTGCTTCAACCACGCATTCCTATGACGGAAGATCTTGCAAGAAGAGCACATCGGTATCTTGCTAAGGTGACTTCCTTCTACATAAGCGCTCATGCGATGACCTTCAAGAATTGGCTACTCTTTGAGTGTTGTTTGTCTTCCTTGTGAGTCTTGTAGGTTACTTGAAAGGCGAAGGGACGTTGAAGAAGTGCCACATCATTTCCATCGACTACAGGGTGAACCACACGACAAGGTCTACACATCTACCTCCTTGCCATGATGATGAGAAAGAGTCGAGGACGACTCTTTTTAAAGGGGGGAGATGATGTAGTGCAACCTAGGACCATCACCATGTCAAGTACTCAAACACTCCACAAGTAACCATGGGCATAAAAGGTGAACTCCTTCTTCTATGTGAACCTCGATATGACACTTTGGAATGGTATACTACTTGACCATCGTCACTTTGTATTGCTAGTCATGACGAGTACGACTCCACGGGAAGATGGCCAAGGCGCACGAGGAATGGAGTCCGACAAGACGGTGGCTTGGTAGAGAAGAAGGAAGAGGAGCCAAACAGCTCCAGGAGCGGTACTACCGCCAGGCATAGCGGTACTACCGCCGCAGCGGTACTACCGCTAGCGGTACCGCCCAGATTGGCTCTCTGGAGGTCCCGGCGGCATCTCCAGCGGCACCACAGCGGTACTACCGCCAGGCGCAACGGTACCACCGCTGCGGGGACGCCAGGCGCTTCAGGAAGCCCCCAGCGGTACTACCGCCAGGCGTAGCGGTACTACCGCTGCGGAGACAGACCAGCTTGGGTTGGAGGCCCTTATCCTCTCCCCACCTACCCCCCTTTGTGGTCAAACCTATATATAGGCACCTACCCCCTTCAGATCTAGATAGACTATGTTTTGAGATTAGAGTAGAGCTGTGCTCCCCACCTCAAGACGGTCTCCTTCCTCCCCTTGTGGGGATGGTTCCTCCCCTTGTGGAGAAGATCCCCTTGTGGATTCAAGACCTCTACTTGTAATTTGACTACTTGCCAATCTTTCATCTTCGGCTGACTTTATTGGAGCGGTTCGGTTGACCGATGGAGAAACAACCATCCAAGATCCCTTCTTGTATCTACTTGCCGATCTCCCACCTTCGTGTGGATTCTATTGGGCCGGTTGGTTCTTGTATCGTGTGTGTGTTCTTGTCTTCGGGGCGATCTTCTTGGTGTTCTTCATGTTCCTCATGTTCTTGCGTGCGTTCGTCCACATCCTCCGTCAATCCGTGAAGATCGGGCCACCCTAGTAGTCCCGTACTACATCAGGGTGTTACGCTTCCGAGTGGCCTGAACCTGGGTAAACTGCCTGCGTGTTCTAATTTCTGTATTCCTCCTTCGCTCGCTAAGATCTCCTTCGCACCCTCGCCACATCTCTAAAAGGGGGTCTCGCGACCTCCGGTGTTCGTGACTTCGGATACGACAGCATCTCAGCCGCAATGGCGGCGTAGCGCTCACGCGTGAGCTTCGAGTAGGTCGTGGCCAGGCGGCGATGCATGATGCGCGCGGCGATGGATCTTGGATTGGCCAGCGAGAGGCGGATGGATGGAGGAGGCGGCTAGGGTTTGGGGAGAAAGGGAATCTCGGAGGGGATGGATTTCTACCGTCCGGCGCCACGGTTAATAAACCTCACAAGTCCGGAGGGGAATCTCGGGCGCTGCGCCGGCCGGCCACGGTTCCGGTGGGACCCGGAGGTCATTTGCTATCCGAAGTTTCAGACACTGCGCCCTTCACACTGGAAAAAAAATGTGGTCAAAGTCTGCGTAGGGAGACATCCATGCGATCTGGTCATCCATTTCTAGTAATCCGGAGGGTACAGACGTTAAATGTATCGAAAGATCAATTGTTAAATGCATCTGTATTGTCTATTCCTCGTTATATATGGCAAATATTGCGAGAAATCCGTATGTTTGCTAATTAAATATCCGGAGGGTCCGGCTATGATCCATATGTTTACTAATTTAATATACCGAACAACTATTTCTTCTAATGTCAATGGATGAATAATCCATATAATGCTAATATCTATGAGCACACTATCTGAAACCATTAAAATTGCTCATATTTTGTCGAATGTTCTTTCATAGGTTTGAAGTACTCCCTCCGTTCAATGTAAGATCGATGGTTAAGGTTTCCACACATGCTTGTGTGTGAATGTATACACTAAAAAAATGTATACACTAAAAAATGTATAGCTACATTCATGTATATGAATGTGAATGTGGAAAATGGCTAAAACATCTTATAATGTGGAACAGAGGGAAATACAGCTGGAAAGAAGAACACATCTCGTACAAACCGGCCTTTTCCATGTAAGTTAGTTACAAGTTTTCTACAACTACTTGATAAATTATTTTAGGTTTATGAACTTATTTCTTCGTCTACAACTCAGAGTAACATTAATTAGGACGCGTAAATCATTTATCTTCACTTTTGTTTGAATGTTTTGTAAGTATTTTGCATTTTGTTAAATCTCGGAGTGAACAAAATATCCGGATGGTACAGACTGTGAATAACTGGCGGCAAAGTGAAAAAATTTGGGTTCCAAATCTAAATCGAGAGGGGAAACTTTCCCCTCCTGTCGCCAAGCCACAAATCGAAATCTCGCCCACCTCCCCACCAAACCCTCGCCCGCCTCCCGCCGCCACCCCACCTTACTCCTAGCCTTCCCCGCCGCCGTTCCCCTCGCTCCCCGCCTCATGGCCGTCGTTCCCCTCACTCCCCGCCTTCCCCGCCGCCGTTCCCCTCACCCCCTCACTCCGCGCCTTCCCCACCGCCGTTCCCCTCGCTCCCCGCCTCCCGGCCGCCGTTCCCCTCACTTCCCGCCTCCCCCGCCGCCGTTACCCTCGCTCCCCGCCGCCATTCCCCTCACTCCCCACCTTCCCCAGCGCCGTTCCCCTCGCTCCCCGCCGCCGTTCCCTTCACTCCCCGCCTCCCCGCCGTCGTTTCCATTAAGATGCCACTGCCTGTAGTCGTTCCCCGCGGCTACGCCTGCCCGCAGCCGTTCCCCGTCGATGCGCCGGTCCGCCGCTGGCGCCCGTCGATGCGTCTTCCTGCCGGCCTGTCCCCACAGCACATCTTGCCTCGCCATGCAGCAGCTAACTCCTTGGTTCACTGCATGTTCTAACCCTAGTTTTCAGTTTATTTTAGAAATTGTGTTGTGCTTTTTTAGAAATTTGTGCATCATGTTGTCTAGTTTTAATTAGCTGTCAATTACATAGCTTCTTGGTTTGCATATCATGTATTACGAACTTTTGATGCCCACATTGTATGACTTAAACAGTTAAACTCATATGTTTATTTCAAACCTAGCTTGAACTAGCTTTTTTAGGAATTTGTGCAGCATGCTGTCTAGTTTTAATTAGTTATCAATTAGATAGCTTCTTGGTTTGCATATCATGTATTACGAATTTGTGATGCCCACATTTGTACGACTTAAACTCATATATTTATTTCAAAACTAGCTTGAACTAGCTTTTTTAGGAATTTGTGCAGCATGTTGTCAAGTTTTAATTAGTTCTCGGTTAGATAGCTTCTTGTTTGCATATTATGTATTACGAATTTGTGATGCCCATATTTCTATGACTTAAACTCATATATTTATTTCAAAACTAGGTTGAATTTGTATGATATAGGAATTCTTATGCACGTGTTAACTTAATTAATTAACAGGAAATGACATGCCCGTTGTGCGAGCATGGGTGCTCTAGCCTCCTCAGTGGAGCCAATTTTAGTGTTCAGCTGCAAGCTGATAGTCATCACAGCAAGTCATTCGTAAGTAGGACGACAACTTCTAATATTCTTTAACGTGTTTCTGTTGCATAGTAATGTATAATACCGCTTACAATGTTTCCCGAAAACATACACCGAATAGTAGGCGACACTATGGTTTTTCATGATGTTGAGAAAACATACACCGTTTATGTGACCAAAGGACGGAGGACGACCCGCTTGCACGGCTTAGGATGGGAACAGTTCGTCCAGGACACCAATCATGTTCACAAGGGAGTAGTGCTGCTTTTTTTACTATTGCAGGTCTAAATCCCAGGATCTTGTTGCCTTTACGGAATATGACAACAATGAAGAGCATCATGAGGAGGATTATGGAAGTCCTGCCTATTCTTCTGGGAGTTCTGTTGAGAGTGACGAAGAGGCCAGTTGTTACATAGTTTCCCGAAGTGTTCATCTGAAGACAGATGAAAACGACCACCTGGTTCAGCTTCTCCCCGTGACAGCCGATGTTGGTGTTCCTTTTGGGACCTGTTTGACGACCACAAATATGAAGAGATATGATATGGTATATATGTGCCTCTCTTTGCAAAGTTAAATTCAAGAAGAACTGTCTATTTACCTCTTTACCCGGTATATATGCCTCTTTCCTAAGTTCATCTGTTCTATGTTGTCCTTTATGTGCAGGAACTACCTAAGATCATAGTGCAAGACGTTGGCCTACCAACTCATGGCAAAGCTGGACTATGACTTGGAGCAGCTGGGGCCGTCACAACCATTAGGTACAACAAGAAATATGATGGCCACATTGAGTTTGACAAGCTAGGTGCAAGAATTTCATTGAAGGCAAGCGTTTTAAGATCAATGAACCTGTTTTGATCATTATGAGGAACACCAATCACCTTAGCTTGGATGTCATAATTGAGATGCAGATCATATAGAACAATATTTCATCTAGATTGTTGATCAATTTTCTACGTAGTTTGTTTCCATCAAAATGGAGTTTGCAACAATCACTTAGCTAGTTTCATGAACATTTGTACGTGTTGTATAACTGATTTCAATAATGGTGGAGGTTCTGCTATGTATAACTAGCTGGCTAAACCGGCCAGGTTGCTGTAATTATAATGTTTTAATTTGCTTCACTAAGTTGGACCCCCCGGATATATTCCCGGAGGCAACGAATAATATGCCTGGAGCGATACGTCGGACCTTGCGGGTTGCGCGACGGCAAGCGTTTGCGTACATCTCTGATTATGCATGTTGCAGACGGCTGCTTATATTGGCCGTCTCAGTGTTAGAAACGGCTGAAAATCCTGGACGTCTGATATAACGAGTCATTACTGCCGGCCCGAGGCTGTCGGCTCTAATGAAGCGTACATTAGAAACTCACTCCTACATATGGACAGTTTAACCGGCTGAGATGACTCTCTGGGCCGGCTCTAATATACATTTCTGTACTAGTGCGATGGATTTTTCATGAGGACAGCCAAGATCCTTGGACATGGTTCGACATATCTTCACGTGACTTACACCAATGATGTTGGTTCGGTTGATCGCATCCTAAGAGAGTTTGAGGATTTCCTTTCGGGCCAGACGAATAAGTTCGTCGGCCTCGATTTTGAGTATACCACCACTCGAAACGGCCATGCAGCAAGGGTGGTCATCGTTCAGTTGGCGTGGGGGTGAGCGCATCCCGATTTACCAGTACTGCAGGTTTGTTTAACATGAGCAGTCCTCGCAAAGATTTAAGTTGTGTTTCGGGAGATAGATTAAACTGTTTATATCGTCGTGATAGACTTTTGTATGTTAATCTTCGAGTCTATTTACTTATGAGATCTGAGAGGTCTTTATGCGGCTAATGGTTCATGGTATCATCCACAGTATTTTCTTTGGGATTGTCTAACTGTCAGCTAGCTGTTTTTGATTTCGTGCACAGACAGATTTTTTTGACGAATCAAACGCTGCCACGTAGACTCGTCTCAGTTTTACAGTCACAATTCTGTCCGCGCCCTCTCGTCCAGTTCGTTTGGGCGCACGGCCCAGCTAGTTTGACTTAACGGATTCGTTTATGAGTTTTAGCCCAACCCGTACCCGAATAATAGATGAAACTGAAAACTGAACTGGGCCTGTTTCTGCTGTGAGGCCTTTTGCACTATGTTGCGACTCGCTGCCATGCGGAACAACAGGAAAAAAAGAATCCTTGCCAAAATCTTCAGTACGAACTTGGATGTTACTTTAAGGATCCATGTGATCGAGCTCCTCCTCTATGTGCTCCGTTCTTCATGCTTCATTGCTCTTTTCCCCCTAGAAAATCCACTGCAGCTTCACTATGCTTGATTAGCTGAACCAGATAGTAGATTCAGTATGCACAGGAAAAAAATCTGAGGAAAACATGTCGTAGAGAAAAGAAAAGTAACATACAAACACTCAGAAAAAATGTTTCACATCTAGTACGGCAAAAGATAGATAGAGTTCAACTTCATAGCTCTCGTATTATAGAGAGTTCGCATAAGATAGATACAAACCAGCAAAATACATATAGAGTTCTTCATTTCCTAGTACGACTACAGCATGCATGAGCTGGCATTACATCATATCGACAAATGATAGATACCATCACAAAAGCACTCGATAGGACCACCCATATTTGAAGTTCTAGAGGACATCAAATGTGACCGTGAGCATCAGAAAGTTGTCGTCATCGTTGTGAAAGAGGATCAGCACAACCATCCCCTGTCCCAATCGATTCTCATCCACGAAAGTTGACCATCCATCCCTGAAACAAACCCTTCCGTCTTTGCACATGTAGTATGTTGATCCCATGTGGTTGACACCAAAAAGATGTTTCATCAGAACGGCTTCCCCCTCCTCAGGAATGCTGAGAACTGAGACAATCTCCTTGGGGATGCGCTACAAAAACAAAAGAACCAACAAGAGAAAAACACATTAGAGAAACTAAAGTAGAAAGAACAGATGCAAAAAGGAGACGAAAACCTAAATTGATATATGAAGAAGCAAAAGCATTACCAATCCATTGTGCACAACATATGTGACTGTTAATTTTTGGACAAAAACAGCTCCCAGACGAATACCACGTGTTAGGACGCACACATTCATCCTTGTTGTCTGACCAGCAGTCATTCTCAGCCCCTTGAGAACACAACAGCAGTTGCACTGTCCTTGAAAACATAAGCTTCTGCACAATTTTGAAAAAAGGTTCAGGCGAAAAGATGACACACTCCAGCAGCAATGTGTTCGACAAAAAACAAGGAAGGAAAAGTTATATATCAGAATATATATCTTATTCCTTAGAGGGTGCTGGCCATGATCAGATATGAAAACAAAAGTAGTACAGAGTACCTTAAAACACTTTGCTTGGGGACATCAACACCTTCTTCATGGAATATTGGGAAAATTGGACAAGGATGATCAAGCTCAATCCTGAACATGTCGCCTCTCTTCATGTCGGAGTCCTTCAAAAGCTTCATGTAACCAGGTCCAAAAATCCTAGTCTCTTGTTGTGTTCATTTTTCAGCTGAAAAAAACATACTTTTCTCGCTCAGATGGCTTAACAAGCATGAACTTGTGCACCATGTTGTTTACCTGAGCTTTCATGAAACAAGGGACGGTCTGATTAACAAAAGAAAAGAGGCAACACATACACAAAATACAATCATGGCATGGATTCGACAACACTAGATGGACAAGCATTAACAGTGTACATAATGAAGAAAAAATATAGTAATGACCAAAGGTACATATGCAACATTTAGTAATACTCTCTTATCTACATGGCTCTCTCACACATCATAAAAAAATACGACTGATTTCTTATTTACATGGTTAAGTTGGTTAAGGCTAGCACCAAAGTCTGACGAAACTGACGGAACCCTGAAATGCATGAAATCTAACGCATCAGGGTTTATGCAAAACAAGGGACAAAAGATATAAGAAATAAATACATGACTGTTGCAACTCCTTTTTTATACCGGACATCGGCTATTTCTACTCTCAAGTGTATGCTGAGCATGAACTTAGATATACATCACAAGAGAGACACATAGAACTGAAACTAGGTGTATTATTAGCTCATGCAAAAAAAACAATACATATATAGGACATCCACTCTCTTCATGTATTATTAGTTCGATAAAAAAGAGGATAAATCAGTCTAACGTAGCTAGGCAATTTAGACAACTACATATATAGGACACCTCTTACTGAAACTAGAAACAGAGGCACTGAAAGAGAGAGAGAGAGAGAGAGAGAGAGAGAGAGAGAGAAGCATGAAGCACTAAAAATAAATAAAGAATATTAATAGACACAGAGAGAGACTATTATCAGTGAGACAGGAGAGAGAGTGACTGAAAATAGAGGGGGAGAGAGAGAAACCTGAATCTACACACAGAGAGAGAGATTCAGAGATCAAGAAATAGATAAAGAGATAGAGATAGATTCAGACTAACAGAGATAGAGCAAGTAATAGATTCAGGGACAGAGAGAGCAACAAATAGATTCAGAATGAGAGAGAGAGAGAGAGAGAGAGAGAGAGAGAGAGAGAGCAAAAAATAGATTAAGAATGTGTGTGAGAGAGAGCAAGTAATAGATTCAGAGACTTCAGAGAGAGATTCAGACTAACAAAGAGAGATCAAGTAATAGATTCAGGGACAAAGAGACCAACAAATAGATTCAGAATGAGAGAGAGATTTAGAGAGAGAGAGAGCAAGAAATAGATTACCAATGTGTGTGAGAGAGATTGAGAGAGAGAGAGAGAGCAAGTAATAGATTCAGATACTTCAGATTGAGAGAGAGACTATTCACATCTTACATAAAAGATAACACAAACATAAAACTTAGTAAAAATTGCAAAAAATAAACAGAGACAATAAATGCCAAGAGAAAAACAAGATACAGGAGGGCGAAAAACCTGTTTCTGAACAAACCAAACCGTCGTCTAAGACATTTGTCCCTATCACTTCTATCATAATCGTTCCCCTATAAAAATCGAGGATACTTTCACATATTGGAACATACCCTTGTAATGTTGAAAACAAAAGAAACAAGGAAACGATTGACACACTGACATTGCACTCGCCGGAGAAACTATGCCCTTCACTATAACCAACACTGAAACGATCATCCGCAGATTCAGTTTGTGTGGTGTATACTCTGCAGAAGACATAAAAAACAATGTTACAGATGCTCACACAAGCGTTAAAAATGCATGAAAAACATCTATGTAAAAATAATATGAGTGACACACATATCAAGCTACCAAAAATATTTCTCACCTGAAAAAATCTCTGAAAAAACACAAAAAAAAACACTACTCATCAATACTGCTCCGATTGTGATTCTTAACAATAAAACAGACAGGTAAATCCTCTACAGCACTCTACATACCTATATGCATCTCCAACCAGTTTGCGAATCCAAAGACTAAACAAACAATTCCATGTAGTGGAGCTTCAGTAATATTATGATGTCCGACACTACACCTGGTGTCCCTCGGGTGAAAAATGTACTAACAAGTAACAACCCCCATCCACCTGCAAACAAACGCAATTCACGACCACCTGTAAACAAAACCCACACCCGACCCCAGCACCAAAACTCCACAACGGGATTACACAACAAAATCCTAGCCTGTGCGCATGAATACAACATTCCTAAGCGCGATACAACGAAAATTCAGAGACCAGAATAATCCCCTTGCTACAGCAAACGCTCGACGCTGCAAAACAACCAGCTCCCTCGTCGCCCTCCGAGGAATGGCTGCACGGGTTCAGAACAAAAATGCCGCTCGCGACGACAGCTAGTTGATCCTCCGCCTCCACCCTGACTAACGGCAACACAACAAACAGGCTCACCCACAATTCTGCACACAGACAGACAAACAAGAGCAGATCGCTCGCCGCCGCAGGTTCAGGATGCGCTGAATCAGAACAAAAACGCCGCCGGCGACGGCATCTACGTCGTCCCCACGCCTAACGGCATCACACCAACATTCTCCCACGAATCCAGACAGATGGAAAAAGAGCGCAACCGCGCAGGACGTGAGCTGCGCTAGTGATTACCTGGTCCGCCGTCGAAGTCGCCTTCACCCTCCATCCCCTCCTCGGAGTGCCACCATGACGCGACAGCAGAAGCAGACAAGGAGCAGCCGCTCCTCTGTTCCACCAAAGATACCCAGGGGTAACTGGCGGACAGAGAAGGGAAGATGAGCACGAATCGCAAAGAGAAACGAGCGGCCACAAAAGTGAATGTGCACGAAAACTAGAACAGACAGCTGAGAATTAGCAGAATCCTTTTCTTTACTATAATACGGTTTGAGGTGGTGATGGTTGGCGGTGATGGTCTGTAATCACGTTGCCCCTGAAGTTGGTACAAATTACCCACCATGCCACGGTTTTTGTTTGCCTATTTACAACCACTGCCACCGCCAGTTAACTAAACCAAACCGGTTTTTTCTTTGGGCCTCCACGGCGCTTTCCCGTACCACAAGATTCTTCACTGGTCATCGGTCGCGCCGCCTCCCCCGCCGCCCCACCGAACCGTGGTCTTCGACGGCTTTGATCTCCCAGCAATTTGCTCGGACACATCGAGGAGGGGTCATCTCTGTTCTGGTCCAGGAGGAGGAGGTTCCTCGGCGATGGGCAGGCTGTCCGCTTCGGGCATGGTGTCCAGGAAGGACTGCTCCAGCGCCAGGGTCACCTTCGTCGAAGCTTATGACGACATCGACGCGCGTTGGCTCGCGCCGGGCGAGGGAGCACGACATCCGGGTGTTCCTGAGCCTCGTGCCGGCGCTCTAAACGTGTGAACTCTGGGCAACCGTGCAGACCACCCGCCTCGGTACTGTCTTTGCGGTCTGCCTGTCTGTGCACCACGCCGTCGTTGATGGATGCGCAATTGGCGGTTCATGGAAGCAAGCCTTAGCTTCCACCGGCACCCGAAGACCAAGGCGTCGCCATGGCCTCTACTCCCTGTCGGCGCTGGTGTGTGAGGCAGTGGGCGGCGCACAAGCCATGTCGGGCGGGAGGTGGCGCTGTCCAGAGAGATGAGAGGACAGGAGGTCGGTGGGAGGAGAGAGAGTGGCGTGGTGGTCCCACTGGCGACCGACGGGAGGAGGACGGCGAGCTGAGGCTGAGGAGGGCGAGGCGGCCGCGTGTAGGACGCCCAGTGGCGGAGCAGGGCTCCGACACGCGAGGCGCGCATGGGCAGAAGGCTGGCGGCGGTGTTGTTTATCAACTGGGAGGAGAGAGCGATGGAATGAAGCTGGCATCGGGTTTAGAGGGGCAAAGTGGGCTGGCCACTTTAGTGGGCTTAGGGAATGAAGGGCCGATGCTGGTCAAAATGTTTAGAAAAAAATGAATGGCCGATGCTGGCCACTTTAGGGGCAAAGTGGACTCCCCCGTCCCCCACCTATTTTTATATTTTCCATTTTATTTTCAACAAACAGAAATAAGTGTTTGGGGATTTAACATAGGTTCAATTTTTTGATGTTTAGAATAGGAATATCAATTTGAATCTTAGATTTATCTTTGTCTGTGTCAAAATGTTTGGTTAACTACTTTAGTTTTCAAAAATGTGTGAAACCCTGGTCCTTTTCAAAACGAATCGTCTTGGGTTACAAATGTGATCGGTTGTCCATTATTTGGTCTTTCGAGCAATCAAGGTTTAAATTTCGTTCTGGGCCCCACCGAATTATCCAATATCCAATATTTAGTAAATATCGTATTTCTTCCAGGTTTAATCAAGTTTAAACAAAATAATTGTTATTACGTGGGATTTTTTTTGAAACCACCAAAATAGCCGATTATCATTTTGGTTGAGATTTGAACCATATGTTATAAAATAAAAGATTCTTTATCGGTTGTAACATACTGGTTTATTAATTTTCCCGTTGCACTTATACTGTGCAGTGTAGGAGTTTTTGCTGACGTAAAGTATTTGTCAAACAATCACTTTGATCTTCATTTCATCATGAAAGTATGTGTGATACCATCCTAGCGCCACGATTTAGGGCTACTGGTTCCAGGTTCATGACGTCTTAGCTTAATCAACGAACCAGTGGACATCAACATCATTCAAAGGTAATCTAATCACTTGCTATAAGCCCATATCTATTTTATTTTGTTGTGTTTTGCATGTTGTTAAATATTGTGCCTTGCTCATATGATTTTTCGTGGTGTTGGTGTCTCGCCTACATAGGCATTGGTGAGCTGGGGCAGTTGGGCTGGACAGGGCTGTGCTGGCCTGACCGCCCCTTTAAAACATTTTTTCTTTTGTTTTATTGGTTTCAGAAAACTAAAAGAAATGTTTGGGATATTTAGAAGGCTCGTAATATTTATAGAAGATGTTTGCAAATTTGCTGACGGCTCCCTTTGATATGAAGCCAATCTCACCAAATATTTAGAATACTTGGCAAACAAAACTTTTGTCTCCCATTTCAACGCAAAAATATAAGTAAACAATGAGCATGAAATAGATAAAACTCAGATTAAGTATAATGCGATAGTGGTTGATGTATACACGTGAATTACAGTGTTGCTTTGATAAAGGTCTCTATGTCTAAGTTTTTTCTTCCGTAGCAACGCGCGGGCATTCAACTAGTAGACCATACTATTGTTAAGTGTTTGCTTGTTTAATTGCGACGAATTTAGCCGCTGGATTTTCATGTCCTCCGCGCGTGTGTAGGTTTGTATTGTTTGATTTTTAAGTGATAGTTGACTGATACGTCGCTTTATGTCGTGAGATGTTTTAACAGTGTTAATATGGTTTGTGTATCCATGCTGCAGGGGTCCTCCTTGGTGTCCTCCGTTAATTGATTTCTTGCTGCACAAACGGATCACTTTTGGTAGCGTCGACACGAGCAATGACAAGTTAGTGCTGTCACGTACACTTAATGTCAAGATTCCAGAAGTTTACTACGTCGATATACAAGATATCTACAAGATTCCAGGGAATCCTAACAGGGCTGCAATGGGTGATCTGGCAGCCCGGCTCATCGACGCCAAGTACAGTATATGAAGAAAATTTTCAGGTTTGAGAATGGAACCGTTGACTGGAGGCAACATGAGGTGTGGAACAAGGTGCCACTCCCGAAGATGCACCTTGAATATGCATCGAGAGATGCCTATATCTCATACGAGATGTACCAAAGGATCACTATTGTTAACGATGGCCGACGTCATCTACAAGGCAGAACAAGGGAAATTGTTTGTTCCATTTGTAAGGCGGTTGTTGAATCATCGAGTTACAAAAAGCGCAAGAAGAGAGACCAGGAGGGGTAAATGTTGATTTAGCTTGAAATGTGCTTCTATATGGCATTTGGTTTAATGTTTCATCCTTTTGTTTATTTTAGTCAGGAAACCATGTATACTTTTTGAGACCTATGTTATTATCTCGGCCTATGAAGTTTGGTGTTCGTTGGGTACATGTCAACATGTGTATTACCCGTAGGTTATGGCCGTACAGAGCCGGCTGACTATTCATATATTGTGTACTTAAGCCGGAAGATCTAGATTTTGTTTTTTTTTATGAAGAGCTGAATGACAAATCTTATATACTTTCTATGTTCATAAAAAATGTGTTAACCTTGTATCAGTTTGCATGTAATTAGACATACGAGGGAGTACATGCTTAGGCCTTCCCCATTTTCGTCTGCTCGCTGAGATAGAAACGTCTCTACGCGGTGCGGCCGACTCCATCTGATCCGGCCGACTCCACCCGATCAGGCTGACTCAAATTTTTTCTAGTACGCCTTCTTCTAGCTTATGATGCATTGAGCCTTTGACATAGGTGCAACGACTAACATACATCCTTCCCAACGCTTTTGTTCGGAGAAGCTGTGAGGCCGACTCCACCCGATCAGGTCGACTCAAATTTTTGTGGTAGACATACATCCTTCCCAACGCTTTTGTTCGGAGAAGCTGTCTTTGTTGGCTCGCCTCGGACTATTATTTTTGGTGTTAGAAAACAGTGTGACGCACCGACGTATGTCACTAATAAACATATTGACATGGGGTTATGGTGAGGGTGTTGAACCCGAGGCGCGTGCGGCGAGGCCGGGTGGAATCGGCCAGATGGAGTCGACAACGTGGAGTCGGCCGCGTGGAGTCAACACAAACTCATTGGAGTCGGCTGGATGGCGAGAAGTCGGCGGGTTCAGGTGGAGTCGGCCCGATCCGGTGGAGTCGGCCGGACGGTGATGACTTGTGGAGGTGTTACAGGAATCCACCTTGCCGACTCCATTTGGCCGACTCCACCTTGCCGACCACACAAACATGTAGAGTAGCCCACATGTCACGTGTGGAAGCCCACCTAGGCCAGCTAGCGAATTATATACTCGATCCGTTCTAAATTAGTTGCCTCACATTTGTCTACAAATTGTGATCGTGATCATTAAATGAATCGTTTCCGTGCTTGCACTGTTAGGAGATATGTGCATCAGCGATCGGTCATCACGGGATTGTGAATAGGTGTTTCCACGTCGGCCGACTGACCCTAAACATGGGCATACACGTAGAAAGTGTGATCGTGACGTGTCAACCGATCGTTAGGTCCTCGCACTGTTTCTGGTTACCGCCATGCATCGTCTCACGTCTTTGCTTTTTGTGGTCGCCAATTGATACGTCTATTTTGCATCATTATTTTATATCATAATTTACTGTTATTCATTCATATATTTCATATTAAGATATGTTACTTATGTTATTTTATCTTATTTTGCATGTTTGATGATTATTGGAGAATTAACTGCTGGAGTCAGATTTCAGCTGGAAAAAGCACCGTCAAGACACTATATTTCTGGAGTTAAAAAAAACAACAAATATACAGAAGCTCCTATTTTATCAGAAGACGGAGGCAGCCAAAAGGGGTGGAAGAGATGGGCCACGAGGGGCCCACACCACCCCACGGCGCGGGCCCCACCTTAGCAGCGCCGAGGCCTGGTGAGGAGCCCCTGGCCCACCTCTGGCGGTCTGCCTTCGCGTACATCTTCCACTCAACCTAATTTTCACGGGGAGCCATCGAGGAAATATTCGCCGCCTCCACGGGACGGACACGACATAGAGAGAAAAAGTTCTCCGGTAGTGAGAAATCTGCCGGGGAAATTCTCTCCCGGAAGGGGGGAAATCGTCGCCATCGTCATCGCCATCACGCTGGACTTCATCGGGATCATCATCATCATCTCCACCGCCATCACCATCATCTCCGCCGCTCCACTTCGTTCCGCTGTAACATCTAGGGCTGTACTTTGTCTAGTTCATATGGGGAACTCTCCCGGTGTTAGTTACTCCTTGTGGTTGATGCTATTGAGTTTTATCGGTGAATTAAAGTATATGTTCAGATTGTTATTCATCATTATATCACCTCTGATCATGATCCATATGATGTCTTGTGAGTAGTTCGTTTAGTTCTTGAGGAGATGGGAAAGTCTTGTCGCTAGTAGTGGAATTATGTTTAGTAATATTTAATGGTTTGATATTTAAGTTGTGGTGTTATTCTTCTAGTGGTGTCATGTGAACGTCGACTACATGACACTTCGCCTTTATGGCCCTAGGGGAATGCATTGTGTAGTTGGTCGCTAATTGTGGGGTTGCCGGAGTGACAGAAACCTAAACCCCCGTTAGTAAACCGATGCACGAGGGAGTGTAGGATCTCAGAGTTTAAGGCTATGGTTAGATTTATCTTAATTACTTTCTTGTAATTGCGGATGCTTACAAGGGGTATAATCACAAGTATGGATTAGTCTAAGTAAGGGCGGTGCATTATCATAGGTTCACCCGCACAACACTTATAAAAACAATAAAGATTGGGCCACTCGCTGCAATCAATATTACTGTCTTTTATTGACTTATATTTTATTTATCTGCTATATCAAAAACCCTAAAAACTTGTCTGCTAGTGTTTACAGTGAAACCCTGACCGAAACTACTTGTCAACACCTTCTGCTCCTTGTTGGGTTCGACACTTGATACGTCTCAAACGTATCTATAATTTTTGATGTTCCATGCTTGTTTTATACCAATTGCTACATGTTTTGCATCTACTTTATATCACTTTTATACATTTTTTGGGACTAACCTATTAACAAGATGCCGAAGTGCCAGTTCCTGTTTTCTGCTGTTTTTGTATTCCAGAAAAGCTAGTCTGGAAATATTCTCGGAATTGGACGAAACTTCACGGGGATCCCTATTTTACCAGAACACACCTGACGGACAGAAGGAGCAACGGAGAGGGCCAGGAGGGCCCCACACGCACTAGGGCGCGGGCCCCCCTGCGCGCCCTAGGGTGGTGTGGGCCCCTCGGGGGTCGTCAGCCGCCGCCCTTTCGCCTACTTATTCCCCCCGACGCGAAAACCCTAAGCCTGAGCAAATATCCACGAAAAGTTCCAGAGACGCCGCCGCCGTCAACCCTAGCTCGGGAGGGTTCAGAACCTCTTCCCGGCACCCTGCCGGAGAGGGGAATCGTCACCGGAGGCTTCTACATCGCCATGCCTGCCTCCGGAGTGATGCGTGAGTAGTTCATCCTTGGACTACGGGTCCATAGCAGTAGCTAGATGGTTGTCTCTCCACTTTGTGCCATCATGTTTAGATCTTGTGAGCTGCCCTACATGATCAAGATCATATTATTGTAATGCTACATGTTGTGTTTGCTGGGATCCGATGAATATTGAATACTATGTCAAGTTGATTATCAATCTATCTTATATGTTATTTAAGATCTTGCATGCTTTCCGTTACTCGTAGATGCTTTGGCCAAGTAGATGCTTGTAACTCCAAGAGAGAGTATTTATGCTAGATAGTGGGTTCATGCCTCCGTTTAATCTGGGACAGTGACAGAAAGTTCTAAGGTTGTGGATGTGCTGTTGCCACTAGGGATAACCTAACGATGCTATGTCCACGGGCATATGTGTTTGTTTACATTACGCACTTTACTTAATGCAATTATCCGTTGCTTGCAACTTAATACCAACGGGGACTCGGATGACAACCCGGCGGTGGATTATTAGTCATAGATGCTGTTGGATAACGGTCTATGTATTTGTCGTAATGCCCAATTAAATATCATAGTAGTCATCATGTCATGTATATGCATTGTCATGCGCTCACTATTTGTCAATTGCCCAGCTGTAATTTGTTCACCCAACATGTTAGTTATCTTTTATGGAGAGACACCACTAGTGAACTGTGGACCCCGGTCCATTCTTTTACACTGATTAAACAACCACAAACTGCAAACTGTTCCTTTTTCATTCTCTGCAATTTAATACTCATTTTCCACACCATACGTTTAATCCTTTGTTTTCAGCAAGCCGTGAGATTGACAACCTCACTGTTTCGTTGGGGCAAAGTAGTTTGATTGTGTTGTGTGCAGATTCCACGTGGTGATCATATTGCGCCGTGACCAACAACCTTCTGAAGAGTTGCTGCTCCTACTGGTTCGATAACCTTGGTTTCTTTCTGAGGGAAAACTTGCTGCTGACTGCATCATACCTTCCTCTTGGGGTCTCCCAACGAACGTGTGTTTCACGCATCAAGCTCTTTTTCTGGCGCCGTTGCCGGGGAGACAGCAGTCTTCTGCAAGGGGAGTTTCACGCTTCCAATCTCTTTACTTTGTTTTTGTCTTGCTTAGTTTATTTTATTTTATCTTGTTTGCTTTCAATTATCAAAAACACAAAAAAATTAGTTACTTGCATTTAGTTTATTTTCAGTTTTGTTTTCTGTTAGTTATCATGTCTAGCCCTGTTCCAGTAGTAATGTCACCTGAAGAAGAGATCTTCACTTTCAAGCAAGGGAGTGAGGAGAGTTTTAAAGATGCTTGGTCTAGAATATTTGAGTCCTATGCTAAAACTGAACCTAAAATGACTTTAAGCCTGCTCTTAGTAGCTTTTATTTTGGTCTTGTTCTTTGCTAGATATGCTTTAGATGCTGTGGTAGGAGGAGATTTCCTTCGTTATGATGGGGATCAAGCTTTTAATGCTATAAAAAATTGATTACAATTTCTAGCCCTCCAATCACTAAAATTGATTTCTTTGACAAGCATAATGATAGACTTAAGCTCTTGAAACAAAATATCTGGTCTAAAAGAAGGGTATAATCAGATTCGTGAACATTATGATAATGTGCCAGTAAATTTTGAACCATCGGGATGGATTCCTCAGTAAAAGTTGTTATAAATGGTGAAACTTTTCATTCTCGCTGTGATATTATGTCTGAATTTGTTTAATGCCCAAGGAAATTTATGATTCCTTAAATCTTTGGGAGCTTTCCAAATGAAATTGATAACTTTGGGTGATAATACTATTAAATTACCAAGGAGTAGCCGAAGGAGTATTTACAAAACTCTTAGGGATAACAATATCTATTGATTATCTTGTCATTGAATGTGCAGGAGTAGGACAAATTACGCTTGGAAGATCTCTGTTGAAACGCTTTGGAGCAATAATAGATGGGCCAAGGCACTATGAATTTCGCCTCTTCACCTATGTGTAACCAAGTATTTCCTAAAGATAAGGTAAGGTAAGAGAGCTAAGCGTAAGAATGTTGATGCTTCTTCACTTGGTAATACTTGATGCATGCTTTGTGCCTAGCTAAAAGGCGTTAAAGAAAAGCGCTTATGGGAGGCAACCCATTTTTTTTTCTGCAATTTTTCTTTTATTGAGTCAAGGAGTGTTTACTTCTGTAGCAACTCCTTTGTATCTTTATTTTCTCGCATTGTTGTGCCAAGAGTAGCCTCTAATGTTAAGATGATGCTTAATTTTGATTGCTGCGCAGAAACAGATTTTTGCTGTTCACTGTACGAAATTCCTAAAATCACCAGATTGTTAATTAAATCTGAAATTTTTGTGCGTAATCTTTATGAATGTCTGAAACTTTCATTAGTTCAGAGTTTTTCGATCTGAGCGTCGTAAGTGCCTCGAAAAAATTCGTCTTTGCGGACTGTTCTGTTTTAGACAGATTATGCCTTTTTATTTTGCATTCTCTCTTTTACTAGTGTTGAGTGAAATTCTTTTTTGGGTGGAAGAGCTTCACATAACATCAGTGGCTGTAGCTAATGTTTAAAGTAACAAATCATATTGCGTCTATAGAACATGTGAATTTTTGATTATGCACTAACCCTCTAATGAGATCTACTTTGAGTTTGGTGTGACGGAAGTTTTCAAGGGTCAAGAGAGAAGGATGATATAATAGGATCAAGAAGAGTGAAGAGCTTAAGCTTGGGGAGGCTCCCATGGATCTCCCCAGCATATTTCAAGAAGACTCAAGCGTCTAAGCTTGGGGATGCCCAAGGCATCCCCTTCTTCATCGTCAAAATTATCAGGTCATCTCTAGTGAAACTATATTTTAATTCTTTCACATCATATGTGCTTTTCTTGGAGCGTCTGTGTGCTTTTATTTTCAGTATTGCACTTTTATTTTCAATAAAGCTTGACTGGACCCTAGCATTCTTGATTGGGAGAGAGACACGCTCCGCTTTTTCATGAGAATACTCCTATTCTTCACTTATATTTGTTGAGTATTCATATCTAGCGCTGTTCAGCTTTTAGCTCTTGTTTTCATGTATCTCTTGTCAGAGCTATTAGCTTTCTTTTGTAGAAAGTACTCTCTTGCTTCACTTATATTTGTTTGGAGAGTTGATGAAATAAATTGATTGGTGTTTGGTTGGTTCAGAAAATGTTGCATGTGGTAATTGGTATAAGGAAAAACTTGCTTAATCTTGTAGATCACTAATGGATAACTTGATGCTTGTCAATTGTTTTGAGTTAACAAGTAGATCATGATTAAATTGTGCATCACATGAGTTAAGCCTATTAGTGAAGAACTACCGTAAAGCTTGTTGAAAATTTGGTTTGCATCGGTGGTATCTCTAAGGTCTAGATATTTTCTAATAACAGGGTTTGGTTAACAAGGAAGACGGTATGAAGTCTTATAACGTTTGCAATATGTTTGTCATATAAAACTTGGTGTACGGGTTGATATTCTTGTTTGCTTACATAACCTTGCTAGCCTAAACTCTGTACTGAGAGGGAATGCTTCTCGTGCATCCAAATCCTTGAGCCAAAATCCATGCCATTTGTGTCCACCATAACTACCTATATGTGGTATTTCCTTGCCACTCCAAGTAAATTTTTCATGTGCTACCTTTAAATTATTCAAAATGTTATTATTCCCTTTTTGTGTCAATGTTTACTAGCTCATGAGGAATTAGTGTGGTTATTCTTTATTCTATTTGTGAATGGACTTTTACACCTGGACTAGTGGCATATACATCCGCTTATCCAATAACTTGCAAAAAGAGCTGGCAACGGGGTGCCCAGTCCCAATTAATTACAACTTTAACCAATTAATTCTCTTCACACTTTTGCCCTGATTCATCAGTAAGCAATGACAAACAGTGAAATACCTGAATGTGTGTAAACCAAAGAGAAAGAGGGATGATCTGCCTTGCTGGTAGAAATAACGTCCTTCATGGGAGCCGCTCTTAAAAGTCCGTTCGACAGGTAGAATACTGTTCTCACCCGCTACCATTCGTTGACAATTAACAAACACCTCTCAAAAATAGATACTCCTCCATGGTATGTGATTGATGGAAGGCACCCGAGGATTCGGTTAGCCATGGCTTGTGTTAGCAAGGTTGGGAGGAGTATCAAATATTTTATGCAATCTCTATATGCTTTCAAAAACCTAAAAGCTCTAGCACATGATTTAATCCCTGCTTCCCTCTGCGAAGGGCCTTTCTTTTACTTTTATGTTGAGTCAGTTTTCCTATTCTTTCTGTCTTCCACAAGCAAACACTAGTGTCAACTTTGTTACAACATGCGTTATATGCAATGTATTGGACTTGTTATACTACTTTGTGTTGACAATATCCATGAGATAAATATGTTGAAAGTTGAAGCAAATGCTGAAACTAAATTCTTCCTTTGTGTTGATTAAATACCTTTTATTAGAAACTATTGCTTTATGAGTTAACACTTATGCAAAACTGTTTGATGCTTGTCTCGAAAGTACTATTCATGAAAACGTTTAGCTTGTGTGATTCATTGTTTACTCATTATCTATTTGGTAGCAAATTATAGACCATTGACTTGGATCACTTCATTCATTTACATGTGCCTTGCAATATTATATGATCAAGATTATGATGTAGCATGTCACCTCAAAAATTATTTTGTTTTTATCGTTTACCTACTCGAGGACGAGTAGGAACTAAGCTTGGGGATGCTGATACGTCTCAAACGTATCTATAATTTTTGATGTTCCATGCTTGTTTTATACCAATTGCTACATGTTTTGCATCTACTTTATATCACTTTTATACATTTTTTGGGACTAACCTATTAACAAGATGCCGAAGTGCCAGTTCCTGTTTTCTGCTGTTTTTGTATTCCAGAAAAGCTAGTCTGGAAATATTCTCGGAATTGGACGAAACTACACGGGGGTCCCTATTTTTCCAGAACACACCTGACGGACGAAGGAGCAAGGAGAGGAGCCAGGGGCCCCACACGCACCTAGGGCGCGGGCCCCCCCTGCCGCGCCCTAGGGTGGTGTGGGCCCCTCGGGGGTCGCAGCCGCCGCCCTTTCGCCTACTTATTCCCCCCGACGCGAAAACCCTAAGTACCTGAGCAAATATCCACGAAAAGTTCCAGAGACGCCGCCGTCGTCAACCCTAGCTCGGGAGGGTTCAGAACCTCTTCCCGGCACCCTGCCGGAGAGGGGAATCGTCACCGGAGGCTTCTACATCGCCATGCCTGCCTCCGGAGTGATGCGTGAGTAGTTCATCCTTGGACTACGGGTCCATAGCAGTAGCTAGATGGTTGTCTCTCCACTTTGTGCCATCATGTTTAGATCTTGTGAGCTGCCCTACATGATCAAGATCATATTATTGTAATGCTACATGTTGTGTTTGCTGGGATCCGATGAATATTGAATATTATGTCAAGTTGATTATCAATCTATCTTATATGTTATTTAAGATCTTGCATGCTTTCCGTTACTCGTAGATGCTTTGGCCAAGTAGATGCTTGTAACTCCAAGAGAGAGTATTTATGCTAGATAGTGGGTTCATGTCTCCGTTTAACCTGGGACAGTGACAGAAAGTTCTAAGGTTGTGGATGTGCTGTTGCCACTAGGGATAACCTAACGATGCTATGTCCACGGGCATATGTGTTTGTTTACATTACGCACTTTACTTAATGCAATTATCCGTTGCTTGCAACTTAATACCAACGGGGGACTCGGATGACAACCCGGCGGTGGATTATTAGTCATAGATGCTGTTGGATAACGGTCTATGTATTTGTCGTAATGCCCAATTAAATATCATAGTAGTCAACATGTCATGTATATGCATTGTCATGCGCTCACTATTCGTCAATTGCCCAGCTGTAATTTGTTCACCCAACATGTTAGTTATCTTTTATGGAGAGACACCACTAGTGAACTGTGGACCCCGGTCCATTCTTTTACACTGATTAAACAACCACAAACTGCAAACTGTTCCTTTTTCATTCTCTGCAATTTAATACTCATTTTCCACACCATACGTTTAATCCTTTGTTTTCAGCAAGCCGTGAGATTGACAACCTCACTGTTTCGTTGGGGCAAAGTAGTTTGATTGTGTTGTGTGCAGATTCCACGTTGGTGATCGTATTGCGCCGTGCGAGCCACCAACAACCTTCTGAAGAGTTGCTGCTCCTACTGGTTCGATAACCTTGGTTTCTTTCTGAGGGAAAACTTGCTGCTGAACTACATCATACCTTCCTCTTGGGGTCTCCCAACGAGCGTGTGATTCACGCCATCAACACTCTTATTTATCGAAAGTACTACGATACACCCCCTATACTTGTGGGTCATCAAGACTATTTTCTGGCGCCGTTGCCGGGGAGTGAAGTGCTATTGGTAAGTGGAATTGGTAAGGGAAACTTTTACTATAAGTGTTGTTTTTATCTCTGCTTGCTACTTTATTTTATCATGGAGAGATCTCCATTTGAATCCCTATTCGGGAATGCTACTACCACTGCTACGTTAGTAGACAAGTCGCCACCTGCTCAAGTAATTCCATTTAAAATACCTATGAAAATTGTTGAACGTGTTATGAATAACCGTTATGTAGGAGATGGAACTGTCCATCCTGGTGATCATTTGCTGTTATACATGAATTATGTGAGTTGTTCAAGTGTGCAGGTATTTCAATGGAAGAAGTCTAGAGGAAATTATTCTCTATATCACTGACGGGCAGAGCTGCGGAATGGTATAAGATGCTGAAAATTGGCCGTTCTATTGGATGGGAGGAAATTGTACCTCTCTTCTACTCTAAATTTTATCCTCCTAGTGAAATTCATCAAGATCAGAATCATATTTATAATTTTTGGCCTCATGATGGAGAGAGTATTGCCCAAGCGTGGGGGAGATTGAAGTCATTAATGCTCAAATGCCCATTCATGAGCTGCCTAGTAATATTGTTATTGATAACTTCTATGTAAGGCTTTCTCTTCAGGATAAAAGTCTATTGGATACCTCTTGTTCTGGATCATTTACACGTAATAAAGAAGAAGTTAAATGGGACCTTCTTGATCGGATTCAGGAAAATACTGAAGGATGGGAGAACGACAAAGGTAGAGAGTCAGGTATAAAGTATGATTATGAATGCATTAAAACTTTCATGGATACTGATAATTTTCGTAATCTTTATGATATGTATGGTCTTGATTCTCAAGTTATTGCAAACTGTTATAAGGCTTTTGCCTCTTATCTTGATATTCCTAAAGAAGAGTGGAATAAGTACCATGCGCCTTATAAAGATAATGCTAATTCTGCCCCTGTTAAAAACATTGAAGTTCATACTGTTGACCACATTTTACCGGAACCTTATATTGAGAAAATGCCTTTTCCTGTTAAAGTTAAAGAACATTCTATAATAGCTAGTGTGGTTAATAAAAGTGCAAAGAAAGCTATAGAACTTGATGAACAAATAACTGTTGAACCTGCAATAGCAATAGTAAAGGATTTGGTAACCGAAAATATGGAAGGAGGACATATTATCTTTTGTGAAGATGCCTCTAATATTGTTGCACATCCGAGTAGAGCTAGGAAAACAAGTGTTCCCGTGCTTTCAGTTAAGATAGGAGAACATTGCTATTATGGTTTATGTGATATTGGTGCAAGTTCAAGTGCTATTCCATTTGAACTTTATAAAGAAATCATGCATGAAATTAGTCCTTGTGAACTTGAGGATATTGATGTGGTTATTCAGCTTGCTAATAGAGAAAATATCTCTCCAATTGGTATTGTAAGAGATGTTGAAGTTTTATGCGGTAAGACTAAATATCCTGCTGATTTTCTAATACTTGGTTCTGCTGCTAGTAAAACCTGTCCTATTATTTTTGGTAGACCTTTCTTAAATACACGTGGTGCAATTATAGACTGTAAGAAAGAGAAAATTTATACTAAATTTGATGGAGAATCTTATGAGTTTAATTTTTCTAAGTTTGCTAAAATCTTTATGAAACCGAATTACCTAATGAGGATTCAAAATTGAACAACTTGCTTCTGTTGCTATTGCTCCTAACAGTGCTTTGCAGCAGTATATGGAGGAACACGAAAGCGAGGTATTTATGGAAGAAAGGAATGAGATTGACGATATCTTTCTTCGTCAACCACCAATACTTAAACATAATTTGGCTGTAGAGGATTTGGGTACCTCTACACCTCTGAAGGAAGATCCTGTTTTCAATTTAAAACCTTGCCTGATAATCTTAAATATGCTCATCTTGATGAAGAGCAAACATATCCTATTATTATTAGTTCTAAACTTTCAGGTAATGAGGAAGCAGGTTGTTAGAAGTATTGAAGAAACATCGAGGAGCTATAGGATATACTTTGGATGATTTAAAGGGGATTTCTCCTATTATATGTCAACACGCCATCAATATGGAACCTAATGCAAAACCAGTTGTTGAGCATCAACGTCGTTTAATCCCTAAGATGAAAGAAGTGGTAAGAAATGAGGTATTGAAACTCCTTGATGTTGGTATAATTTATTCTATTGCTGATAGTAGATGGGTGAGTCCTGTGCACTGTGTCCGTAAGAAAGGAGGAGTTACTGTTGTGCCAAATGAAAATAATGAACTTATTCCTCAAAGAGTAGTAGTTGGATATAGGTTGTGCATTGATTTCCGCAAAGTTAATAAAGTAACTAAGAGGATCACTATTCTTTACCTTTTATTGATGAAATGCTAGAAAGGTTGTCTAAGAAAACTCATTTTTGCTTCCTTGATGGTTATTCTGGTTTTCACAAATTGCTGTTAAAAAACTAGATCAATAAAAAACTAATTTTACTTGTCCTTATGGAACTTATGCTTATAGGCGTATGCCTGTCGGTTTGTATAATGCTCCTGCTACGTTTCAAAGATGCATGTCTGCTATTTTTCATGGTTTTTGTGTAGAAATTGTGGAAGTATTCATGGACGATTTTTCCGTCTATGGAACTTCTTTTGACAACTGCTTGCACAATCTTGATAAAGTTTTGCAGAGATGTGAGGAAACTAATCTTGTTCTTAATTGGGAGAAATGTCATTTTATGGCTAATGAAGGAATTGTTCTTGGACATAAAATTTCTGAAAGAGGTATTGAAGTGGACAGAGCTAAAGTTGAAACAATTGAGAAAATACCCTGTCCTAGGGATGTTAAAGGTATTCGTAGTATTCTTGGTCATGTCGGTTTCTATAGGAGATTTATTAAAGATTTCTCTAAAAATTTAAAACCCCTTACTAAACTTGTTCAAAAAGATGTACCTTTTGTTTTTGATGATGATTGTAAAGAAGCATTCGAAATTCTAAAAAAGGCTTTAATCACAGCTCCTGTTGTTCAACCGCCTGATTGGACTTTACCTTTTGAAATAATGTATGATGCTAGTGATTTTGCTGTAGGAGCTGTTCTTGGACAGCGAATAGATAATAAATTAAATGTTATTCATTATGCTAGTAAGACTCTTGATGCTGCTCAAAAGAATTATGCTACTACTGAAAAGGAATTTTAGCAGTAGTTTTCGCCTGTGATAAATTTAGACCTTATATTGTTGATTCAAAGGTTACTATCCACACTGATCATTGATGACGTGAAACACACGTTCGTTGGGAGACCCCAAGAGGAAGGTATGAAGCAGTGCAGCAGCAAGTTTTCCCTCAGTAAGAAACAAGGTTATCGAATCCAGGAGGAGTAGGAGCACTTCAGAAGGTTGTCAGTGGTGAACTATGGCGCGGCGCAACATCAGGGAATCCGGCGCTGACGTGAAACCTGCACACAACACAATCAAACTATTTTGTCCCAACAAAACAGGAAGGTTGTCAATCTTCCCGGCTTGCTGAAAACAAAGGATTAAACGTATGGTGTGAAAAACAGTATTTAATTGCAGGAAGTTAAAGAGAACGATGTTTGCAGTAGGTGGTTTTATCAGTGTAAAATAATGGACTGGGGTCCACAGTTCACTAGTGGTGTCTCTTCATGACCCACAAGTATAGGGGATCGCAACAGTCTTCGAGAGAAGTAAAACCCAAATTTATTGATTCGACACAAGGGGAGACAAAGAATACTTATAAGCCTTAACAGCGGAGTTGTCAATTCAGCTGCACCTGGAAAAGCACTTGTAACAAACATGATGTGAAAGCACCAGTAATATGAGAACAATAGTATCAGTAACACAGAGGCAATGGCACCAGAAAATAGTTGGTACTACTTTGATGGCGTGTATATGGACCGGAAAGCAATGATGATGGCAAATGGACCGGGGTTCCCAGCTGTCTACACTAGAGGTAACTCTCCAATAACAAGTGTTGGGTGAACAAATTACAGTTGGGCAACTGATAGAATTGAAATAGCATTAAGACAGAACATCCAGTCTATTAATCATGTAGGCATGTTTTCCATATATAGTTATACGTGCTCGCAATGAGAAACTTGCATAACATCTTTTGTCCTACCAGGCCGTTTGCACCGGGGCCTCAAGGGAAACTACTGGTAATTAAGGTACTCCTTTTAATTGAGTACCGGAGCAAAGCATTAGCACTTAGTGAAAACATGTAATCCTCATATCTAAACCATCCTCTCCAGTTATCCCAGTTGCTGTCACTCTGAGGCCTCGGTTCCAGACAGAGACATGTGCAAACAACGTGTCGATACAATCTAAGCAATAATTGTAGAGCTTAAATCTAAGATCATGCCACTCGTGCACTAGTGACAAGAATTAAACACAACAAGAATGCAGCAACAATAACTTCACAAACTTTAATAGATTGACTGATCATAATGTAACAATTCATCGGATCCCAACAAACACAACACCGATTACATCATATGGATCTCAATCATGTAAGGCAGCTCATGAGATCATTGTATTGAAGTACATGGGAGAAAGAGTACCAACTAGCTACAGCTAGAACCCGTAGTCCATGGGGGAACTACTCGCGGAGCATGATGGAGGCGGTGGCGTCGATGGAGAAGGCTCCGAGGGTCAATCCCCATCCTGGCAAGGTGCCGGAACAGGACCTTCTGACCCCGAAACTTGTTCTGGATGGCGGCAGAGCTCGGAGTCGTATTTTGCTAAATCCTTCGGGTGTTAGGGTTTTCTCTGCGGGGGCAATATATGGTCCAAAGGGCGGCGCGAGGCGACGCCCGAGGCGGTCACATGCACCCTCGGCGCGGCCTGGGCCAGATTCTTCTGATCTGTGCCCTAGTGTCGTTCGGGGATCTCCCGTCGGATGGCCTTCTTTTGACCAAATCTACATGGCCGTCGGATGGCTCTCCCGCACCCACCACCTCTCCTAGGCGACACCCATGGCGATATCATCTCTACCTAGATCTGGACTAGTTCCCACGTATGGATCAAGGTATGGAGCGCACAGATCCCTTCTCCGATCCCTTCTCAATCGCCCATAGGTTGGATTTCTCCCCTGGCCACTCCTTTTGTGGCAAAGTTGGTGATCTATTTGCTACGGCTGTGAACCCTATTTCTTCATTGGATGGATTTACCATGGTGGTTTCTTTTGCCCGTGCATCTTTTGATCTGTCAACCCTCAATGTTGGTCTGGCCCTTTCTGCTTGTCTCGGAGCTGTGTATGATGAACTCAGGATTTCACATATTTGAGGAAGGGTTTTCATTTTTGATGTCACCTCCAAGACAGTGGGTTTTCTTATTCATAAAATGAGGTTTCATGCCAGTAAGGAATTCAAATGCTATTTCGATCTGTGGGGTTCTGGAGGTCCTAATTGGCGACGTGAAGAAAAATTATGGTACTCTGAAACTGACAAGGAATGGACTACTGTTCATCATAAGAGGTCTTCTCGGCAACCTCAACCTGTTCATCAAAGAAAAAATCTTGTCTACAGGCCACGGCAACAGCACAATGAAGGTAATCAGCATGTGAATTCCAATAATTTTGATGTGTTGACTGGTGCAAATGTTGTTCCTTTGGGACTACGCGATCTTGATCTTGTTCATCAAAACACCCCACCGTTAGCTGATCCGATCAATCCGATTAGCGGAGTTTGAATTTCAAATATGCAAATCAATCTAGCCCAGATACTCCGTGTAGACGGTTGGACGGTCCACCTAACAATGTGCAGATTGAGCCCAATAACAGTTCCCCTCCGTGGTCGTTTCGATTTCCAACAGAAACCTGTTTTGTGGAAAATGCTTAACTGTGGGTCATGCTAGAAAGGAATGTACCAATCAGTTTAGATGCAAATCTTGTTATGATTACGGCCATATCTCCTTGACCTGCACGGCAAGATCAAAATGGAAATTCACTTGGAGACCTATCCGGAAGGTACCTGAAATTACTCCTGTTAGAAACAATCTGTTGGCCGATGCGATGCAACATGAGGCAACACATGACAATGTTGCACCTGCAGACGCTGCACCTGCCACAGCTGAAGAGATGCAGCCAGACGCCCCTCCCCAGCAGCCTGTTGATGCCAACTCTGATCTTGTAGATCCTATCAGTTGTCTCAAGAACCTCATCTCCAAGCTTGTCATCAATGCAGATACTCTGATCCCATTGCTTGAAGAAGGTACAATATCTGGGGCTAGATGCAACATCACTGAATCAACTGGCTCGGCTGGCATTATTAGGAATTGTACACTGCAGATCAACACACTGAGTAAGATGGTGGTTCCGCCTGCTAATCTCTCAGTCGTAGCCAATGGATCCGAGCAGAACACAGTTGAAGTTCAGGATGAAATTCAGAATGCTGATGACAATCAGATCCTGAGAAGCACATAAATGAGTAGCAAGTTGAAGTGCAGGAGAATGCCATTGAGAAGGAACCAGAACTCCCCATTGAGCCGATCATTCAGGAAGTTCAGGCGAACCCTCGCAAAAAGCAGAAAAAGAGGTGCATCGCAATGTCTTGGGGGTCAGACGCAGTGACAGACTTGCAGGTTTGGCAAAGGGCTTCAAGAATCAGCAATACGCTGAGGCTGCCGAGGCATCCAACACAGCTGTAAACCTGGAAGCTCAGTTTGAAACAACAATCCTAGATGAAGATGAAGCTCCTCCACCATTCCTGCCTATGGATATGTTGAGAACCATCGGTACTAGCCACTGCAAGATGCCACCTGGTGTGGTCTCGGATGCAGCTCTGAACTATGATAGTTCCAATGATGAGTAAACCTTCACTCATCATGGCCAAAAGCAGGGCCCAATGCTGCTTTGTTATCCCTAGGAATGATGTCGATCTGTGTTATCCAATGTTTTTGTTAGGCATTTTTTGCTTGTATTATGGTATATCTATCTGTTATCTGTCAGTGGTTATGGTGGATGATTTAGTGTTTGTGGGGCATGTTTTGCAATACTGTCAGTTTATCTCTGAGATTATTATCAAGAGCTCACCACTCATCAGCCCGATGAATAACAAACTGGCTGTAACCTCCTCACTTCTATATTGGAGATTAGTACCTGTTCTGCCTGCTAACACATCCAACTTGTTTCCCAATGAGTTGACAATGGAATATTTGTAATTGGAACACGAGAGGTGTTAACTCACAAGAAAGGTGTGATGACCTTGCCAATAAAATCACAGAGATTAATTGTAATATTCTGTGTCTCCAGGAAACAAAGAGACAAACATTTTGACAGTGCTTATATTGGGAAGTTTTGCCCAAGAAGAATGAATTAGTTTATTTATCAACCTTCTGTGGGCAATTCAGGAGGTCTTATCACCATCTGGAATGGCAATCAATTCTCAAGATCAGTTGTCAGTCAGAATTCTTTCCAAATCACTGTCGAACTTAAATGCAACTTCTCAGCTCGGATTATTTATGTCACCAATGTATATGCACCGTGTACTGCTGATTGGTTTTTGCAACTTGACTCATCTCCTTATGAGTTATGGATGATAATGGGTGACTTTAATATGATAAGAAGTACAGAAGACAGAAGTAGACCAGGAGGAAACATCAATAACATGCTACTTTTTAATTCCATTATCCAGATTCATGATTGGGAGGAAATACCTTTGAAAGGCAGAAGATATACTTGGAGCAATATGCGGAATGAGCCTTTGCTCGAGAAGCTTGACTGGATTTTCACTTCTCACAGCTGGACTTCTACTTTCCCCAACACACTAGCCACTCCTCTATCAAGACTTGGATCAGATCATACCCCAATGCAAATTCAAATTGAGTCAAACATTCCTAGAGCTCAAATTTTTAAATTTGAAGATTATTGGCTTCAGTTTGATGATTTTAAGGATATTGTGGAAAAGCATTGGCAACACACTGGGCCTTATAAAAATGCAGCGCAAGACCTAACTGCTAGGTTCAAATCTTTGAGACATGGTATAAAAAATTGGAGTAAGTCACTTTCGAATATGAATGTGATCACAGAGAACTGTAACTATGTTCTTGCCATGATTGATGCATTGGAAGAACAAAGGACATTATCTACACCAGAAAAAAAATTCAAAGCAGCCTTGAAACCCCATCTTGCTAAATTACTAGAAGCAAAAAGAATCTACTGGAGGAAAAGAGCCTGCATTAGATGGGCAAAACTAGGGGATGAAAATACCAAGTTTTTCCTTGCAATTGCCACCAGAAATTACACACACAATTATATTACAAGTCTTACTAAAGAGGATGGCGAGATTGTTACAGAACATGATCACAAAGCTACTCAGCTGTGGTCTTCTTTCCATGATAGGCTTGGCAAATTTGAAAATGTTGCTATGGAATATAATCTAAATTAGATAGTTCAGAGGCATGACCGAAGTGAATTGGAAACTCCCTTCACAGTTGATGAAATAGATGATGTTATAAAGCATATGCCTGCTGATAAATCTCCTGGGCCGGATGGTTTCAATGGAGTTTTCATGAAAAAATTCTGGTATATATCAAGGATCAATTCTACAGCCTTTGCAATAAATTCTACAAACATGAGCTTGATTTAACCAGTATTAATACTGCTTGCATTTCTCTGATCCCTAAGGTTTCAAACCCTGAGAAACCAGCTGATTTCAGGCCAATATCACTGGTAAGTTTGGGACTGAAAATCCTCACCAAAATTCATGCCAACAGATTGCAAAAGGTGATTATTCCTCTGCTTCATAGAAATCAATATGGGTTCATTAAAACCAAGACAATCCAAGACTGCATTTCATGGGCTTTTGAATATTTGCACATCTGCCATAAATAAAAAAAGGAGATTGTCATCATCAAGCTTGACTTTGAAAAAGCATTTGATAAGGTTGAATACAGTGCAATACTTGCCATGCTGAAGCATTTAGTATTTGGAGAAAAATTTATCAAATGGTAAAGGATATTCTAACTACTGCAACTACTTCTATTATCCTAAATGGTGTTCCTGGTAAGACTATAAGATGTAAAAGAGGTGTACGACAAGGTGATCCACTGTCGCCCCTGCTTTTTGTAACCACTGCTGAGCTGCTCCAAATCATTATCAACAAAGCATGGGAGGATGGATTGCTTCAGTTGCCGGTTACAATTCCTACGGGCAGAAATTCCCGATACTGCAATATGCAGATGATACATTGCTCATTATGCCTGCTGACAATGTTCAGATCACAGCCCTCAAAGAAATTCTGCAGACTTTCTCAAACTCAACTGGGCTAAAAATCAACTATCACAAATCATCCATGGTTCCGATTAATGCCAGTCAAGAAAGATGCTTAGAACTAGTAGACCTGTTTGGTTGCATAGTTGAGTCTTTACCTTTTACTTATCTGGGGCTCCCTATGGGAATTACTAAACCAAGAGTTGATGATCTGATGCCCATGATGTGCAAGATCGATAAAAGATTATCTGGTATATCAAATCTCCTCTCACACTGATCACGTCTTGTTGTCATCAAAGCTGTTATATCTGCTATGCCCAACTACCTGATGTGTGCTCTGAAAGTCCACTATACACACACTGATCATGCAGAAAAATCCATGAGAACTTTTCTTTGGCATGGAAAAGACATAGAAAGAAAGGAAAATGTCTTGTTAAGTGGGAGAAGGTATGTATGCAGAAATCTGCCGGAGGACTTGGGGTTATTAATTTGAGAGAACAAAACAAGGCTCTACTTATTAAGAATCTGTTCAAATTTGATAACTCTCATGACCTCCCTTGGGTCCAACTACTTTGGAATGCATATTATTAGAATGGAGTGGTACCCTCACCACAACATCAAAAAGGGTCCTTCTGGTGGAGGAACTGTCTGTCTTTCCTAGATGATTTCAAAACCCTTACCACATGTCAGCTGGGAGATGGGAAAAGCATTTTTCTCTGGCATGACAAATGGAATGGAACACCTCTATGCAGTCAGTTCCCACAATTGCATTCATTTGCAAACAACTCGAGGATCACAGTGAAAGAGGCAGCTAGCTCTGTTGATGGTCTATACGCTCTGTTCCAACTTCCTCTGTCTATGATTGCATCCGAACACATGCTAAATACCAGAGATTTATTGGACAGGAAGAACATTTATGTTGAAACAAAATCATGTGTCTTGTGTGACAATGATACCAGGGAGGATCTAATGCATCTCTTCTTCGGATGCCCGTTTAGCATCAGTTTCTGGCAGCAATTGGGACAAGAATGGATACTGACAGAGGACTTCTTGATATGATGATCCAAGCAAATAACAACTCCACAAATCCTGATGAGGGCATCGTCGGCATCGTGTTGGTTGGTTGACACGCTAGGACAGATTTAAATGATATGTAAATGTCTAAGGTGATGTTAACTAGGGCTGCGTGCCAAATCTAAAGCCGAACCCGCCATGGGTCGGTTTGTATCGGTCAGAGTCCAACTAGGTTTAGGAGTCAAATAGGTTTCGGTTTGGGTTTGTCCTACCGACTAGGTGTTGGCCTCCTATATAAAGGAGCCAGCGGCTAGGGTTTTAGGGGGTTGAAAATTATGTAGAACATTGTGATCAGGGTTGCCTCCGTCCCAAGGGACCGGCGTGTGACGGCGTCTCGGACGTTCGTCTAGTTATCAATAAATCGAGGCATGAAGATTCTTGAGTCTGTCAAGAGTTGTAGTGCAATTGCGAGAAGGCTCTTGAATCTGTCAAGGGTTGTCGAGCTTGGCGTGAGGCGTGGTGTTCATCATCTCGTTGCTCGCCGTGGGATTCGTTCTCTATGTTCTTCAGGTTGCGTGGATTGCTCCCGTGATTGGAAGGATAGTTATCCGTGGTTCTTGCGGTGAAAGATCGGGCAAACAATCCGTATCATCTGGTATCAGAGCGCCAGGTTGATCACCGCGAGTTGGAAGACGACGAGTTGGCGCGTTGCCGCATCTCGGAGAGTCGGAGGTGGAGTTGTGTCGTCGGGCTGGTCGCTAAATTTTGTAGGCGGCGATGGCGAGACGACGAGTTGGATAGGCGGAGATTTTTCCTTTCGGTCGAGCTGTGCTACTGCAGATCGGATCGATCAGGATCAGCGTTGGAAAAGTTTACCAAAAAAAAATAGAAGGTAAGGAGGAGATTGGATCGGACTGCACGAGGCGAATAAAAAGAATTGTTTGCGCGCGGATCTGCTCTGTTTCGTGCGCGTTGGGTCCAACAGAAAAGGAAGTCTCGGATCTGATTGATACGTGAAGAAAGGAAATAAAAATAAAAAGGAAAGAATCAGTTCAGATTTTCTGGGAGTTTCCGTTTCGTACAGCAAAGGAAAGGAAAGAGGCGGTGGGAAGCAGATCGGACGGGATCGTTGCAAAACATACACGTCCGTTTTCCTACGATCGCATGGAGTTGCATGGCCTGGTGTCCAAGGACCTGATTGGTTCAGCTTGTACGTAAAAAAAAAACATGTGGCATCGGTCAGGTTGGTCAGATTGCAAGGATGGACAAGAAAGTACAGTAAATAAATAGAGACACTTGTGCAGTATTTAGAGATGGCAGACTCGACTCATTTGGATCCTTGGCGTGCAGTAATTTGTGCTCTTTGTTTTGGGTGATGTGCCAAGTTTGTTTTCAACAATTTCAGATTGCATCCGGAGGCGTATTCAGCTTATTTGGACCCTTAGTGTGCAGGAATTTGTCCTGTTGTGTTTGGGGTGGTTTGCGTGGTGCGTTTACAAGTTGAAGTCCGAAAGTTTTGTGTCTCAATCAGGTTGGTAGTGTCAAACATGGAGGGCGCCAAGAACAAGTCTAGTTAGCCGAGAGGGAGGATGTGGTGTGGCAGGCCGGCGAAGACTTGAGGAGAGAGAAGAAGTGTGGCGATATTGCTGATTTGACGCCACAAGCGCTAGAGAAGACCTTCCGGCGTTGAGGACAACGCCTTTCCAAGAAGGGGAGGATGATGAGGGCATCGTCGGCATCGTGTTGGTTGGTTGACATGCTAGGACAGATTTAAATGATATGTAAAAGTCTAAGGTGATGTTAACTAGGCCTGCGTGCCAAATCAAACGCCGAACCCGCCATGGGTCGGTTTGTATCGGTCAGAGTCCAACTAGGTTTAGGAGTCAAATAGGTTTCGGTTTGGGTTTGTCCTACCGACTAGGTGTTGGCCTCCTATATAAAGGAGCCAGCGCTAGGGTTTTAGGGGGTTGAAAATTATGTAGAACATTGTGTTCAGGGTTGCCTCCGTCCCAAGGGACCGGCGTGTGACGGCGTCTCGGACGTTCGTCTAGTTATCAATAAATCGAGGCATGAAGATTCTTGAGTCTGTCAAGAGTTGTAGTGCAATTGCGAGAAGGCTCTTGAATCTGTCAAGGGTTGTCAAGCTTGGCGTGAGGCGTGGTGTTCATCATCACGTTGCTCGCCGTGGGATTCGTTCTCTATGTTTTCAGGTTGCGTGGATTGCTCCCGTGATTGGAAGGATAGTTATCCGGTGGTTCTTGCGGTGAAAGATCGGGCAAACAATCCGTATCAAATCCTTTCTTCAAGATTCAGATGATTGCGGGGTGTTGGAGCATTTGGAATCATAGGAATAAAATTATTTTCGATGGACTCCCGAGAAGTTTAGCTACATGTTTTACTTTCTTTGTTGACTCTGTTGGAGTCATTAGACATAGAATTAAACCCAGTCTTAGAGAAGGCATGCAGGACTGGATTGATCATTTGTAATTTTCTCTTTGAACACCGAACCCTGTAATTATTTGTTGGGCTGCATGCAATAGAAAATGGAAAATGACGCGGTAGGGGTCTTCCCCACTGTCCGACGCGTCAAAAAAAAAGTGTCGTTCGGGGCCTTCTGGGCCTCTCCTGGACTTGTCCTTTTGGCTCACGGTCTTTTCTGGCATTTTAGAATTACTGAAATTTTCCAGATTTTTCTGAGCACTTTCATTTTTGGATCTTTTCTGCAATGCACAGACAAAATAAACATGAACTGGCACTGTGACATCTTGTTAATAGGTTAGTTCCAGAAAATGTATAATAGTGATATATAATGCATATAAAACATGTGACATTGATATAAAACAAGCATGAAACATCAAAAATTATAGATACGTTTGAGACGTATCAGCATCCCCAAGCTTAGTTCCTACTCGTCCTCGAGTTGGTAAACGATAAAACAATATAATTTTTGAAGTGACATGCTACCAACACAACCTTGATCTAATAGTGATGTAATGGGAAGTGAGCTGAGATCAAATCATTCAAAGCAAATGTCTATAATTGATATTAAATAAGACATAATAAAGCAAGATAGTTAAACAAGCTAAAAGTTTTCATGAATGATTGTTTTAAAGACATGAAACCGTACAAGGTTCATTATAGATGTTTTAAGTATTAAGTGTAGGAGTTCTATCCTTCAATTCCAAGCATCAAGCAATTTTTCACAACATAGAGAACGGATCCAGTCAAGTAAAAGTAAACATGAACGTCATGAATCAACTATTTCGAAGCCTACTCAACCGGTGAGCGTAAGCATTTAGTATTGGCACCAGGATGTTATGGCAAAAAGAACGTTAATGGGGGTTTGGAAGGACAATGGAAGAAAGTCTCACAAAGCTATAAGTGATCATTAGACAAGAGGAAGTCTTATAATCGAAGTTATGCAAGGAGTAGTGATTGCCATGCAACGGATGCACATAGAGCTATATGTGTATGAAAGCTCTCCAATGGAACTAGTGGGGTTGCATCCAACTTGGTTGCTCACGAAGACCTAGAGCACTTTTGAGGAAGCTCATCATTGGAATATACAACCCAAATTCTATAACGTAAATTCCCCACATAGTTATACTAGTAAAACATGAAAACTCTCTCAATGGAGCATAGGTGCTAAACATGAGCACAAATATGATAACTATGAAACTGCAGGTGCTAAACATGAGCACAACTTTGATAAAGGATAGTAGTGTTGCCCCCCCTTTTCTTTATTCTTTTTTTATTTCTTTTTCTTTTTTTGTTTCTCTTTTCGATGGCCTCCATGGCTCTTTTCTGGCAGGGGCAACACTCTAAAATGATAACACACTTTTTGGTACACATAACTCATAACAAAACATGATGTATAAAACTGTATGCCTCTGCCAGTGTAGCAGGATGTGCAATGATCTAGCGTAACATGGGTAAACCACACATCAGCTGTATAGAATCATGCAAAGCAATATATAAATGATAAATGACAACAAGTCATGTAATGTAAAATGGAAGTTGCATGGCAATATATCTCGGAACAGCTATGGAAATGCTGTGGTAGGTAGGTATGGTGGCTGTTTTGAGGAAGATGTATGGGCTTATGTGTAGGAGAACAAGAGAAGTCCTCCCACGGGTTTGGATGTACTGGCGAAGTATGCACAACTCTCATTGTGAGAAAAGGCAATGCACAGTACCGAAGAGGCTAGAAATTTGGATGGTGGAAGTGCCAAAAACCGTAGCTTAACATTAGTCAAAAAGAACTCACAAGCTTATTGCAAACAACTAGCAGGTTCAACATTAAGAGCATCATTAACATTTACCCAAGGAGGGCCGTTCACGGCGGCACAAGTACCCCGCTAGATCACTCGACCTTCACACAACCTAGTTATTACGAATTACCTTTAGACATGGAAAGCTATCAAGTCCAACTACACCTTCAACAATTTTAGTATAGTTTGTAGTACGGTACAAGCTTAAAGACAACAATCCACTAATGATTTTAACTTAAACCAGCAAGCTTTACCATCTATTACTTAATACCTCAAAACGTTTGCAAAGAATCAGGTTATCAAAGTTCAATGATCTACAAGATTATGCAAGTTTTTCATTATACCACTACCACACGCAACATTTTCTGAACCAACACATCAACCAAGCAACTCTCCAAACAAATATAAGTGAAGCAAGAGAGTACTTTCTACAAAAGAACTAATAGCTCTGAACAAGAGATACATGAAAACCAAGAGCTAGAAGCTAAACAGTGCAAAACTGAATACTCAACAGATATAAGTGAAGAACAAGAGTATTCAAGAAAAAGCGGAGCGCGTCTCTCTCCCAAACAAGATAGCTAGGATCCAACATTGATATGATCAGAAAATGAAAATAACATACTGAAAATAAAAGCACACAGACGCTCCAAGAACAGCACATATGATGTGAAAGAATTAAAATATAGTTTCACTAGAGATGACCTGATAATTTTGCGATGAAGAAGGGGATGCCTTGGGCATCCCCAAGCTTAGACGCTTGAGTCTTCTTGAAATATGCTGGGGAGATCCATTGGAGCCTCCCCAAGCTTAAGCTCTTCACTCTTCTTCATCCTATTATATCACTCTTCCCTCTTGACCCTTGAAAACTTCCGCCACACCAAACTTCTCATAAACTTCATTAGAGGTTAGTACTCAAAAACTTTAATCCACTTTGGTTCTGTAGTGACACATTGCAAGAACTCAATAAAACATTAGCTACAGCCCTCCATGTCTGGAGAGCCTTGCTTAAAGCCCACAAGAGACAATGCAAAAAACAGAGACAGAATCTGTCAAAACAGAATAGCCAGTAAAGATGAATTTTTTCGAGGCACTTCGTTGCTCAAATCAGAAAACTCAAAACTAATGAAAGATGCATACATATATCAGGGTTACGCACAAAAAATTTCAGATTTAATTCATATTCTGGTGATTTTATAAAATTAATACGGTGAACAGCAGAAATCTGTTTCTGCGCAGCAATCAAAATCTAGCATCATCTTATCATTAGAGACTTTTCTTGGCACAAAAATACGAAAAATAAAGATAAAAAGGAGTTGTTACAGAAGTAGACAAGCTCCTTGACTCAAATAAAAAAAATTGCAGAAATAAAAAAACAATGGGTTGCCTCCCATAAGCGTTTTTCTTTAATGCCTTTTAGCTAGGCTTGATAGTTTCAATGATGCTCACATGAAAATAGAAAATGAAGCAAAAGGAGCATCAAGAAGCAAATTCGAAACACATTTAAGTCTAACCCACTTCCTATGCATAGGAATCTTGTACCAAATAAATTCATAAAGAACAAAGTGACAAGCATAGGAAGATAAAACAAGAGTAACTTCAAAACTTTCAGCATATAGAGAGGTGTTTTAGTACCATGAAAATTTCTACAAACATATTTTCCTCTCTCATAATAATTTTCAGTAGCATCATGAACAAACTCAACAATATAACTATCACATAAAGCATGCTTTTCATGATCTACAAACATATCATTTTTATCAAGCTCCAAAATAGTGGGATTAAAACTTTCAAACCCACTTTTAACAATTTTATAACAATATGATTGATCATTCTCAAGAGGTATGGGACTCCATCTAGATAAAGTCAAGACCTCTCCAATCCCATTTTCATAGTAGAATACATAATATTATCAAGCAATATAGGACCATCATCTAGAGCTTTATCATAAACATTTTCTAAACAAACTTTCTCATTACCATGCATTTTGATATCAGGCACAAATAAAGGATTATCATAAGATTTATCAAAATAGCTTGGATTATCAAAAATAACAGTAGCATAATTATTCTCACAAGTTTTACTCGTAGGGAATATTTCAAGAGAATCCACAGGAACATAACATTCATCCTCCTTTGATAAGATGGAGGGTGATCAAATAATGTAAGAGATAAAGAGTTACTCTCATTAGAAGGTAGGCATAGGTAGCTAATCCATTCTTCCTCCTTTTGTTCATCACTCTCCTCCTCTTTTTCATCTAATGAGTTTTCAGCTTCAGCAGTTTCTTCTTCCACAGGTTCCTGCAAATTGTGTGTACATTCTTGTGCATGAATGAGTCTATCTTTATAATCAAGTAGCTGGGTGACCCGCGCATTTGCGCGGCTAGATATTCCACGAAATGTTTATTTTTTGTATTAAATCTGAGATGTTGATGTGTCATTAAGTAGATATTTATAAATGTTGTTCTCACCGCAAGTTACTTAATCTCGTGAAGTGTTAGTCGACTATGTCAACCAAGAATACACTATTTGCCTTTCTTGGTGTACCAAGATTTTGTTGTTGTGAATTCTATCAACAAACTGCACTTCACCGAAATGTGCACCTTATTCTATTCCTCCCGACCTCCTTACTTTCTCATACAAAAATGGTCGAATGCCATCATCCCTGGTGTATGTATATTTTATTCTTTGTAGTGTATAACACTTTCGTCAGTTCTTAATTATGTTAGTCATACCTATCACGTAGGCCCCTACTAATTTAATCACAACTGTTTGGTTTTCCCGCAACCGAACCCACAAATGTTATACTCAGAGACAGGTTATATTCAAATTGGCCCTCCGTCACTACATACCTCTCATGAACTTTGTATTGAATTTGCATGAAAACCACATTTCTTATTTCCCTTCTCTTATTTATGATTTCATATATTATTAGAGTTGGACTGCCAAGTCATATACTACTCATTTGCATAACTAATTTATTCAGAAAATACGCTATTTCTTGGATTTTATCTGTGATTCTCACATGGAACCAAACCAATACATTTTGTTTCATTTTTATACGGGAAATAATCATCCCATTTTCTAGCATGATGAATGTCGAAATTAGACTTGCCCGAATGTGTTCAACTAATAAAGAGTTGTAGAAGTTGATTCATCATCTACGCCGGTATAAATTGTGTTGATCAATGATGCAAATAATCAGTTAAATATGTTGAACGTGCGTATTTCACATTGATGTTTTCATACTTATATATGCTAGACTCGATGTGTCTATCGACACATCAAGGCATCAGTACCGGCTTCACTATTTTTCAAGTTCCATGACCACCGTAATATTTTGTACACACCTTCACACATGAAAGGGATACAGGGTGATAAATAGAGATTTCTACAACTAATAGAATTTGCCTGGTTCAAACATGCAAAAAAAAAAATCCATAGAGCTTCTTCAAGCAGTTTATCAAACGTTTGCTGTGTATAAACATCGAAACCATAACTTCAGTATGCACGTCCTGTAGTTAGATGTATAAGAAGTAAAACTTGCATGCCTAGATATTTCGTGGGAAAATAGCAAATAGTTGATGGGTAGGCTGTCTTACCGGAGGTATAAAATTTCAACCTGATACAAGATATAAGGCCCTTGATTAACAGAGAGAATCTAGACGTTGGCTTCCCTAGAAGAGAACTGAGCATCAGCAAAAACAAATTTGTCTTGGTTATGACTTTATATACTCATGAAGATAAATTTATATCAAGAAAGATGAACGAAGAGATATTAATCAGGACATGACTTTATATATTGGAGAAGCTTCCTGTCTAATTTTGGCAAGTAAGAAAGGTAGACACATCAGAGAAAGTGGCAAGAAAATCGATTAGCCAGTGAATTGAGGAGGCAATTCGCTTGTTGATGTAGCCCAACCTAGGACCATCACCATGTCAAGTACTCCAACACTCCACAAGTCACAATGGACCTCAAAGGTGAACTCCTTCCACTATGTGAGTCACGATATGTCTCCTTTGGACGGTATACTACTTGACCATCACTCCTCTTGCATTGCTAGGTGTGTCATGACGGGTACGTGTACACGGGAGGATGACCAAGGTGCAAGAGGAACGGAGGACGCCAAGACGGTGGCTTGGAAGAGAAGAAGGAAGAGGAGAAAAGACACAGGCAGCGGTAGTACCGCTGGGATAGGCGGTACTACCGCCCGAGAAGCTACCGCCACCGCTACCGGCCCTGCTGCCGCTGGAACCAGCTTCGGAGCGCTTGTCCGGTACCAAGCGGTACCGCTGCAGCGGTACCAACCGGTACCGCCGAGGTGGGAAGCGGGCGCCCAGCCCGCACCAGCGGTACTACCGCTTTACCCAGCGGTAGTACCGCCGCTACGGGAATCAGCACGGGTTGGAGGCCCCAATCCCTTCCCCACCTACCCCCTGTTGGTCAACACTATATATATGTACCCCTTGGCTAGATCTAGGGATAGACAATGTTTTGAGTTTAGAGTAGAGCTAGGCTCCCCACCTCAAGACGGTCTCCTACCTCCCCTTGCGGGGATGGTTCCTCCCCTTGTGGAGAAGATCCCCTTGTGGATTCAAGGCCTCTACTTCTAGTTTGACTACTCGCCAATCTTTCATCCTCGGGTGACTTTATTGGATCGGCTTGGTTGGCCGTTGGAGAAACAACCATCCAAGATCCCTTCTTGTATCTACTTGCCGATCTCTCCACCTTCGTGTGGATTCTATTGGTCCGGTTGGACCGACCGGTAAGGGAACGGTTCTTTATCTTGCGTGTGTTCTTGTGTTCGGGGCGTTCTTCTTGGTGTTCTTCGTGTTCCTCGTGTTCTTGCGTGAGTTCGTCCACATCCCGCGTCAATCCGTGAAGATCGGGCCACCCTAGAGGTCCCTTTCCTCATCATTTGGTATCAGGGCTCTAGGTTTGCACGGATTTGACCTTGTGTTGATACCGATTTCCCCCACTTTTTCTTGTTCTTGGTCAAAATTCGAAAATCCCCACAAAAATAGCCATACCTTGTTCTTGATCTGATACCAAACCTCATCATTTGGTATCAGAGCATGGTTGCCACGGATTTGACTTTGTTTCCCCCACAAATCCCCCTAATTTTTCTTTGATTTTGAGAAATTCGAAAATTTCCACCAAAAATAGCCCCAATTTGCTTTTGGATCGATCTGAGATTTGAGTGCGTTTTTGCAAGTTTTGATCCATAGATCTATTGCTATACGAGTTGATCTAACTTCCTTTGCGTTCCCATGGCCTAATTCCATCATTTGCCCCTTCGATTTGAAGTTTTTCGGCGAGAATTTCCGCCAAAATCGCGAAAAATCGCGTTCTCGGGCGTGTCCAGCGACCCCCGGCGGTACTACCGCCGGCGGTACCGCCAAAACTGCCCTTCGGACCGCTCGAGCACCACCAGCGGTACTACCGCTGGGTTAAGCGGTACCGCCAGAAAACTGAAATTTCTGAAAATTGTTTTGGCCATATCTTTTGATTCCGGACTCCGTTTTTGGTGTTTTTCGGCTCGTTTCGAAGCTACGATCAAGGCCTTTATCACCATTGCGGAAGATCCATCATCCACCACCACCAAAATTCGTGGGCAAGCACGAAGCTTCTACATCAACGGGTGAAGAACATCGACGAAAGGTATAACATTGCCAACCTTCACCCCTTGCCATTCCTTTGATAGCCATCATACCATTGTGTTTATCTTGTCCTATTGAGGCTAGCTCTTGATGATTGCTTGGGCTTTGCACATTTGCACCGTGTAGTTTCCGAGCAAAATTGCATGCGCTAGTTATCATATATCATATACTTGTTGTTGGCATAAAAAGAAGTGAGTGAGCAAAAGAGAAAAGAGAAAAGAAGCAAAAAGTGCCAAATCAAAAGAAAGAAAAGAAAGAAACACCACTTGCCATATCTTGTAGGAAAGCGCAAGCTCGATGAACATCTAGTAGGTGGTGCATTGTTGTGCAAATCTTGTAGCCCACCAATAAATTGCAATCGAGCTAGTAGCTCTCCTTGTACTTGTGCAACACGAGCTTATAGTCTTCGCTAGGATCATATGGTTCATTAGCTCACTTCTTGGTTGCACGAGTCCCATTTATCTCTCCGCGCGTGTGTTTCCTATCTTTGAGATTGACTTGTTTTGCTTTGTGATCATCGTGGTTCTCTACTTGCTTTGACAATATCTTGGTTTCCGGTTGGTTCAATTTGCTTTCCACCTACCATACCTTCCTACCAACTTTTAAGCCGTGTGTGTTTTGGAGTTTGCTTCGGATACTTGAACACAAGCATTTGACTTTGTGATCGTTTCCCTTGGTTGTCCACGATGTCCAATACTATCTACAAGGTGAGAGGTTGTGTTCTAGTTCCTTTCCACTCCACATATATACACTTGTCTTGTGAGATAACATGTCTAGGGAGAGTGAATGCCACTATGGAGGCCAAGATGACAATGAGTACATGATGAGCCACAACAACTATGATGCCTCAAACTTTGAGGACATGGGGGACTACTACGACTACTACACCGACAACGACCCCCATGACATGATGGATCATCACCAAGACTTCCGCTACAACTACTCCGATTACGACTCCGACTATTCAAGCGTCCACGACAAGGAGCGGTACCATGACGTCAAGCAACCTTCATCAAATTGTATCGACTCCAAGTACGTGCGAATCTACCACGACTCCGACTACATGAGCTCCAACGACAATGAGGCGCAAGTGTCTTCACATGCCTCATCACATGGTACCAACATCAACTACAACGACATGGTGGAGCGCCACTACTATGACTACCACTCCGATGACATGGTGGAGAACGTCTACGACTACTACTCTTGTAGCATGTGCGACGACTTCGACAACATGCAAGAGGAGAGGACCCCCATGACCACCATGTTCAAGAGCGGCACCACCAAGCGTCATGGCACAACCCATTACGGTTCAAGCGCAAGACGGTGCTCCTACGAGCCCACCATGCACTCATCCTTTGGAGCTCCACGGTGCTCCTACAAGACCACCATGCACTCATCCTTTGGAGCTCCATCTACTTCAAGAAGGCGCCATGAGACGGACATTGCAAAATGTGCCAAGTGTCCCAAATCTTCATCAACTTCACAAAGGCGCCATGACAAGGACATCGCCAAGAGTGCCAAGCTTCGCCATTCTCCATTAACTTCTAGAAGGAGCCATGACAAAGCCATCGCCAAGAGCGACAAGCATCGACACTCTACTTCAACAACAAGAAGGCGGCCCAAGAAGTGCATCGACAAGGCCAAGCCAAGCCAAGGCCCATCTAGCTCCTCATGGCGACACATGAAAGATGCCAACATGAGGGATGACCAAGTGAACAAGGTTGATGCACCCTTGGACAAGTTTGGCGACACTAATCGAACGTTCAAGAACCTCATGGACGCCATCGACAACCTTGCCAAGCGTCTACATTCTTCATCACGCTCAAGAAGGCGCCACAAAAGATGCCAAGGTAGACCACAACATGTCCAAGCTCCAAGACGACATCTCTTCACTCGCCAAGCTTCGGAACATATCACCAAGCTCGAGTGGGAGCTCCAAGTCAAGGTCACCAAGGCAACAAGCACGCCGACGCCAACATGAGGAGAAGCATCCGAATGACTTTCGGCGACACCCCACCACTCAAGAGCGTCAACGTCGACATGAGAAGAAGACGGCGACAAAGGCGCATCCTATGGTGTCCCCTAGTGCTACCACTCCAAGTGCGCCAACAAGAGCCACCACCACATTGGCCCCCATATGGCACGATGAAGACCTCATATGCGACAATTGCCAAGGCCAAGACCATGACCCACGAGAATGTCCCAATCTCTTGTGCCCACTATGCAATGGAAGAGGTCACATGATGTGGGAATGCCAAGATGGTGAGAAGACGGTCGAGCATGGGATTTTCCCTTCGACCACGGAGGCGAGCATTGATGATGCTATCACCTATGACCATGGGTCAAGTGATGATGATGCCGAGCATGGGATGTTCCCTTCGGCAATGGAGTCAAGTGATGAAGCGGAGCATGGGAGTTTCCCTTCCGCAAAGGAGTCGAGTGATGATGCCTACTCTATGGCATTGACCTTTGGAGGCGAGTTGGTTGAGGAGGTTGAGCATGGGAGTTTCCCTTCAACCTTGGAGGCGTATGGAGTTGAGGAAACCGAGCCAATCCCTATGAGCTTGAGTTACGAGATTGTACCAATCCCATGTGAGAATGAGAGCTACTTAGCCCACTTGAGTGAGAGTGAGAGTGAGTTGAGTGCCTCCACCATATGTGAGTTTGAGTGCTTTCACTTTGAGGGCATGAGTGATACACCACTTGAGTTGCGAGAGGTAGTTGATAGGTCTTGTGAGGCCATTTCGATTTCTAACAACTTAACCTCTACCTCTAGTGTGTTTTCTCATTGTGTGCTAGGTTCCTTGGATGATGAGACGCCTATCTTCGACTTGACGGTGCCTCAAATGGAGAAGATGTACATGGAGGATGATGATGATGCCACCCCATGTCTACTTCAAGATGAACAAGTCGGCTACATGGAAGCGACTACTACTTCAACACCTACTTCACATGAGCAGGACTACAAAGGTATGGGTGTTGATGTGACCATGATCCCGCTAGTGGACATGATGAATGTTGATTGCTTGCATGATTTGGATGATTCTTTTGATGTCACATATGAGACATTCACATTCACTTGTGATTCCTTGCTTCAAACCAAGGTTGACCAAGTGGATTCTTCTATTTGTGATGATGTTGCCATACCCATGCTATGCAATCGATGTTTGCGCTATTCTCCCATTGTTGCTTGCAATATGTTGAACAATTTCTCTTTCACATGTGTTGCTTGCAATAATGTTGAAATGTTTGATAATGAGATTGCCCCCATAGCTTTCTCACTTGTTGGAGATTTTTCGTTCTCTCTTATGGACCTTGTTCCATCCTTCACTTTGCATAGTGACCATCCACATTTGTCACATTCCATTGACTTTGATGTGTTTGGTGATAAGCAAATGAAGAGACACTTCATGATGGATGATGTGTTCATATACCATGCACACAATTTGTTTCTTTGGCTTTTCGTGTGCATTGAGCCTCGTGCTATAATGTCAACCTCAATTGAACATGAGTTGACAATAAGAGCTCTTGAGAGCATACATGTGAGTTGTGAAACAAATACAACTCTAGAATCTTTCTCATGTTTTGCATCAAACAAGTTAAACAATTTCTCTTATTTTGGTTTGTTTGCAAACATGCTTGTGATGTTGGTTTCTCCGATGGCAAGACAAATTTCCCCATCTTTTATGTGAATGATTTATGTGTTGCAACAAATATGATGAACAATTGTTCTTTCCAATGGCTTGTTTGCAACCATAATGACATTTTGTGCATGTCTTGTCATGAGTATAATGGTTCCTACCAATTTGGTGTTGCAACAAATATGTTGAAAACTTGCTCTTTCATGTGCTTTGCTTGCCACCATGATGATATTTTGAAGTTGTTGCATTGGATTGCTTGCACTTTGACCTTGCACTTGCACTTCCTTTTCATATTCTTGTGTTGTGCTAACGGTGCTATGACAAAGAATGGACATGTCATTGTTGATATGCTCCTCTTTCTTGCACACACATGGTTTGCTTGGTCTTTAGTGTTTGTAGGCATGGTGAATTCCAATTCTTCGACAACACATCTACCTCCTTTGCTTGGTGATGAAGAGCAAGAGTCGAGGACGACTCTTATTAAAGGGGGGAGATGATGTAGCCCAACCTAGGACCATCACCATGTCAAGTACTCCAACACTCCACAAGTCACAATGGACCTCAAAGGTGAACTCCTTCCACTATGTGAGTCACGATATGTCTCCTTTGGACGGTATACTACTTGACCATCACTCCTCTTGCATTGCTAGGTGTGTCATGACGGGTACGTGTACACGGGAGGATGACCAAGGTGCAAGAGGAATGGAGGACGCCAAGACGGTGGCTTGAAAGAGAAGAAGGAAGAGGAGAAAAGACACAGGCAGCGGTAGTACCGCCCCAGCGGTACTACCGCCCGAGAAGCTACCGCCACCGCTACCGGCCCTGCTGCCGCTGGAACCAGCTTCGGAGCGCTTGTCCGGTACCAAGCGGTACCGCTGCAGCGGTACCAACCGGTACCGCCGAGGTGGGAAGCGGGCGCCCAGCCCGCACCAGCGGTACTACCGCTTTACCCAGCGGTAGTACCGCCGCTACGGGAATCAGCACGGGTAGGAGGCCCCAATCCCTTCCCCACCTACCCCCTGTTGGTCAACACTATATATATGTACCCCTTGGCTAGATCTAGGGATAGACAATGTTTTGAGTTTAGAGTAGAGCTAGGCTCCCCCCTCAAGACGGTCTCCTACCTCCCCTTGCGGGATGGTTCCTCCCCTTGTGGAGAAGATCCCCTTGTGGATTCAAGACCTCTACTTGTAGTTTGACTACTCGCCAATCTTCATCCTCGGGTGACTTTATTGGATCGGCTTGGTTGGCCGTTGGAGAAACAACCATCCAAGATCCCTTCTTGTATCTACTTGCCGATCTCTCCACCTTCGTGTGGATTCTATTGGACCGGTTGGACCGACCGGTAAGGGAACGGTTCTTGTATCTTGCGTTGTTCTTGTGTTCGGGGCGTTCTTCTTGGTGTTCTTCGTGTTCCTCGTGTTCTTGCATGAGTTCGTCCACATCCCGCGTCAATCCGTGAAGATCGGGCCACCCTAGAGGTCCAAACCTCATCACTTGTTGGTGCCCGCTGCATGCTGGCCTGGTTGTTGCTGCCGCCCGCATGGAGAGAGAGGAAGTGGAGGGCCACTCAGTAGGATTGATATGAAGTACATTTAGGTCCGTGCAGGTCGCCATTGTGTCGGGTCCTCCTGTCAGCCGCTAGGATCGTGCTACACCTCCATTGGCGACTTTCCATGGCCTAGAATCTCGTCGTAGGCATGCAGCTCGTAGTGCCTCTCCCCTGGCAGCCCACTTGGACCGTGTTGCACTTCTATTGCCACGGCCAAGGATCTCGTCGGAGCCTTCCACCTCGTCGTTGTTGCCTCTCCCGCCGGTAGCCTACTGTACCGTGCTGCATCTCCATTGGCGTAGCCTAGGAGAAACCTGCAAGAGCAGAAAAACGTCAGTGTTGGTATCTTCAAGCTCGATTTTACGACGTCCGCATTTACACGGGCCGGGACTCCATGAGTCAATAGCGAGGCCTTGAAACTCTTACTTCGCCGACAAAGCTCGTACGAAAAAATCATCGTGTAACCACGGCCAAAGTAAATTCTCTTTGCACCAGTAGGACCACCTTGTGTTCAAGGAGAACAGCTTGGGTTTGTTGACGGGAGGTAGTGCCTAATTTAAATTGTTGGTATCTTGCCGTCGTGAGCATTGCAGACGGATCTGCACTCCATTGTACCACCGCACGGCGTACATATGGTGATTGGATTGCTTAATTTGATGGCTTCTTCCGGCCGGCGGTGCGTCGAACCAATCGATATTGTGCTTCTTAAATATTGTGCTTCTTAAAGTATCAAGCTAGTGTTTGATTGATTGTGCGTGCTGCACATCTTCCATCTGGTGATCACAGAAAGAGCCGCTTGCGCTTTCGGCTACCCCGAGCTGCGGCCGGCCGCGCGGACAACGGCGCGTGCATCCCTGGGCAACCATACTTTATCATAGCAAATTTTCTTGAGTCTACGTCCTGATCCGAAAATAATTTAGCTCAGCTGATACAAACTGCGGTCGCATGGTCGATCATCAAATCCTCTACTGTCGTTGGCGTTCCACTTGTTTTTGCCTCTTTGTATCGCCATCATCCCAACGTGCCAGTCATGGATTTACACCAGATTGACGTAGCCAATTCACCATACTCGTCAAAAGCTTGAGAGAGATTCAAGATACCTTGTGTTTTTGTCTGCATCCTTGGCACGCCTAGAGCAAGCTTCATCAAGCGAGATCGACGTTGTCGCTTTGAGATCATCCATCGAGGATTTATGCTAGTTGTCGTCTTCAGATCACACAACGTCCATCGTTGATTGCTGCTGCACGCGGCGTCCGTCGTTAGCCTGCGGACTGAAATCGCTATCGTGTTGATCCTAGCGAAGCTACACCAAAGACGGCATATAAGGGCAGAAAATAACGTGTACCCTCGTATTTTTTGGTAGCGATAAGAGTCCATGTCTAATACAAATTGCACAGAGTCCAAGAATATGGAAGATGACGCGTGGAATCCACGGCTAGCTTTTTCCATCCGAAGTTACATCCATATTTTTTTAATCTCGTCCTTTGATTCGCTCTAGCTTAAAACGGATGCATCTTAACCGTCGTTTTGTCTTGTGTTTTAATTATATATAGATGATATAACGTATAGTATTTAGTACATCTTTGTAGAACCCTATATTTATTATATCAGGTGTATCCTGAATTAATTAAATAAAAGTGTAGTACTATATAATCCTAATACTATATTTGTATTGAAATTTTTCGAGAAACCGTCAGAGAAATTATGCCAACGAACTTACCATGCATGATGAGACAACAAAGTACGTATATGCAATTCGTAGTGCGCAGTAGCCATTCTCCAAGATTAGTTCCTTCTCGTCCTCGAGTAGGTAAATGATAAAATAAAATAATTTTTTAAGTGACATGCTACCATCATAATCTTGATCAATAGTATTGTAAAGCACATGTAAATGAATGAAGTGATCCAAGTCAATGGTCTATAGTTTGCTACCAAATAAATAATGAGTAAACAACTGAATCACGCAAAAACTTTTCATGAATAGTACTTTGGAGACATTGCATCCACATGTTTACATAAGTGTTAACTCAAAAGCAATAGATTCTAGTAAAAGGTATTTAACCAACACAAAGGAAGATTTAAGTTTCAGCATTTGCTTCAACTTTCAACATATTTATCTCACGAATATTGTCAATACAAAGCAATATAATAAATCCAATATGTAGCGTATAACAATTGTTGTACCAAAGTTGACACTGGTGTTTGCTTGTGGAAGATAGAAAGAAGTAGGAAAACTGACTCAACATAAAAGTAAAAGAAAGGCCCTTCGCAGAGGGAAGCAGAGATTAAATCATGTGCTAGAGATTTTTGGTTTTTGAAATCATATAGAGAGTAAAAATTAAGTTTTGAGAGGTTGTGTTAATTGTCAACGTATCAGTAGTGGAAAGTACAATATGACCCCGGCCAAACAGACTTTTAAGAGAGCGGCTCCCATGAAGAACGTTATTTCTACCAGCAAGGCAGATCATCCATCTTTTCTCTTTTGTTTACACATGCAATGTTTCACTGAGTATTCAGTGACAAAATGTGAAAGGTTAAGCGGTTAAAGTTGTAATTAATTGGGACTGGGCACCCCGTTGCTAGCTCTTTTTGCAAAATTAATAATAAGCGGATGATATGCCGCTAGTCTGAAGGTAAAGTCTGCTTGACAAGTGAAATAAAGACATCCTCCCACGTCCTCATGCGCTTGGTAAACATGACACAAAAAGGAGTAGTAACAATTTAATAGTTTAAAGGTAGCACATGAAAAATTTACTCGGATGGTAAGGAAATACCACATATAGGTAGTTATGGTGGACACAGATGGCATGGATTTTGGATCAAGGATTTGGATGCACGAGAAGCATTCCCTCTCAGTACAGAGTTTAGGCTAGCAAGGTTATTTAAGCAAACAAGACTATCAACCGGTACACCAAGTTTTATATGACCAACATATTGCAAAAATTATAAGACTCCACACTGTCTTCCTTGTTAACCAAACCCTTTTAGTAAAATATCTAGACCTTAGAATTACCACTCATGCAACAAAATTTCAACAAGCTTTACGGTAGTTCTTACTAATGGGCTTTACACACATGATGCAAAATTTTAAACATGACCTACTTGTTAACTCAAAACAATTGACAAGTATCAAATTATCAAGTTAGTGACCTATAAGATTATGTAAGTCTTTCCATTATACCATTTACCACATGCAACATTTCTGTTCCAACCAAATACCAATCAACTTATCAATAACTCTCCAAACAAGTATAAGTGAAGTAAGAGATACTTTCTTTAAAAAACTAAGCTCTGACAAAGATACAAGAAAATAAGAGCTAAAAGCTTAACAGAGCTAGAATAATACTCAACAAGTAAAGTGAAAATAGGAGTATTCTAATGAAAAAGCGGAGCGTGTCTCTCTCCCAATCAAGAATGCTAGGATCCAATCAAGTTGACATCAGAAAATAAAAATAACATACCGAAAAAAAACACACAGACGCTCCAAGAATAGCACAATGATGTGAAAGAATTAAAATATAGTTTCACTAGAGATGACCTAATAATTTTGACGATGAA